>CAKNXH010000251.1:215265-299809 GCA_932178445.1 Andricus quercusramuli | reverse complement strand
AAAAAAAAAAACAGTTGAATTCATCAAAAAAAGACAAATTTTCAACAAAATAGTTGAATCCTCAACTGAAAAAAATTAGTTTTTGAGCTTTTTTGAGAGTATTTTTAACCAAAAAATATTAAATATTTTCCAAAAGAGACGAATTCTCGGCAAAAATTCAATTTTTTATCCTGAAAATATGAATTTTCCACAAAAAAGTTGGTTTTCAACCAAATAATTGAGCTTCGAACTAAATACATGAATTTTCTATCAAGAAGGTTAATTTACTACTGAAAAAAATAATTTTCCAATAAAATGGTAACATTTTCAACCAAAGAGATGAATTTTAATTAAAAAAGATGAATCAATAATCAAAAAAGTGAATTTTCAACAAAGTAGTTAAACTGTTAACCAAGTAATTAAATTTTTAACCAAAAAATATGAATTCTCAACGAAAAATATAATTGTTGATAACGAAACTTTATAACGAAAATTTTCAAGAGAATAGTTGAATCCTCAGCCAAAAAAGGTTTTTACTTTAAACGAAACGTTTTTAATTTTAATAGAAGAAAAGATAACATTTTTACCAAAATAGATAAATTTTCAAAATGGAAATACGAATTTTTAATAAGATTGTTGAATTTGCAACCAAAAAAGATTTTCAGTCCAGGAGAAAGAAATGAGGCAAATTATAATTTGAAAGAAAAAATCATTTTTAATACAAAATAATAATTTCAAAAAACTATTTATTTTGTACATTTCTTCGCTAATTTCTTTTAGGTTTATATTAATATACTTTTCCCAAGTTTCTCGAGAATATATAAAAAAATGTTTTAGTATTTCACATATGTCGAAAAAGCATCCAGAAAATTTCTGATAATTTTTGTTATTCTACAGGTTTTTACCAAATTTTAGGAAAAATGTGAGTAGTTTTAAAGATATTTGAAGAGTTTACTTTCGGAAGGGCATATATCGACTTTTGGTTTCTGTACAAAAATCGAGAAAAACTTTTTACAGCATTTATAAAAAGAATTGGTTTTTTAATATGGGATTTAAGATGTTTTGATGATGGGAAAAAATTTAAGAATATTTTGTAAATGTTCGGAAATCTTTCAAAGTTTCAGAATATGTTCAATCTCTTCAATATTCCAAAAATTCCTAACTATATTTTAAACTAACTTGAATTATCCCCAAATTGATTGAAAATCTCCTTTATTTATTTTTGACAATTTTCGAAATCTTTAGTAATGTTCCATAATATTTTCGAATATTCATTTAAAATTAATTTTTAAGATAAATATTCTCAGGAATCTTGAGGAAAAATTTTTATGGTCTTGAATCCTTTAACAACCTTTCAAAATCTTAAACAAACTTCAAATTTTGTTTGTAAATCTTCAAAAATGTACAGTTTGTTTGACGTTTTTTTTATTTTGTTTCATATTTTTGAATTATATTTCTTGACGAAATTCTGCAAAATGGAAAAAATTGCTTTCAAATCTTCCAAACTCTTTCTGATAATCTTGAAAATATTGTGGAATGTTTTGAAATCTTTTTGAAATTTCTCTCAAAATAAATATTGAAAAATGGAAAGTAGTTACAAATTTGTTATTACCTTGGAATCTTTGAAAATTCTTAAAAAGCTGCTGAATTTTTTGTTCAAAACCTAAAAAATTCTATATCTTGTTTTAAATAAAATTATTCTTATATTCTTTCAAAACTTCTACGTTTCTCTTAAGCTTATTCAAACTTTTCCTGGAATTCAGTAATTTTGCTCAATTCTTTTCAGAAAATTTCAGGAAATCATTTAAATTAATTTAGGAAAATCTTCAAGAATCGACATTTTTCAAACCCTTTGCGGCATAGTGCCATACATTTTTTTGATCTCGTTTTTAAATATTTTGCAAGTAGTTTTTAATAATTAACGAGAAAGAAAAAGCAGACTATTCAATAATCGTTTTTTAGCTGAAAATGATCTCCAAGGGTTTTTTTGGCCCGCACAAAAATAAAAAATTGTTCTTATGGCTCGAAGATGGGTCCTCAGGGTTCTGTTTGGGTCGTGGACATTTTCAAAAATTAGAGAAGGCGGATCCAATATGGCAGACAAACAATGTAAAAATAAGTCCCGTGGTTTCAAAATGAGTCTTCGGGGATTTTCTTTGGTGGCTGATTACGAATTTGAAGTGAAAATTCAAAAATTCTAAATTCAGGATCCAATATGACGGCCAAAATTTAAAATATTGATCATGTGTCTTTAAGATGGGCCCTCAGGGTTTTTTTAGGGTCGATGATTACGAAACTAAAGTCAAAATTCAAAAATTCAAAATGGCAAAATTATCTAATAGAATGACTTATTTTGCAATTTTGATCTACTAAATTGATGGCGCAGAAAATTCTTAATCTTTATCAATAGATAAATGCATATAATCTCATTCAATATAGTTGAGGGGTTACGAATAGAATCCTTTTGTCATTTTTGAATCATATTTTCAAAACGTAAAGAAACGAATATTGTTGCCTCCATTATTAAATATTTATTTACAATTTGAAGTTTCTCTTTCAGAAATAAATTATTAGAATTATTAAAGTTTTATTAAAAAATTTTTAACGATAGTTTCAATCAGATTTTATAATGTGTAAAATATAATTTAAATTCTTGGAAAATCTCACAGTCTTCAAGGATATTGACTACATCAGACCTTTTTCAATCTCAATTACAAATTCACAATTTTCCGAAGCTGACCACTGAGATGATGTGAAGTTATGAATATAAAGGAACTAATATAAACTAAAAAATAAATGTTTTTGTCTCAACTTGACTGAATATCATTTGAATTCATGATTTACATTCGCGGTATGTATCTCTCAGGTGAAGAAAAATTCAAAACAGTCGTCATCCGCGTAACTTTGTCAGTTTTTTCAGTTGACCTGTAATTAATCTTGAGTTTTCTCATGTACGTGTGTACTCTTAATTATAATACTTATGATGTTTCGCTATTATGTTTACCTCTTGTGACAATTTCTGACATTTCGGTGAACATTTGAGAATATTGTTCAGAAAGTTACCAGATAATAAATTTTCACAAAGTTTTCGAATTTTGCGAAAGATGGTCCCGAATTAATAGAACCCAATAAGAAAATCAAACTATTCTTGGTTAAGAGCTCATGTTTTTTTCGTTGAAGTGTCTATGATAATATTTTGTGTTCGAAATAAAAAATTTGGTTTGATTAAAAATTTGCCTATTTGGTCAAAAATCTAACTATATTTTAAAAAAAGCAACTTTCTTTTATCAATTTTTTGAACTGAAAATTTAGCTATTGAATTTATGGTTTAAAAATTATTCTTTTTCAATTAAAAATTCAACTTTTTGGTTAAATTTTTTGTTCAGTTGAAAACTCACGTAATTGATTGTAAATTCATGTATTTTGTTGATGATTCGTCTTTTTGTTGTAAAAAATCTATTTTCTTACATAAAACAAACTTTTTGGTTGAAAATTTAGCTATTCTGCTGAAAATTCGTTTTTTTTTGTGTTGAGAATTAAGTTTCTTGACTAAAAATATAACCGTTCTGTTTTTGGTTTAAAATTGATATTTCAAATTGAAAATTGATCTTCTCTGGTTAAAAATTCATATATTTTGTGGAAAATTCTTTTTGTTTTGTAGGAAATTAATCTTTTTCGTTAAAAATTGATTCTTGTTGGTTAAAAATGCAATTGCTTGGTTAAAAATTAATCGGGTTTATTTGAAGATTGAACTTTTTTTTGTTGAAAATTCGTCTTTTTTGGTTGAATTTAACTGCTTTTGATTTTAAGTGAAAATATTCTTGAATTAACATATTAACTATTACATGCTTCTTTGCGAACTCATTTTTTCTTAATCAAATAATTGGTTAGAAGTATAAAATGCAATTATTTGGTTACAAATTAACTTTTTTGTTAAGAATTCAGATTTTCGTTTGAAAATTAATCTGTTTTGGTTAAAAATTTATCTTCTTGGTGAAAAATTTATTCTTTTTGGTCAAAAATGCAACTATTTAGTCATAAATTTACTTTTTTGTAGAAAACACATATTTTTTTTTATTGAAAATCAACGACTTGGTAGAAAATTATATTATTCGATGAAAAATTAAGTAGTTGAAAATTAAACTGTTCCTTGAAAACATAACTTCTTCGTTAAAAATTCGTTTTATTTTGTGGGAAATTGATTTTTTGAGCTGAAAAGTAAACTATTTTATTTTTGATTGCAAAATTATCCATTATAAGTTGAAAATTCAACTATTTGGTAGAAAATAATCTATTTTGTTGAAATTTTGTCTCTTTGGGTAGAAAATTAATCTTGTTTGTTGCTTATTCATAATTTTGATTGAGAATCCAACTATTTTTTTTCAAGTTCGTCTCCTTCAGTTAAATTCAACTTGTTGAAAATTGATCCTTTTTAGTTAAAAATTCAACTACTTCGTCAGACTCAACTAATTGATGCCTCGTTTTTTTGTTGAAAATTAATTTTTCAAACTCAAATCTTAACTTAGCCATTTTTGATTAAAAACTTATCCCTTTTAGTTGAAAATTCATGTATTTTGTTGAAAATTCATTCTTTTGCATTCAAATTTATCTTTTATGGTAGAAAAATCATCTTCCTTAGTTGAAAAATGAAAATCATGTTTCTAAATTGTTTAAACAATGTAAAAAGTTTCAAAATTATGGAAATGGATAATAAAATTGTTCACATTTATCATAAGACTTATAGCATCTATAATATATGCCAATTTTGCGATTTCTACAGGAAATCAATTGTTAACAAAAATACAAAATTTCAAATTGAAAATTAGTTAAAAATAAGTAACGAAAATAACAAAAATGATCCATTCATGATTAGTTTTGTAAAAAACATTTCTTTTTAAATTTTGATCAATAACGTTAATATTCCGATTCTTATTGCCTGGAGCCTCCTGAACAGAAATATGTATTATGAGTTATATTTGTACCATATTTTCAAGAACAAGTTGCCTTTTTTCCCATGTTCAATCAATGGGAAACTTTTGGAATTTAAAAAAAATGTGTTCAGTCGGTACATTATACATTAACATGGCCCTTAATGTATAATGTACCCACTGAACACATTTTTTTCAAAATTCCAGAATTTTTCGAGTAACATTGAGTAACAGAAATATTTGTTACCGAAGCTTCGGTTTCAAGTTCTGTCATTCACAAAATTTATGGTGTATCATTGATTTCATAGTTTTGCACAATATGTAAATTGACATAACTCTAAACGCAACATTTATGACTAGATCTGTTGTGCAATTCCAGTGATTTTTCGCAGCATTTTGTGAGGCTATAAACCCATTTTACGAAATTAGAAAAAAATTGCGAAGCTTCTTTCCTGCAGAAATGTTTTTTTCTTATTATATTAAAAATAACATGAAATTTTAGGAATCGTGATAGGTGCCAAATTCTGTAAACGAAATATGATAATTTAATGACTAGTAGATCATTCTACAATCGCAATATACATAATATAATATTGTGCAAAATTCTGGTTTCACGAGATACACGCGTATCGACATTGCGGCCAAGGCGCCGACTTTCATCAAGCGTATTTTAGTGAAATTCTCGATGGTGTAGTTAATCAGTTTGACCCAAAATAAATTAGCGGAACTGAAATCAAATAAAGGATTGCTAGAGCCGCTGTGAAGCTGTTATCTGAACAAGTTTGCACTTCATAAATAATTTATTATTCTATGTACTTCCTAATATCCTTATATGTTCAGATTCAGTGAACATTATTTATGGTTTACATCTAAGAGTCTGCTACCGTTTGACAGTAGGAAATGAATGACTTTTTTGGTTCAAAATAACGTACAGCCGACAAATCTGTACAGATATGGATATCAAGAATTTGAAAGCAGAAACTGATAAAATTTCCCAGGGGGCTTGCCGAGTCCAATTTTTATTTAGTTTTTTGTTAATTTTTTAGCATCGGTCGGATGTTCGACCGTCCGTTGATCCATCGTACTTCTTTCCCGACCCGACTTTACCCGTGCTCTAGCCGACATTACCGCGTACACTAGCTGATTTTTACCCACACGCGAGACGACTTTACCCCGGACCCTGAAAGAATTTTCTTTGAACCCTAGCCAACTTTACCCCGTACCCTAGTCGAATTTTCCCCGTACCCTTGCCAAATTTACCCCTTACCCTGAAAGAATTTACCCCGTACCCTAAACGAGTATACATTGTACCCTAGCCAACTAAACCTCTACCCCAGCGAACTTTAACCCATACCCTACCCAATTTTACACTGTACCCTAGACGACTTTACCCCGTACTTTAATCGACTATACACCAATTCCGAGTTGAATTGACCCATACCCTAGATGACTCTACCCCATACCCTAGCTGAATTTTCCCCGTACCCTAAGTGACTTTACCCCGCACCCCAGTTGACTTTACCTCTACCCTAACCAACGTTCTCCAATACCTTACTCGATTTTACCCTGAATGCAAACCAACTTTACCCCATACTCTACCCGAATTCACTCCGTATCCTAGCCCAGTTTACCCCGTACTCTAGTCATTCTTACCCCGACTCAATACGCCATCCGACTCAATCCTATACCAAAGCCGACTTCACCCCGCACTCTAGCTGAATTTACCCCGTAGCCTGACTTAAATTTTCCTGTACCCTAGCCGAATTTACCCAGTACCCTAATCGACTCCACCCCCACTCTACCCATATTTACCCCTAACCTAGACAACTTTACACCGTACCCTACACGACTTCACCTAGTGCCCTAGAAGTCTTTACCCCGTACCCCAGCTGACTTTACCTCTACCGTAACCAACTTCCTCAGTACCTTACTCGATTTTACCCTGAATGCTATTCGACTCTACCAAATACCCTAGTCGACTTTAATCTGTATCCAAGCCTAATCTACTCCGTACTCTAGTCGTTCTTACCTAATACGCTATCCGACTTAATCATGTACCATAGCCGACTTCACCTCGTACTATAGCTGACTTTACCCTGTAGCCTAAGATAAATTTCCGTGTACTCTAGCCGAATTTACCCCTGCCCTAGACAACTATACACCGTACCCTACCCGACTTCACCTTGTACCCTGAAAGTCTTTACCCCGTACCCTAAGCGTCTTTACCCGGCACCGTAGTTGGCATTACCCCGTACCCTAATTGAATTTACTTTGTACCGTACCAGACTTTTCCCGTACCCTAGATAACTTTACCCCGTACCCTAACCAACTTTACCCCGTACCCCAACCGAATTTATCTCGTACGCTACTAGACTTTCCTCCGAATCGTGACTGACTTTACCCCGTATCCTGGATAATTTTACCCCATACTCTAGACAACTTGACTCCCTACCCTGGCCGAATTTACCCCGAACCTTAGCCGACATGACCTTGTATCCTAGCCGACTTTACCCAGTACCCTAGACCATTTTACCTCGTACCCTGGCTAACTTTAAGCGTGCCCTATGGGGATAGGAAGTAGAAAAAATGAGTTCTTTTGATAAAATATATCGCGAAAAACAAGTTTGAAAATAGCAAAAAAAAAAATTTCTCTGATAAACAAATGAGAAAATAACCAGTTTTTATTTTTTTTTTTATTTTTCTCCCTCAAATTTCAAGAAACTACGAATAAAAACTGTCTAAAAAAACATTTTTCTCTACTGTTATTAGCAACCGAGTTATGATGAAGAGAAGAAAAGAAACTCAAAATTGTTAACATTTTCAAAGATATTTTTATCAACAATTTCGATCTACTTCTCTTGTCTTCATCATAATTCAGCTGCTAATAACAGTAGCGAAAAATATTTTTTGAGACAATTTTGAGTCGTAATTTCTTGAAATTTGAGGGAGAAAAATGAATAAAACTGGTTATTTTCTCATTTGTTTATTTGAAAAACAGAAATTAATTCTCATTTTCAAACATTTTTTTCGCGATATATTTCATCAACAAAATCGTACATATGCTTCGATACGTCCTAAAGTGCATCGCAAATTTTGGCGGTGCCATTATTTTATGCTTTTGATAAAACTCATTGTGCGGCTGCGGATCGAAAACTTCAAACATATTTTTCTCAAAAAGGAAAAATAATGGCAACGTAAAAATTTGTGATGCACTATAGAACATATCAAAGCGTATTTATGACTTTCATCAAAAACATCATCTCTCAAAGAACAGGTTTCAAAATTTCCAGTAAATTTTGTTTGTTAAATAAAAAAATGAAATATTAACTTTTTTCTTCTTGAAGTTTCAATGAATTACAAATAAAAACTGTGTTAAATATTTTCTCTATTATTATATTATTGGCAACGGAGTTATGATATCAAAAGAAAAAAATAGCTCAAAATTGTTACTGCAAATACCATAACAATTTTAATAATTTCGAAATATCACTTGGCACATTTATGAAGTACATCAAACACTATTAATAGCTCAAAAAGCAAAATCTGGGACATGACATGATAATAGGAAAATTGCTGCAATCATTTTTATTCCAAAAAGTAAAATTAGTTGAAGATGTTTTGTCATGATATATTAAACAAAAAGAGTTGGATAAACAACTGTGTGTTGAAAGTGTGTTTTAAATAATTTTCAATAATTTCACGTTGTTTAAAAGTAATTTTGTAAGGAATTTGGATAAAAATAATATTATTATGAAGAAAGTTTCCGCTAAGATGATTCTTGTTAATATTTTAAATAAATTGAATAAATAAATGGATTATTCAGGCATTTTTCGACAATCATACGACTTTTTCAAACAAATCTTATAAGCAAATGCATCATTTGGGCATTTGTCGATAAAAAAATACGTTTTTCCAATATCAGTTCTTCGGATTTAGTTTCTTGTTAATTTTATTCTTTTAAAAAGGCTGGAGAGTGCAGATTCAGGATCAAGTATAATTACCTTTATTTTTTACCTTTGTCTATGATGAACTGGGTTGGTAAAAAATGCTTGAATTTGGAACTTTTTATTCAAATTTTGTTTATAAAAATCTTACAGTTGATCGGTGAATTACGAGCGGTGTCCAAATTATCAATTCATGAAGTAATCATTGAAAAAACTAATTTTTTGTCATTAAATACCCAAATAGTGCATTTCATTATTAAATTTATTTTAAAAATCATACAATGTATCAACTAATTTCAAATGCTGCTGAAATTATCATGGAATTCTTTATTAAGAGGACAGAAATTGAAAAAAACTAATTATTTTTGTTGAAAAATGCCCGAATAATACATTTGTTCAATAACTTGGCCCATAAAAATCATACAATTTATCTACTCATCATGAATGTTGATAAAAATTTCATAAAGTTCCCAGATAAAAGGACTGATATGGAAGAAAACGATTTTTTTCGTCGAAAAATGCTTGAATAATGTATTTGTTCATTCAATTTGTTTATAATTCAATATAATTAAAAAAAACATCAAGTTATTGAGAATTGGAGAAAACACACCTAAAACAAATAATTTGTTTATGTAATTTTGGTTTGGTTATTATATCATGACAAAAAATCTTCAGCGATCTTTAAAAGCGAGGCGACTGCAACAATTTTCCTATTATTCACGAGCACTGGGAACGTCAAATAGAAAAAATGGGCATTTTTTCGTCAAATTTGCTTATTTATAAAAAAATTGAATTAAAAAGTGGGTTTTAAAATTCTCTGAGAAATTTCATTAGGTTTTTTCAAAATTTCTACGTCCAAATTGATCAAAATTTGTCGGCTGTACGTTATTTTAAAACAAAAATGTCATTTTTTCCAATTGTGCGTTTTTTCCCGCATTCTCAGTTGGTTGACCAATAATAAAATAATTTTATCTGACACTCAACATGCACGTTAAATTTATATTTCGTATTTTTTTACAGATCTCGATTCTTATATGTATCCGCTAAAAAATCTGTATTGTATCCTGTATAGTCACGTTTTAATTGCGTTCGTTTCGAAACAAGTAGAGAAATTTCACTATTGGTTTACTTCATGGAAATTTTTTATTCGGCAAACACGTATAACACTTGATTTATTACTGCGTTTTTGCGATTGCTTTCATATGAATCCTGTATGTTTTGCCGAGTGTTTACAATTTTAAGACGGATCAGCACATTACATAATATGAAGCTTTAAATTTTTTTTAACATTTTAAAAATTAAAAAAATTGCGGTTTTTTTATACATTTTTATAATTTTTTCGAAATATTTTGACACAAAAATTCAAAATAAAATTGCATTTAAAAGTTTCCCAGAAATCTTGAGAAATTTTTGTTATTATCTTGAAATCTTTCAAAATTCTTCAAAAGATTCAACATTTTATTTCAAAATCTACATTTTGTTAAAAAATTTTGGAAATTTTAAAAAATTCAAAATGATTTTTGAATCTTTTCAAAACTTCTAAGCCTTTTGAATATATTTTGAAATGATTCAAATTAAAAAAAAATGTTAATTCTGAAAAATAAAAAAATGGTTATAATCTTGTATTAAAATTAATTTTTTAAAATAGAAAATCAGTTCAAATTTTCCCAGAAATGTTATTTAGAATTCTTCAAAAGTTACAATTATTCTTTTAAATTTATATTTTTAATTAAAACCTAAATCATTTTGAATTTTATCAGAAATCCTAATGTCGGTAATGTTAATTTTTTGTTACCGGTACTGACAGTGAAAGTTTCGAAAATTATTTTCGTTCGCTCCATAACTACCGTAGATTCTACAGATTCTGCAAGGGTCAAAATTTCTTGATTTTGAAACATTTCTTGACAATGAAAAAAAAGGGCGGATAGTTTAGAAACCATTTGTACATTCTTATCAGAGAAGGTATTCGATTTGTGTAAAATATGACCGCGGCGCCCCCCCCCCCCCCATTTTTCGACGAATGGCCACGTTTCGAGAAACTCTGAACCTGACAAAAATGTTTTCACGAATGTGTCTGTTTGTGTGCCTGTATGTATGTACGTCTGTCTGTGAGACAACGCCAGTTGTATCGTAAAACTTGTTTCTTTTTTTCGGATTCAGGCGGTCTCGAAATGTGGAGATTTAAAGAATTCTGCGATAGTCAGTTTTCACATGAAACTAATACCTTCTCGTTATGATGAGAATGTAATAAATATTTGTTTATCTACCAGGACAAGTTTTTGTTAGGATTAAAACAACTATTTAGATTCACGGAAGAATTTTAAAAGAAATAATTCAACGCTTTCTAATTAAGTATTATTTAAGTGTTATTTCCTCATAATACTTCATTTGTCTTCGTTTCTCTTTAATTAATGGTGCAGATCTTTAGAGATTAAAAATGACTCAATTTTTGAATTTCCAATCAATGATCAAAACATTTTTATTTTATTTATTACAAGCATTCGAAGATTTCCCGACGTGTGAATTCTGGCTCTTTTAATTCCTCCTAAAGAATGATTACAAATTTGAAAAATGACAAAATGGTAATGCGATACAACGAAAGTTATCAGAAAATTTTCCCGGCCAGAAAATCTTTTATATTTTTTTCATAGAATTTTGAAAGCATGAAAGGAAGATTCCCAGGAAAATCCTACCTTTTGTTTTTTTTATTGAAAAAAAGTTTATACTCATATAAAGAAGGAATCCTATCAGTTTTGTGCGGGCTAAAACATTCTTGAGGCCGAGACAATTTTTTTTTTAATATAATTTTTTATTTTTTTCTCGTAAACAGCATAGAAAGATACCACAAAAAGCAAGATGTATTTTTTGTAGAACTTTTCTAAATACGTAAACTTTTATGCAACCATTTTCTTGTACAATTCGTTGTTTACAATAAAAATGAAAAAATTCAATTCTTCAAAAATAATAGATTTTTAATGCAAAGAAATGGTTTACCATGGACGAAATCCGGGAGATATGTAGTACATATAGTCATCGGTTGAAAAAAATTTTGGAACTAAGTTTTTGAGAAAATCGACTTTAAAGAATTTGAGAAAAATAGCAGCCATTTCGTCAATTTTCAAATTTTTTAGGGTTTGTTGAAAGAACGAGAATTCCGATCAAACTGTCACGCTAAAAGCGTTACGTATTTTTTGAACAGCGCTTATTTGAATTATGCACAGTTTTTCACGGTATGAAAAGGTTGTAGCTTTTTCCGTTTTCGATGTAATGCCGGAAAGTCCGTCTTTCTTTGAATAAAATTTTGTTGTTCTCTCTAAATTCAACTTGCCATTAATCAGCAAATTCTTGGAATTCTTGAAGGAAATTCACAGAAAACATTCCTCATGATGTTCTAAGACTGGCAGAGTAAATAAAATATTATAATTTTTGTTTAAACAATAGGCATGGAAAACTGAGACATCCATTACTTTTTAGAAATTTGATTTTTTGAATGAGTCCTTTAGATCCGAAAGAGTTCTGGAGTTCTACGCAAGAATAATTAAAAAAAAATGAAAAACATTAAAGTTACAACATTTTTTATATTCCCTAATTTTAAGAACTTTTTCGTCAAATGTTGCGAAATTCCAGATGTTTAGATCTGAGTTCTGCCCCCCCCCCCCCCAAATGCTATATCAAAGTCGTATGACGGGGGCAGCAGAACTCTGGTCACAACTTCTGAAATTGTTAACAAATATTTATTCAAAATTTTTGGGTCACTTTAAACTGCTGAAGCTTTTTGGATTTTGCTTTGATCGAAAAGTGTTATATGGCTGTCTTATAGACCTCTTCCGGGGGGTGGTGAATAATTCTGACAGACACTTCTGGAACTGTTGAAATTTTGAAATAAAAAATGGTTGGGTCACTTCGAACTGCTGTATCTTTTTTGGGGTTGGTTTCATCAAAAAGTGGTAACAGAGTTTTTAATAAAACTCTTCGAGGAGGGGGGGGGGGGGAAACTTGAATAGAAAATTCTGAAACTCTTAAAACTTCTAAATTCAAATTTTCTGGGTCTTTTTAAACAACTGTCAGAACACCTGGAACTTTGCCACTTTTGACAAAAATGTTGTTAAAGTTAGGGAGTATGAAAAATGTTCTAGCTTTAGTTTTTTATTTTTTGAAATTATGTCTGCGTAGAACTTCAGCACTCTGTCGAATGCAAATAACTGACCAAAAAAAATGTCTGAAAAGTGGAAGGATGACTATATTTTCTCAAAAATTTTTCTGGTGAAATTTCCCGGAACTATTTTTGAAAAGCGTGAAGAACTTCATAATTATGCTTATTCTAATCAAAACTCTAAAAAAACGAACCATTTCTTAAAATTATCGAGAACTCTAGAACTATCCAAAAGGATGTCAGAATTCTGAAAAAAAAATTTTATTTCGAAAGTGCGTGTCAAGTTCACACGTATCTTGAAAATTCTCGTATTTTTGACCTGTACTGGCCCACTGGCCCAGAAGTCTATTTCTAATAATTTTTACAATAATATTTTATCCTTGATGCATTTTAAGATTTAAGGTTATTCACCTTCCATCACCCGCTTGTGTCTTGTGATGCGAAAGTGTTGAACAAAAAGCAAAAGGAAGCCCTTCTCCTCTTTCACTCGAATTCAATCAATTAAAAGAAGAACAGAGAAAAAACTGGACCAAGAAGTTTTGGGGTCGATTTACCGCAAGACCTACATTTTCTTAACTGATTTTGATATTCCTTTCAGTTTGAATAAAAATATTCTGTAGTAAATACTTGAAAACTTTCTTCTAGTCATTTTTAGAATTTTTGTTTAAAAAATGTATATTATAATAGAATAATCAATCAAATAGTTAGCAGTGAAAATTAGCATTTAACATTGTTGTCAAATTTATAAAAAGAAAATCATTCTTCGAAGGAATTAGAAAAATAAATTGATTTTATGGGATAACATAATATTCACCAAACAAGCAAAATCCCGATTGTGGAAAATACTGAAAATACAATTAACGAAATAGAAAATTTTCGAAATTTCAAATTATTGAAAACAAATGAAACTACTGAAAATTTTTATTAATGAAACTGACATATTCCGAAACTGAAAGATAGCGAAAATAGAAAAATTCTGAGATCTCAAATTGAAGGATTATAAATCTTGTTCGAATTATAATGATTTTTGTTTAAAAGTACCACTTTTCGATGTAAAACGACAAAGTGACCTAATATTTATAAAAAATTAGGTACCTTTAAAATCTAATAATTTTGGTTTAAAAAGTCAAACAGTAAGAAACACTAACAAAACGTAAAATTGTTGGAAAAAGGGAATCTTGTTAATAACTTTAGTTCAAAAATGCCAATTTCCGGTGAAAAAACTACCACGACCTACCATTTTTCGAAATTTTAAGTTTTCTTTTATATTTTATGGTTTTATATTAATTTTTTTTTAAATACTAATTTCCAGCGAAAAGCACTAACAACTAACTAACATTATAGTATTAATAACAATTTATTAAATAATTTGAAAATTTCAATTCAACCCAATAAGAATATTAAATAGAACTTATGCTTCTCAATTCGCATGAAGTTTTCTATGATTTTTATACTAAAATAGATTTTTTTAGATTTAATTTTCAAAATTTAAAATTCAAAATATAAAACAACTTCAAGTAATAAAAAGCTAATCAGGATTTCAACAACAATGATTCTGAAATTTTCTATACATATAGTTACATCACTTTTTTCATGAGAATTTTGAAAAAATTCCAAAAGATTTTTGAAAATTTCGGATATGGCAAATCAAAATTTCAATAAAAATGTTGAGCTTCATCCAAATATTTCAATTTTCAAACAAAAAGGTAAATTCTCAACAAAAAATGTTGTCTTTGACATTTAGATAAAAAAAGATCTTCATTTTAAATGAGAAACAGTTATATTCAACCAAGAAGACAAATTTTCAACAAAATAATTGAATTCCCAACAAAACAAAAATTCATTTTCAAAAAGTTGTATTTTCAACCAAAAGACAATTAACATTTTCTGGAACAGAAAAATTTTCTATGAAAAATTGATGTTTTTTAAGCCAAAAATATGAACTTTCCACGAAAAAGTTAATTTTCAATCAAATAGTTGAATTTTCAACCAAATGCATAAATTTTCTATCAAGAGCAATGATTTTCTATGACAGAGATAAATATACAACTAAAATGATGAATATTTAACCAAAACAATGACCTTCTAACACAGTAGTTCAAATTTTAACCAATTAGTAGTTTTATTTTCAATAAAAAAAGTTGAATTCTTAACAAAAAATGTAATAGCTGGTATTTCATAAAAAAATTCAACAAAATTGTTAAATCCTCAACCAAAAAGATGAATTTCCAAACAAGGAGATCAATTTCCTGACAGAAAAGACAAATTTGCAACCAAATGTTTACGTTTTCAACCAAAGAGATGGATTTTCAACTAAAATGAAGAATCTTCAACCAAACATTTTAATAAGAAAAGTATGAAATTTCAACCAAAAGAGATAAAAAAAAAGATAACTGTTCGACTTTTTGGAAGAATATTTTGTATTATCTTGAAACCTTTGAAAATCTGTAGAAAAATCTTTGAAATTTTATTTCGAAACCTTCAAAAATATACAATTCGTTTTTCTAAACTTTTCATTATTTTTGAAGTTATTTAAAAATTTCTAAATATTTTTTTAAACGATTCGAATTCTTCCTAAAATTCTAAACAAATTCTGCGAAATGAAAAAAAGGCCTTTAAATCTTATAAATTCTTTTGAAAATCTTCTCAATTTTGAGATAGTATTAAATTTTCTCTTAAAATAAGTGTTGTTAAATAAGAAAAAAAAATTCCGTGAAATCTTGAGAAAAATTTTTTAATCTCTGGCAATCTTTTATAATTCTTGATGAGCTTTTAAATGTTATGTTTACAATCTTGAAATATCTACATTTTGTTTTAAATAAAATTATTTTTGTATCCTTTCAAAACTTCTAAATATCTCTTAAACTAATTAGAATTTTTTCTAAAATTTTGTAATCTTGCAAAATCGAACAACTTTTGTTTTAAGTCTTCTGCATTCTATTTTGAAATTTTTGGAACTTCATTCAAAATCTTTCATAATTTTTTCAAATATTCGTAGGAATCTTGAAAAAAATCTTTTTATTATATTGAAACCTTTCAAAATAATAGAGATTTTCTTCCTACACTGCTATTTCCCCACGTCTCGTTTTAAAATGGCAAATATTTTTCTCTATGGCGAAATTTTTATAGCATTTTTTCAATGTCTGCTAATGTGATAATACAAGCACGAGACTTGAAATCGACATCAGTGACCGATTAGCTTTCTTTCTTCTGTCGACAATGCAAATTTCTGTACTTGACACGTTCTGTTATTTATCGCTGGATCTCGTGCGATTGACCGAGTCAGTGTCTTACGACACAACATGACACTAGCATTTTATTTTTTTATATTTCATTTACGGAGACTATTATTCTTAAAATGCAATAAAAGTGCTTTAGCGCAATTATGCTTCGCAATGATTTTCCTTATATTTATATTTGTTTATAATGATCATTTGCATATTCAGTTGAAAAGATGTGTTCAAATAATATTCACCTGGAACTTCTAGGAACTTTACATACTCGATTTTTTTTATTCTACTAGATTATTATGTGCGCGCGCAAGCGCGCGCTAACTTTTTTCACAAATTTCTCTCACTTACTCAATTTTCGAATAACTATTTATTTCTTAGAAATTTTTGACTACTTCAATTCTTGCTGAAATTAGATTCTGAAATAACGTATTCAGTGAATCCATGTAATTTATAGAATTATTTAATTTACGATTACTATTATTATTAGTAAAGGGCGAGATATCATTTGAAAATTTAAAGTGCACGACTTGACCAACATATTAAATCCGGAAACAAATATCAATGATAAGTTATATTTTTTAATTTTAACTTTCCTTTCTGAAAATATGATTGATTAATAAACTTTCACACTAATTAATAATTTATGAATATATATTATTTATTAATAAGCTTTTCAAATAATTGCAGAAATTTTAAGTTTTAATATAATCAATTGATAATAATTTGTATAATGATCATAAAAAGGCAATGATAAAATAATGTTTAACATTATTTTTATTGAAACATTTAAATAATTTTCAATTTATATATTTTTTTAATTTTAATATTGCATTTTTGACAATTTGAATCATTGATAACCTTTTATACTGATTCCTGAAAAAATTAAAACATATGTCCATATAATTTTGAAAATTTAATTCCGATAATCATTTCACAATACCGCAAACATTAAAAAAACTATGTATTTGTAATGAGGGTATTTTGAATACAAAATCAACTTTTATTATATAAATCATAGCCCATATTTAATTACGTAACCTCAAAATAAATGATCAATTTATGTTACTTGATAGAGAAAAATTAAAATTCAATCTTTATGCAATTTAATCTTGTGAAAAAAATAAATCAGCTAATAATTAATCAATCCGTTAACAAAATAAGAAGCATTCAACTAGAATTTTTATTAAAACATTCAAATAATTTCCACCATATTAATTTTTTTAATTTGAACTTTCATTTCTGGAAACTTAATTTATTAATAATCGTTTAAAGAAACCCCAAAAACTGTAGTTTTCAATAGAATCAGTTCATATATAATTAGTCAGTTCACAACATAAAAAGCATTAAACAATCATTTTCATTGGAAAATTCAGATGATTCTCACATTATATTTTTTTTTTCATTTGAAAATGCATTTCTGTACATTCAATTTATTATAGACCTTCACAGCTAATTCCAGAAAAAATCAAAATCTATGTACATATTAAATAATCATTTCACAACATAAAAACCAATAAACAGTTATTTTAATTGAAACATTCGAATAATTTTTACTTCATATTGTCCTGCAAAATGTAATTAACATTAACTTTTTAAACTAATTTCATAGAAAAGTAGAATATATGTACATATAATATTGGAAGCAGAATTCAGATAATTATTTCATAACATCACAACATTTTAAAATAAAAAGCATTAAACTATAACTTTCATTGGAACATTCAAATAATTTTTACTTTACATTATTGCAAATTTCTACTTTCATTTCTAAAAATTTCGTTTATTCATAAACTTTTATACTAATCTCAGAAAAAATAAAACATATTTACATATATTTTTGAAAATTAAATTCAGATACTTATTTTACAAAATCAGGCACATTTGAAAAATTATTTAATTACAAAAAGGGTATTTTAATTATCAATACATTTTTATTATAAAAATTATATCCAATGTTCAATTATAAAACCTTAAATTACATTATCAATTTACTTCATCTAAAACAGCTGAATTTTTACCTTTATTTAATTCAATATAGAGAGACAAATTATCAGCTAATAATTAATTAATCAGTTCACAACATAAAGAGCATGAAAACATTATTTTTATTCAAACTTTAAGATAATTTGCACTTTATAAGTATTTTTTTGAAATTTTCATTTATTAAATTTAATTTCTTAATAATCTTTCAACTTATTCCAGAAAATGTTATTTCAAACAGAATCAGTAAATATTTAATAAATGAAAAGAAATTATTCTGATTGAAACATTCAAATAATTTTTACATTGTATATATTTTTTTCGTTTGAAATTGAATTTAATTTATTAATGACCTTCAAAACTAATTCCAGATGAAATTAAAATATATGTACATATTGATTAATCATTCAACAACACAAATTCAAATTAATTATAATTTTTTTAACTAATTCCATAGAAAAGTAAAATATATGTACACATAATATTGAAAGCAGAATTCAGATACTTATTTCACAATATCACAAAAATTTACAAAAATTATACAATTGGAATTGAGGTACTTTGGACATCAATAATCTTTTGTCATAAAAATTATAGCTTATATTCAATTACATAGCAATTCCGTAGCTTGTGGTAAACGCTAAAGTCACGTGTTGACGTTAATGCGCATGCTTTGCGAGTTTAGCGTTACTTTTTCCGCTTTCCGACGTTCGTTAGCGTATCATTTACTACAAAATGGCGACTATCATGATCTGGACCAATGGAGGTTACCTGTTTTTATATGAAGGATGTTAACAAATACGTATCAGTTTATATATTTTTGCCAGAGTGAAATAAATTATATTAAGGTATTATCGACTTTGGACAAGATAGGGACAAGAATCTAGTGGACTGAAATGAAATCTTCTTCAAAAAAAAATATTCCAAAAAAATGTTTCAAATTAGATCAATCATTATTCAGAAATGGTAGAAGACTTTTCAAACAGATAATCATATCTAAAAAAATTTTTGGAACGAAATTTTCTCATTCATTGTTGTTGAATACTTGACTGGCTGCATACTGCGTGAATAGACTTCAAGTGGCTGTTTTCAGGTTGTTCATTTGAATTTGCTGGAATTATGTAAATCGCAATTTCTAAAAAAGGAATTTTGACTCTAAAAATTTCATTCTACAAGAGAAAATTTGAATTGTTAATAATTCTTTAATAACAAAAGCAACAATTTTGTTCTTAAATTTTTGACCAAATGTTTTAAAAAAGACAAAACGATTTTATTTATAACTGAATGTTAATGAATAATTATGATTTCATCTATATTTAAAATTATTTATCCTCGTGTTACTCTTATAAAATTTGTTGCAATAACAAATGGACCTTGTCTGAACGCCTAGAGTATCCTAAAGGGGACAATTTGTGGATTTAATTTTTCAAATTTCAAATTTAAGGTGTGAAGCTACTTCGAGTAATGAAAAACCAATCAGGTTTTCAGAAATAATGATTGCGAGATTTTCAATACAAATTTTTACACTATTTTTTTTCAGAGAGGAGAACATGATCAATCGCGCGGCAGCGCGCGTGTAGTTTCTCGATTCAACGAAACAAATAATTTTGAAAACAAAAAATAGTTTATATTTCGATAAAAAAAAATTCAATATCAAATGAAAAACAATTTAATTCATGGAAAGAAAAATTAAGAAAAAGAAATTCTCAAAGAAAAATATAATAGTTATTAATTAAACTAAAAAATGTTCTTATATAAAAAAGATTTGAATTCATCCAAAAGGCTGGATTTTCAACGAAATAGTTGAATCCACAGCCAAAAAAGATTTAAATTTTAACAAAACATTTGCAAATTTGATATAGAAAAAATGAAATTTCTTCCAAAAGAGATGAATTTCAAAACCAAAAAGACGAATTTTCATCAAAATTGTTGTTTCTGCAACAAAAAAGCTTTTTCAGTCTAGAATAAAAGAAGTTTTAGGCAAATTATAATTTAATGAAAAAATAAATACTAATGTTAAATTAAAATTTCAAATGACAATTTTTTAATCTTCTTTGTTTATTTGTTCCAAGGTTATATAAATCTAATTTTCGTAGGGCTCTCAAGAAAATTTGGAAAGATTTTTGAAGATTTATGAAATAATCAAAAAGTATTTAGAAATTTTCCATAGAACATTTCTTCTATTTTACAGGATTTCACCAAATTTTGGGAAAAATTTGAGTAGTTTAAAAGATATTTGAGACTTTTTGACAATGGGGAAAAACCTAAGAATATTTTGTAATTGTTTGGAAATCTTCCAAAGTTTTTAAATATTTTTGATCTCATTATAATTAAAAAAATTCCTGAATATCTTCTAAATTAACTCGAATTATTCCTCAAATTATTACAAAATTCATCGGATTTATTGCAAAAAATTTTGGAAATCTTTTGTAATGTTATATAATATTTTTCAATATTTTCCTAAAATTATTGTGAGGAAATAAAGAATCACTCAAAATATTTCCAGGAATTTTAAGAACCTGTTTTTATTATCTTGAAATATTTTTAAATATTCTCTTAAGATAAATGAAATAGAATAAAAAATCAGTCATCATTTTCCGAGAAATCTGAAGACAATTTTCATTCTCTTGAAAGCATTCAAATTTCTGAAAGGTTTTTTAATTTTTTGTTCGAAGCCTTAACAAAATCTACATTATATTCTGAATATAACATTACTTCTGTATTTTTTCAAAACTTCTAAGCATCTCTTGAACTTATTCGAATTTTTCCGAAAATTTTTAATCTTGCAAAATTGAAAAATGTTGCTTTGAAATCTTCGACATTTTTTTCAGAATTTTCAGGAAATGATTTGAAATCTTTTTTCTGGCAGACAGATTTTTCAGATAGGAATAGGAATTAATTTTTTTATTTTAATTTAAAAATTGCGTGAGACTGAAAAATGGGGTGCATTTGTTTTCTAGTACTGTAAATATTTTTCATTGAGTTGATTAATTTTCAGATATATTGGTGATTTCACCCTGTAAAAAATGTGGTTTTTCCAAAAGACGAATATTTACGAGGAACTGAGAAGGAAACTGAGCACGTTTTGTTAATTATCATCAGGGATGATAATTATCAAAAGAACAGGTTGATTGATGCAGATCACGACACGAGGCTAGTAAATAATTAATCAGCATAAAAGCATTCGCCTGTGGCTTAACTCTTTGTGTACTTATTACAATATTCTAGAAGAGGAAAATAAGCACGTGCGGCATTAACTTCTTGGTTGTCTTTGCACTATGCGATAAAAAATGTGACGAGTGATGACGATAGTTGGGGACAACGATTCGAATAACTTTTTTGTCCTCCAAGAAAAAGGAATGACACTGATCACTTTACGCAAATCACACTGATTTTCATTTCCATTTTTCTTCCATCAATAACTGGAGAATAGTTATTTAGGAAATTGATAAAAAGTGGGACACATTTTTCAAAAACCAATTAAAATTGCTACAAAACTGTTTTTTTTTTTTAAGAACTGGTTTGAGACCGTTCAAAAGCAACGTCACGCTTTTTTAACATTTTTTCAACTTCCGGGTGGCGTCACAAATACGAAAACCCCCTCCCCTTTTGAGTATACATTTTTTCTTTGATTTCATTTGACAAACGACTAAACTAAAGCATAATAATATTTCAGCAGACTTCAAAGTCCAGAATGCTCTAAAAACAGGGAAAATAGGGTGATTTTTCACGAAAATAGGGGAATATTAGGTGAATAAATTCTTTTTATTAAAATTAATTTTTATGTACCATATTGAAATTAATATGAAATGGTCGAGTTTTCGAGTCGAAATATATTACATTTTAAACAAAATAGTAGGATTCTGAAACAAGAAAGATTAATTTTCTACCAAAAGAAATTAATTTTCAACGAAAGAAGTAAGTTTTCAAGCTGAAACGTCGATTTTTTTAGAAAACAGTTGAGTTTTGAATCCAGAAAGATTATTTTTCGACCGAATAGTTCAATTTTCAACAAACAAAGCTATTAATTTCAAAAAAAGAGTTGAATTTTTAACCATATAGTTGAATTTTTGACCCGAAGAGATGAATAATAAAAAAAAAATTGATTCTTGAACAAAGACGTTCAACATACAACCAAGTAGTTGAAATTTCATTTCAAAAATTTTACTTAAATATCCTATCTAAAAATTCAATAGTTGATATTTGAATGAGAACAGATTTTAATTTAAAATAAAAAATAGTCGCGTTTAATCAAAAAAATAAATTCTCAACAAAAAATGTAATAGCTGATATTTTAACCGAAAATATTTAATTTTAAATCAAAAAAGTTTAATTCAACCAAAAAAGACGAATTTTCAACAAAATGGTTAAATCCTTAACTAAGTCAGACTAATTTTTAACCAAACAGTTGCATTTTTAACAAAGAAACATACAATTTTTACCAAAAGAGATACATTTTTGAACGAAAAAGACGAGTTTTTAACGAAAAAGTTCAATTTTCAACCAGAAAAGATTTTTTAGTCAAGACAGAAACGAAATTTTAGCTAAATTGTAACATTTTCGAAACAAAAACGAATTCTCTAGAAAACAGTTGAATTTTCGATTAAAATGTGACTTGCAACCATAAAGTTAATTTTCAACCATATAGTTGATTTTTTTTACGAAAATATTAGATTTTTAATTCAAAAAGGCGAATTTTAAACAAATCTGTTGAATTTTTAAGCCTGATAGTTGACTTTCAAAATAAAACCGATCAATTTTCGATCAGAAATGAAATAGTTACATTTGCAGTTGAAATCATTATTTATCAATAACAAACAAAAAAGAATTTTTAAACAAATATTTGAATTTCAGTCACAGAGATGGTCTTCAAATAATAGAATAAATTTTCAACAAAGTAGTTCAACTTTAAACCATGTAGTTGAATTTTCAATCAATTTTTTTTTTACCAGAAAAAGATTATTTTTCAACCAATAACGGAATTGTTCAATTTTCTACATGCTCGGCCTTGTACTTCCCCCAAATTTGTGCACAAGCTTTCTAAAACTAAAGATCAAAGCATCGACAGCAGTAATTTGGTAGTTGTGAATTCTCTTTCGTTAAAGCTCCTTCGGCTCCAACGAACAAACATTCTCATAACGTATCACGTGCTTTGCACAAAATTTTGTCCATAATGCGGACTTTTCTACATTATGCAACACTATTATGTCAAATGTATATTACATTTATTTCTGAACCTCAGCCTATGATTGCTTATTCAGATGGTATTGCTCGTTTCTCCATAAACTTAATTTGTTCATTTTCAATGTTATTTTTTACGATTTAAGCCAAAAATACGCATCCTAGCGTAAAGTGCTTTAAGGAAAATGTGTAGATGCAACTTTAGGCGAACAATGTTGTTAAATAAGAAGTTATCGTAACTTGCGTCGTTTTTCCAAAAAGTTCATTGTTTTATTTCTAATATATTCTTATAACAAATTTTTAGATTTTTTTTTGATTCAACAACTATTGTCTGTTAATTTTTTTTGTTTTTTCGTGTCGTTTTCCAACAATTTGATTTCTTTATTTTCGGTATCATTTGTTACGATTAAAAGAAAATCTACTCGTCTTATCAAAAAATGAATACAAATAAATTTGTAGATCTTTTTTGGTCGAACAACTTTCGGCTATTAACCTTTTTTAGTACGTTGTGTTATTTTTCAACAACAATAATTATTACATTCTCATCGTATAATGAGAAGGTATTAGATTTTTGTAAAATTTGCCCCCCCCCCCGTGGTGGTCAAATGTCCACGTTTTGAGACCACCGGAATCCAAAAAACAGGTTTTTACAAAATATCTGTTTTTCTGTCTGTCAGTTAGTCTGCAGATTTTTAGTTTGTTAGCACGATAACTTTCAAAAGGATCAACGTATTGGATTGGGCTTATAAATTTCAAGTTCAGTAGCCAGCCGTTTTGGATCTAAAAATTTGTCAATTATCATTTTTTGATGAGACGCGTGATTTTTGTTTCACTGAAAAAAAACTGATTTATGAATAAAATAAATTGAATTTTTGGACAAACGACACAGACCACGAAAAAAATTATAAGACAAAAGTTGTTCACTGAGAAAAGAGCTGACAATTTTTTATTGATAATTTTTTGATAGGGTACGTAATTTTTGTTTCACTCGTGAAAAATAACATTACAATGAAAAAACATTTGAAAAAACGACGCAAGGCAAGCAAAATGATGAATGGACAGAAGTTGTTCAACCAAAAAAGATCTACAAATTTGTTATAAACTTTTGTTATAAAAATTCATTTAACATAAAAAAATTAACGTTTTGAAAAAAGATACGCGCTATAATAATATCAAGAATAATATTTTATCCAACCAAATTTTTCACCTAAATTACATTTACAAATTTTCTATAACCACTTCCCGCTATGATGCATATTTTTGGTTCAAATCGTAAAAAATAACATTGAACATGAATAAAAATGAATTTACGAAAAAACGACACAAGTTGCAATAAAATGCATGATAACAAAATTGTTTTTTTTTTATAGGATGAGCCCTTTTTTCAATTATAAAAACAAGACAAGGGAAATACTTCTGTTTTTAATATCAATGCATATTATGAATTGTAATAATATACATTTGTTAAAATGATATGAAATTTTCACGGTAGCTGAGGATAAAATTAAATGCAAAATAAGGAAAAAATATTAAAGTAATCATGATAAATACAATTTTTATTTTATTTTGCAATATCTAAATAAGCAATCACAGGCCGACATATAGAAATAAATGTAATATACATTTGATATAATAATATTGATCATATAATGTAGAAAATTTTGCATTTTGGACAAAATCGAGTTCAAAGCATGAGGTGCGTGATGAGAATGTATTCGTTAAAGCCGAAGGAGCTTTAACAAAAGAGAATTCACAATTACCAAATTACAGTTGTCGATGGTTTTACCCTTAATTTTAGAAGGTCTGTGCACAAATGTGGGGGAAATACGAAGACTGAGCGCGCAGCGTGAGATAAATATAGATGATCGAGCGCGAAGCGCGCGATCCAACAACTTGCGAGCGAAGCAAGCCGCGCTTTTACGATTAATACAAAAACTGCGCGTTTTATCAAAAAATGATCCATGACAAATTTATAGATCTTCTGTGGGTGTACAACATTTCTCTATAATTTTTTTTCGTATCTTGCATCGTTATTCAAAAAATTAAATTATTTTTAATGTAATTTTTTACGATTTAAAGAAAAACTATGTATCCTGTCAAAAAGTGTTTGATAACAAATTTGTAGATCTTTTTTGACTGCACAATTTTTTCTTTATCTTTTTTTGTATCTTGTATAGTTTGACCGCAAAATGGAATTTTTTATTATTTTTTGTGAGATAAAAAGGCCAATTTCCGTTTTTCCTATAAATTACAAAATTTGTTATGACAATCTTGCAGAGTGTTTGAAAATCAACGTTTTTCTCTCACTGACTTTTTTATATCGTGCGTTGTTTCGCTTAAAATTGTCATTTTCGTTTGTTTTTTTGAATTTTGTAAATGTTATAACTCCGGTATTTTGTTTTTTTTCTCCAAAAAATTCATGAGAATAATTTGTTTATATTATTGAGTACTATGAACAGCGGTACACAGAATTTCCAAATTCTGAAAAAAGTGGTTTCGAAAATTTTGAAAATGCTCTTTCTTTTTGAATTTTCATCCAAAATGGCTGGTTTTCGAACCTGAACTTCAGTATAAGACAGTAAAAAAGTATACCAAAGGCCGATGCAATCTGTCAATTATTTCGAATGGTATCGTGCTAAAAGATTAAAAATCTACAGACACATTTGGGAAAACCTGTTTTTTGGGTTTGAAGGTCTTAAAACGTGGGTATTTGAAAATACGGGGGAGGGGGGGGGGGCAAATTTTACACAAATCTAATACCTTCTCTGATGAGAATGTAAAAAAAATGAAGTCTCAATGAGGAATTTAATAGTTGAATTTTCAACTAAAAATGATCAATTAACAACCAAAATAGAATTGTTAAATTTTTGGTTAAGAAAATAAATTTTCATCAAAAGGAAGGAATTTAAAGCAAAATGGTTCAATCTTCAACCAATAAATGTTTGACAAAATAGTTCAACTTTCAACCAAACAGTTGAATTTTCAACCAAAAAATATTAATTCTCAAGCAAAAATTTTATAATTGAATTCTAAACTAAAGCATTTGATCTGCAATTCTTAAATGTTTAAGTATGAAGTGAATAATAAAACTTTCTAGGTTGATTGCGTTTATTTTATTTTTATTTTGGTAAAATTATTATTGTTAAAAAGTCAAAGAAAATTCTATAATGATATAATTTAATCCATGGTATTATTTATAAAATGATAATATCGTTGCTGTTTTCCTAGACTTTTTGCTTATTACTTGCTTATTATTATCGCCAATGGCGATACCACGCTGAAAACACCAGTTCTCGTTATATCACTAAAGTTAAGCAGTGTTGGGAGCGGTTAGTACTTGGATGGGTGACCGTTCGGGATACTGCGTGCTGTTGGCCCGTCGTGAGTGTGGTGAGCCCACACTTTTAGTTATTTACTACAAGAAACTATCCACCTAGAAACACTACCCGAATCGGGTAATGTCACGCCTACCCCGAAAGGGACATGGCTTAATGGCATACATACTAGATTTGAATATGCCTGAATCCTACACTAGATTCGAATTTATTTACAAACATTAATAGTTAAAATATTATTGTGACTTTTTCATTTCTGATCCTCTTAAAAATCTGTAATACTACTAATCCAAATTAAACTGTTCTCTAGAATTTTATCACATTATCACAATTGTAAACATTTTAGACTGGTTTTTAGGGGATTATAAAGACTGCTTTTTGATAAATCAGTTAAATTTTTTCATTTTTCAACATCAAATGAGAAATAGATTACATCTTCATTAAATTGAAACGTGATCACTTTACAATATTCGACTTGAAATTATTACATTTTCTAAGTATCCAATTCAAAACAGTACAATTTTAAAACCTTTCAAATGGAAACACTTACATTTTGAACATTTATAATATAAAAGTATCAAAATGTTCCCATTTTTATCATCTGAATCTATTTTGAACATTTGTATCTTATATGTCTAAGTTTGAAACAGATCAATTTTAAATTCTACATTAGAATGGTTGAATTTTGAAAAATATATCTGAACATATTTAATACAGTAATTTTCATCTTAAAAATCTCAAATTGTACAAATTATTGCTATACTTATTTAAACTATATATTATGACAGAAATATACATAAACATTAATAATTCAAACAATTTTGAACCTAATGATTTAACATTGCTCCCATTGTTGCTATACTAATTTAAATGATCCATGATCTGTGTATGCAATTTGAAACTGTACAAATATAAGCCTTTTAAATTGAAACTCTTAATAAATTTTGAATATTTAAAATATGAAAATATCCAAATTTACCAATTTTCATGATTTGAATCAATTTCAAATTGTGGCATTTTATGCCTTTCAGTTTGAAACCGTTGAATTTTGAATTAAAACTAAAACGGTTGAAATTGCAAATATATACATAAACATTTTTAATTCTATAATTTGTAAATTAATTTTTTCAAATTATTTCCGTTATTGCTGTAATAATTTAAATGATCCATTATTCAAGTATCCAATTCAAAAAGTCGAATTTTGAACCTTTCATATTGACACTCTCAAATTTTGAATATTTAAAATATGAAAATATCAAAAATTTTCAATTTTTATTATTTGAGTCAATTTTAAATTATTGCATTTCATGCGTTTTATTTTATAACCGTTTAATTCTGAATCCTAAACTGAAATTTTTAAAATTACAAAAAATATGCATAAACATTTTTAACTCAATTTTTTTACTCATTCCCATTATCGCCTACTAATTCAAATTATACATTATTCAAGTATCCAATTTAAAAAAAAATTGAATTTGAATTTTTTTTATTGACTCTATTAAATTTTGATTATTTAAAATATGGAAATATCTCAATTTTTCAATTTTTATGATTCGTATCAATTTTAAATTGTTGCATTTTGTGCGTTTGAATAATCTTAAGCTTGATGTTTAAAAATTGTTTCCGTTATTTATATATTTATTTAAATTATCCAGCAATTTTCATATGAAAGTTCTTATAAAAAACGGCATGATGTCCAACGAGCTTCCAAATCACAAAGATTTAACACCCTCTTTTTCATACATATAGGGAGGGGTCTACGTGACTTTTGCCTCGTGTCCCAGGAACGTGTAACTGAAATCGTTTCACATGGCCAAGAATATGAAAAAAAGGCGACGCGAAAAAGAGTCCAAAAAATCATCAATTGCCTGCTCGTTAAAATATACAGTAACGATCATGCGGATGGGGATTCCCGATGCAAAACTTAATTTTTTTTGGATACCATTATCCAAGTATCCAATTTAGAGCAGTGCAAGTTCGAATCATATAGATTGAATCTCTTCAATTTTCAACATTTATGATATGGAAATATCCGAATATTCCAATTTTCATGATTTGAATAAATTTTTAATTGTTGCATTTTATACGTTTGAGTTTGAAATATAGTTTAATTTTGATTTCTACATTGAAATTGCAGAAATATCATACAAAAATATACGTAAACATTTTTGATTCAAAAATTTTGAATTTTGGAACTATTGAATCCTTTATTTATGTACGCTCAAAACTTATAATCCGCGTGTATCAATTTTAAGGTATCTCGACACAAAAAAAAAACCAGATAGTCCTGTTTGTGTAAAGGACATATGATGATTTTTCATGAAAAAAATTTAAAACATAAAAAATTTTTCATTTTAAAGATTTGGTTTTCTTCCGGATTTTTTATATCGTTTCTCGTCAAATTAGAAAAATGATACGATTTTAATGAATGATAGCTTTTTATCGAGAAAAAGGTTCTTAACAACTAAATAAGTTGTTATCAGTTACAGATTTTTTTCATAAAATTTCTTCCTGAAAAAATTGTTTCTTAATCATTTGAGCCATTCAAAACTTTATTTTTATAAATTGAATAAGATCAAGTTGTAGATTACCTTTTCCCGAAAAAATAAGTTATGAATCACTAAAAAGTATCATTTTTCAATTTGGTAAAAAGCAGTTATATTACATATTTAGAAAGTAATCAGATATTTTCTTCTTGAACTGGTTATTTCATGCACATAATACATTAAGGCATCAGAAAAAAAGTGTAAAAATTAAACGTTTAAGAGTTTAATTTTAACTTTTATTTTTTTAATGTCTCTGAGAAACCAAAGATTTCTATGATTTAAAAAATAAAAATTATATTATCAGTCATGTTTTATGAAAGGAAGAAGATGACTTTTTATGAAAAAAGTTTCAAACTGACGAAAAATATTTATTTTAACAATATTTTTTGCTATTGAATTTCTTCTTACTGTCGCTTCTTATCAATGTAGGAAGAAATATTGAATTTTAATATAACATGTCTTTTTGGCGGAATAGGTTCGTTACAATTCTAATGCTTCTAATTTTAAAAATAAGTAGATAATCTTGAAACAGAGTTATTTGTTTAAAAACGGATTTCTTTTTAAAGAACTGCTTCAACGATATAAGCCATAGGAAAATTTTCTTTTAAAATTCGAAACAGTAGAGTTGTGAAAAAATTTTTAATCGAGAAAAGAAGTCATCATCTATTAATATTTAACCATTTTTCAAAAATTGGTTAAAAGCAATAGTTAAAAAGGAATTATCACTTTAGTCACTTCTTTTAACAAAAAATGAATGCAGATAACACAAGAATTTCTAAAGTGTATTGCATTTATGTTTAATTTCATTGAATTCTTTCTAATGAACTTACACTGAATTCTTTGAAATTCCCTTGGAATTCACTGAATTCAATGGATATTTTTTGGATTAAATTTTTTTTTAATTCTCTATAAATTCTTATGGACTTTTTTCAATTAATTTGAATTCAATATGGAACTCACCCTAAATTTTCATTAATTTATCCTGAATTCATTAAAATTTGTTCGGATTCTTTACAATTCTTTTGATTTTTTTTTGGATTCACTTGAATTCTTCTAAATTTGCTCAATTCCTCGCACAATTCTACATCATTCATTGCTTTTTTTTGTGGTTTTCTGAAATTTCCTCTGAAGTCTTTTAAGCTCGCCTTGAATTCTCAGGGATTTTTTTCAAATCTTTCGAATTCCTCTGCATTTTTTTCAATTCATTCCAAATTTAATTAATGGGATGAATTTTTAAAATATTAAAAAAAATTTAATTCACTTGAATTTTTGTTTCATGTACTGTGAATTTTCATGTATTCTATCGAATTCTTCTCATTTCCCTTAAAAATCGTTTGAATTCACTTTAATTCTTCCAAATTCACTCATATCTACTTAATTAAATGGACTTGAGACATATTTTTTGATTGATCCTGAAGTCTTATTGAAACTCACCTTGAATTCGGATGGATTCTATCAAATTGTTTGGAATTCTCTTGAATTCTTCTGAATTCGCTCACATTTTTTTGTAACCACTGAAATATCATGGATTTCTCTCTAATTCAGTGGATAAAATCTTTAAGAATATCATTTAATTCTTCTCACTTCTCTTGCGTTTCTCTAAGTTTACTCGAATTTTAATTAATTCATGGTTTGTATATTTTTCTTAATTCGTTAAAATTCACCTGGATTTATGATGAATGTCATCGAATTCCTTTTATTTAAAAAAAAATTGGTTATTTTTAGTCACTTTTTCACTTTTTTTCAAGTAAATTAGGCTGTGCTAGCCCTGTGTATTCTTTTTTTTAAGTAGTCGTAAAAGCCAAAAAATGATTGCCATAAAAAAATACTTGTGAAATCTATTTCGAAAGTAACTTGAAAAATAACAATTTTTATAGTTACTGTTACTAAAAAAAATTTAACGGGCTACCAATTCGTTACTTATTTACAAAATTAGCTTTGTTACCACTATAGTTTAAAAAAAATTATCTCTTCGTAATACTTCAAAGAAACCAGTGACTTCCCATCACTGGTTAAAATATATTTTTTGTATGTTTAACAATTTTTCAATCAAAAATAATGTTTTTTATTTGAATTCTATTATTAGTAATATTATTTTTATTATTAAAATTGTCAAAAGCTATTTTTTCAGAGATCTGATTTCTGGCACAATTTGGAAGTATATTTTTAAAAAAACATTAACTTGAAAGAGTCTAAATGTGTAACGAAATTGCATAAGAATGCTTTAAAAAAAGTATGTCGGAAAACAGTCTTTAAAAAACATACTCAAGAAAGTAAATTTGTGTAACATAATTGTTAAGATGAGAGAAATATGTTTCCAAACAAGTTTTTTTTTTCTTCAAACATACTTCTTTTCAAGCCTTATTTTCCAATTCTGTTACACAATTTTACTTTTTTAAGTTTATGTTGAAAAAAAATATACTTCCAAAAATTTAGGAACAATTACATCAATCCATAGACCCTGTCGTTCTTTTTTTTACTGTTCCAGAAATTCGGATCTTCGTCAACTCTAAAAAAATTTGATATTCGTCAGGCCTTGAATTAAAAATTATTCAACATGGAATAGTTCATAGTTAAAGCAATAATTAATTAAAATTTAATTAAATGGGACGCCGGAAATATGAATAAAATTTATTTTGTACCTGAATCTTTTACATTATAATAAAATTGTACGCTTTCATACAATACTTCAGTACTGAAACCTTCACTGTAACCTTCCGTTGCATTATTCAAGCCCTTCTTTTCATGGTTCCTTTCATTTTTTTTTCTGCGCCAAACTGCATATATATCATCAAGTTTAATCCAAAAGGTGAAATAATCAGCGGAGGTGAATGTTCGGAGAAGGTCGATGTGGTCCAGGAATTTCCAGACGAAAGTTCTTGTAAAAAACGGCAGGATGTCCAAACGAGCTTCCAAATCACAAAGATTTAACCCCCTCTTCTTCAGATATATAGGGGTCTACGTGACTTTTACCTCGTGTCCCAGGAACCTGTATCTGAAATCGTTTCACATGGCCAAAAATACAAAAAAAAGGGGACGCGAAAAAGAGTCCTAAAAACCATCGATTGCCTGCTCGTTAACATATACAGTAACGATCTTCCGGTCGCGGGGAGTCCTGATGCAAATCTTGATTTTTTTGGGGAGTAGGATCAAAGTTGAATCGTGATGTTTAAATCATTTATAGATTTTTTGTCAACAAGTCACTCATTAGAAAACTGCAGACGACAGAGAAAGTTGACGGATTACAATCAAAGTTGGGTAGTAATTTGTTAGAAGTAACTCACTTACTGAAAAGTTACAGTATTTGTAACTTTTGGGATATCAATGTTAATATTTTAAAAAGAAACTTATAACGTAACTTAGTTACGATTTTTTGAGTAACTTGAAACTTTAATTTTAATAACTTTGAAGTTACTATGTGTTTTTTACATCTCCTATTGAGAAATATTGATGGGCCCATTATGGGTGTAGAAATTCATTCTCTTTTGGTTGAGGATTTAGCTATTTTGTTAAAAAGTCGTCTTTTTTGGTTGAATTCAACTGTGCTTGATTTCAAATTACAATTTTGTTGTTGTTGAAATAATACCAACTATTCTGTTTTTCGTTGAGAATTCATCTGTTTTGGTTGAAAATTCAACTACTTGTTTGAAAAAATCATGTATTTTGTTAAAAATTTAACCATCTTGGCAGAAATTTAACTTTTTGGTTAAAAAGTAACTTCTTGTAGAAAATTCATATTTTTGTTTCGAAAATACAACTGTTTTGTAGAAAATTCGTCTTTTTGTCTTGAAAATTCAACAATTTTGTGAAACATTTTTTTCTTTCCTGATTCAAAATTCGGCTTTTTCGTTTTAAAATTTATTTCTTTTGGTAAAAAAATCTCCTTTTTTGTTGTTATAAATTCAACTGTTTTGAATGAAATGTAATCTAATTTAATTGAGGATTCACTAACTTGTTGAAAATTCGTCACTTTTGATTAAATTCAAGTGTGTTTGATTTTAAATTAAAACTTTTTTTGTTGAAATAATATGAACTACTATATTTTTCGTGGGGAATTTGTCTATTTTGGATGACAATTTTACTGCCTCGTTTAAAATTAATGTATTTCTTTAAAAATTGAACTATTTTGGTAGAAAGCTCAACTATTTGATTCAAATGTAACTTTTTTTTTGAAAATATAGATTTTCGGTTTGGAAAAGCAACTGTTTTGTAGAAAATTCGTCTCCTGGCTTGAAAATTTTTTTTCTTCTTTGTTTCAAAATTCTACTTTTTCATTTAAAAATTGATCTATTTTGGCAGAAAAATCTCATTTCTTTTGGTTGAAAATTCAACTATTTTTGTGGAAAATTATCTGATTTGGTTGAGAATTCAGCTATTTTGTGGAAAATTCGCATGTTTTGGTTTAATTCAAGTGTGTTTAATTTCAGATAAAAATCTGTTTTGGTTGAAATAATAACAATTATTATATTTTTCGTAGAGAATCCAACTATTTTGGTTGAAAATTTATGTGTTTTATTAAAAACGCAACTCTTTCATTAAAAAAGTGTTGTTCTTGGTTTGAAAATTCATATCTTTTGATAAAAAATTTTCTGTGGAGGGCTCAGCTATTCTTGTGAAAATTCGTCGAATTAATTTGTTAAAAATTTAGTTGTTTGGTTGAAACTTCATAATTTTCGTCGAAAATTCATCTCTTTAGCTGAAAATGTAACTATTTTGTTTCAAATACGTTTTTTTCGGTTGCAAAATTCAAATAATTTGGTAGAAAATTAAACTTTTTGGTTGAGCATTAACTTTTTCGTTTCAAAATGTATCTCTGTTCGTAAAAAAATCTTATTTCTTCTGGTTGAAAATTTAACTATTCTTGTAAAAATTTAATCTCTTAGGGTTGAGAATTCAGCTATTTTGTTATAAATTTGTCTTTATTGGTTGAATTAAACTGTGTTTCACTTTAAATAATATTGTTGTTGTTGTTGAAATAATATCGCATATTATATTTTTCGTTGAAAATTTATCTATTTTGGTTGAAAATTTAACTACCTGGTTGAAAAGTCACGTATTTGTATAATATTCAACTATGTATTTTGGTAGAATGTTCAACTATAGTTGGTTGAAAAGTAACTTTTTTTAAATTCATATTTTCTGTTTGAAAATGGAACTGTTTTGTGGAGAGTTGAGGATTTACTTAATTTGTTGAAAATTCGTCTTTTTTGGTTTAATTCCGCTGCGTTCGATTTCAAATAAAAATCTCTTTTGGATGAAATAATAAAAAAAATTATATTCTTCGTTGAGATTTTACCTATTTTGGTTGAAAATCCATGTATTTCGTTACAAATTCAACTATTTTGGTAGAAATTTCAACTAGTTTGTTGAAAAATAAGGAAAATTTTTGTTTGGATTCAGCTATTTTAGTGAAAATTCGTCTTTTCTGGTTGAAAATTTATCTACTTGGTTGAAAGTTGAACCACTTTGTTCAAAATTTAGTTGTTTGGTTGAAGTTTCATAATTTTAGCTTGAAAATGGTAGAAAATTATTTGGTTGGTTATTTGGTTAAAAGTTCACTTTTTGTTGAAAATGAATATTTTCGGTATGAAAATTCAACTCATTGTTTGAAAACTCATGCATTTTGTTAAAAATTTCAAATATTTTGGTAGAAATTTGAACTATTTGGTTGAAAGAAAACTTTTTTGGTCAAAAATGAATCCTTTTTTGTCAAAAATTTATATTTTTGGTTGAAAATTCAACTATTTTGTTGAAAAGACATTGCTGAAAAAAAGTTAAAAAGCCAAAGTAGTGATTATAACTTGAAATTCAATATGAAAAATCATTTTTAATGGCTGACAAAAATAATGTCAATGAAACAAGTAATACTGATGATCTTACCGAACAACGCGGGAAACCAAAATCCATTCAAAATCTGATAATGCAGGATATTCCGAGTGACACGTCTATAAATCATTTTGAATTTATTCTAAATATACATTGTCGTCCACTTGTCCAAATGTATTGTGTATTTTTTATTTACTTTAACCAATACTTAATGCTTTTTAAATTAGGTTTTTATTAATTATCATCTTAGCTATTTCGATTTTTAAATTGAAAAAATAAGGCAGTGAGAAAAGTATATTTTCAGGTAACTTGAAGTTACTTTATATAGTAACTGTTACTAGTTACTCAAGAAAAAGTAACTTACCCAACACTGGTTGAAATTCTTTAACTTGTAATTTCTCATTATGATTTTTGTTTTGTTTTCCTGCATAATATTGTCACGGATATTTATTGAATTCATTTAAAATGTAGTGAATTTATTCTTTTTGATAAAATATTGAAAATTCTGACGTATAAACTACGTATGAAACGAAGTCGGAAATTGCGTAGGACACTACGACGGAAATGACGTATTGATTCTATTTTAGCGAGGTTATTTTACATACAAAATTTGGGAAATAACCGTGAACTTATGAATTTGCAACTTCATGATGAAAATGTCAAATGGTGGTTCCCCCGTTTTTTGCTGGAACGTGCGATGACAATTCGATATGTTGTTGGCGATTTTGTCTGTATCCTTTTGACCAATATGAATGTAATGCTGTGATGAATGAACGATAGTGAATGATTCGTCGGAATGACTTTTTAATTCAATCTTTTAAACAAGAAGATTCAGGGTTTTGTTTGTTTCTCATTCTACGTCATGTAATCACAAGTCAATTGAAAAAATATGAAAATTTAATAAATTTGAATGTTAAATCTTCAAAATTAAGTATTGAAAAGACTCCAATTGAGAATATTCCAAATCGAAGAATTTTCATTTCAAATCTTAAAAATTGAACTATTGCAAAAAGAATTTCAAAATTACATAACTTAAAATGATAAATCTTGAACATTGAACAATTTGTGATTTTACATATATTAGGTACATCTTTGCGGGGAGAGCAATTGAGTTCCACGTCAAAAGACGTGTGTAACACTACGAGTGATGTACGATATTTTATTCGAAATCAGCAAGGACGGCCTCCAGGTTCAGCTGAAAGGTGATTCTTGAAAACATACGATTGACGTGGCAGTCATCTGCTTTAGCTGTGATTGGTAATCCCGTATGGCGCGAAATTTCAAATGTGGTTCAGTCCGAGCTAGAGTGCCATCTGGTGTCATTATTTTTGCCAACAGTACGGTCAGAGAAAACATTGTGCGTTATTCAATGGCCATTCGTGGAACTACTTACATGTGAGTGTGGTGCTTTTGGAACTAATTGTATGTCACCAGCTGACAACATTCTGTAGAGGGATATATAACGCTCACTTTTCAGGATCTTTGCAGGCTCATAACATGATGCTTTAGAATAAAGAATTTTTATTTTTAACTCTTCAAAACTGCAGAACATTGAATTATAACGCATTAAAGTGGAAGACTTGAAGAGTTTTTACTTTTGAAAAATTTACAATTAAAAATTATGCAAGTTTTAAGTGTTACAATTGAAGTTCCTGTAACTTCGATGATTTACATTTGAAATTTCTTCAATTTGAAAATTTCAGAATTGAAAACTCATGGCTCTCACCAAAATTTAAAAATTTTTATTCATACATCTTTGAAATTGAATAAATTGTCATTTGAAATCTTCACAATTGAATATTTTTCCATTTTAAATCTTCAAAATTGAGCTATTCGAAAAATAATTGAAAATTGTATTATTTTATATTATACAAATTAAATAATGACGAGTCTTCAATTGCAAATATTCAAAATCAAAAATTTTTCTTTTTTAATATTTAGTTCAATTTTGAAGACTTAAACAACAAAATCTTTCAAATTACTTAATTTTAAAGTATAAACATTTCGAATTAATGAATCTTCAATTGTAAATCTTAGAAATTGATGAATTTTCAATTGTAAGTCTGAAAAATTGTACTAAATATTATAAATAAAAAAACATTAAGAAGTAAATCATTTTAAACTATAAATATTCTGAATTAATGGATCTTTAATTGTAAATCCTAACAACTGATGGATTTTAAATTGCAAAACGTTAAACTGGAAGAATTTTTTATTTGAAATCTTCAAAATTAAACTATTGAAAAAAATTGAAAATTAAATAGCTTTATGATATGAATCGTGAAAATTCAATAATTTACAATTCTTTACTTTCAAAATTCAAGAATTTTGAAAGGTTTCAAATGTATAAAATTTTTTTACCAACATTCGTATAGATAATCTAAAAATGTTTTTTCGTTTAAAACTTAATTTAAAAAGAATATTTGAAAAAATTTCCAAATTTTTCAAAAAAGAATTTGGAAGATTTTAAGATATTTCCTTGTAATCTTGCAGGATTATTGACATATTTTAGGAAAAATTCGAGTTCCAAGATTATACAAAAATTTTCATTAGATTCCTGAAAATGTTTGAAATTATTTTTTTTAAACAAAATTTGTAAGAGAATATTTAAGTAGATTTCAAAACAAATCAGATGTATAAATTGATGTTTCTAACTTAGAATTGATCACAATGATATGATTTTTTTTAATTAGAATTTTTTCTATTAATTTTTCAATTTATAGCATTGAAAATGATGGCGTGGATTTATTTTTTTTTGTAATCTTTGAAGTGTACGATGTATAAAAGTTGAAAATTCTAAATTGTGCAGTTTGACGGCTTTCAATGAACAAATTTTCAATTGAAAAGTATTAAAAGATTCTATTTTTACGCATAAATTATTGAGCCCTTGAGTTAAAAAAGTTTGAAGCTTCAATTTTAAAACTTTTGAACTTAAGAAGTTCAATTTTCAGCCTGAATATATTAATTTTCTACGTAAAAATTAGTTTTCAACCAAAAAAGACGAATTTTCAACGGAATACACATATCTTTAACCAAATAGTCAAGGTTTTCACCAAAAAGGTTACTTCTCTACCAAGAAGACATTTTCAACTAAATTGTTTGAAAAATGATCATGATGCCAGTTTCTAAATATTTTTAACTACGTAGTCGAATTTCTTAACTAAGAAAGATCAATTATAAATAAAAAATGGTATGGTTGAATTTTCATTCAAGAAAATTATTTTTCAATAAAAAAACGAATTTCTAAAGAACAGTTAAATTTTCAGCCTGAGAATATGAATTTTCAGCAAAAAAGTTCATTTTTAGCCAATCACTTGAACGTTCAACAAAATAGTTGAATTTTCGGTTGAAAAACATTGTTCATCAAAAAGGAAACGAATTTTCAACACAGAAGAATAATTTTTTCTACCAAAAAAGACGTATTTTCAACGAATAACATAAATTTTCAACTTAATAGTTTGAACAATGGATGTGATGCTAGTTTCTAAAAAATTTTAACTGAAGAGTGGAACTTTCAAATCAAAAAAAGATCAGTTTTTAACCAAACATGATATACACTGAGAAAAAAGTTGTGTTGAATCAAAGGTATGCACTTTCGCGCTTCGTCAAAATCTTATTTATGAAAATGGATATATGGTCCAAATCCCATATAATAACAGTTTCGAGGGTTGTCTCGCACCGAACTTGTCACTAAATCAGTACCCTCGAAACGTAAACAGTCAGAGCCACTTGAATCGTACCCAATTGGAATCCATAATATTGCGCAATACCATCGACTGAGTACTCGCACACTGCGGCCCTTCCAAGGCGAGAGTTGCAACCGCCTCTCGTCCTGTTCGCTGAGAAACTGCATGTGCCAGCAGGATCAAGCCGGAATAAATCATTATTGTGTCATTGAATATTCATTTGGATCAATAGTATAGTGTCTGCTTTTGACAGAGAGCGAAAGTGCGTACTTTTGATTTAACAGCATTTTTTTCTCAGTATAGTTAAATTTTCATATTGCAGAGAATTAATTTTCAGTACAAAAACGAATTCTCTACGAAACAATTCAATTTTTCACTCCAGAATATTAATTTTCAACAAAAAATTAATTTGTAACTAATCACTTGGATGTTTAACAAAATAGTTGAATTTGTAGTTATAAATATTAATTTTTAACGATAAAACGAATTTTCAGCTGAAATTATGAATTTTAAATAAAAAAAGTCACTTTTCAGAAAGCATTTCACCTTTCAAACCAAATAGTTGAATTTTGCACCCTAAAAAGAGGGATATTTTACCCAAAATTTAATAATTGATATTTAAAAAAAAAAAAATTTAATTTTGACTGAAGAACATTTAGATTCGAAAAACAAAAACAAACTTTCAGCAAAATACTTGAATCCTCAACAGGTAGAGATTAATTTTCAATCAAGCATTTGAATTTTCAACCAGAAAATTGATTTTCTACCGAAAAGGATGAATTTAAATAAAGAATTTTCGAAAGAAAGTATGACTTTTCAACAAATTGTTGAATTCTCGAATAAGTAATTCAATTTTGAACCAAATAATAAAATTTGTAACCAACGAAGGTTAATATTTTTAACAGAGTCTGAGGCTTGTGATCATCAAATAAAAAAAATCATGAAAAATTATTCATAGTAATTGAATAATGAATTAATAACAATAATTATAACAAATTACAAGAAATTATTGACTTCAAATTGAAGGGCATATGTTTATTTTTTAGTGAGTGTCGTTCAACATGCTTCATTTGAGCTCTGAACACACATTTTCCTGTAATTTAATCGATTTTACTATTTTAAATCGTAACTTGTGCAAGGAAAATAGTAACCGCGGCTATTTTACGTTTTGATGTTTATTAAAGACCACAAAAATGTGTTCAGAGTTCAAATTATGCATTCTGAATGGTAAATGTAGCCATTAAATTTTTTCCGTAACCGAGTTACAGAATAAAAATAAAATTCTTTACCCTTGAAAACTGCAAAACGTGAAATTAAATTAAAAGCTTTTTCTAAATATATGCCATAAACTCATTATTATTCTTCACATATTCATTTTATTAATTAGATGAACATCAAAACAACAATCGAGTGTTCGATAGTAATTTGAGGTGTGTTTTAATTCTATATGGTTAGTTTCTTCTGAATACATATACACCTTCATTTAAAATTATTTCATTGCAATATTCTAAATATTTGTTATCCTAGGTCGAAAAGAGAAACTTTTTGGCTGCAAAACCTGTAAATTCCTGTAGGTTCTTACAGTTGTAAATTCTTGTACGAAATTGAAACAAAAATAAAATACAGCAATATAACAAAAAAAGTACAAGAAAGTACGAAATTCGTCTAAATAATAGAAAAAAGTTGCACTTTCCTTTAATTTTGGTTGTATATTATTGCATTTATGTATAGATTCCGCTAAAAAAAGTTTTATTTTCCTGTACTTTTCTGTACACATTCTTCCACTAGGGTTTCTTTTAATATTTTGGGAATGTACTAATCTGAACAGATTGGTTCAGAATCAACCAGAAAAAAGAGATATTATATTCATTTACATGGCAGCAAATTTGCAATTTCCTTCCACTGGAACATTTATATAAAGGAAGTTTATACTAAACAATGAAATTATGACTAATGCATGCGAATGGAATTGATTAAAATAATTTATATATCGGGGAAATCCGTACTAGAGGATCTTGGGATTATTCAATGGTGAAGTGACTAATTAATTATTATTTAAAGTCTGATGATTATTCAAATCCTGCGGTATTGTGAGGAAACCTCAATATTTAAACCTTGACATTTACGTATTTATTGAAAAATCTTCCTTCTAATCAAAGTCCACAAGAAAAAAAAATTTGCAATACAACAAAAAAATAAGTAATCAATCAAAACATTATAATGGTCACGGCCGATTCGGGAAACATAATCAACTAAGGAAGAAATGTTCGAAACTACTCTCAGATCAGAATCATTCTATCAAGGGGAGTTCGGCAATGGTTTTTACTATAATTTTTGCAAAGAAAGGTCATGTGTATTAATTTGACGAGGCAGCAAGTTGCGATTTTCGGCAATTTTTAAAATGACTAATAAACGATTTTTTAAGTTAATTTGTTTCCCTTTTCATTTATTGAGAAGTTTATTCATTCAATTATCTTGTAAAATTTGATCAAATTATGTAAATATACAAATTTTTTACAATTCTTTTCAATGCTCTATTTTCGAAAATAATATATCTATAATAATATAATCTATAATTCATTGGTCTTATGAAATTTTCTTATACAAGTTTTTAACCTAGCCCAAAAATGCTTCATAATTGAGTTTCAATTGAATAATTTTGCACTTTTGTTTAAGATCCGTGAATTTTAAAAGGCGTAATGCAATCCTTGTAAATAATTAATTTTAATGAATTAGTTTCAAGATACACATAATTTCCCAAGATCCAAAAAAATATAGTTTTTGAAGCTTTGGGAATAACTAAACATTGAAGGTTCACAATATATTGAAAATCTTCCATTTTTGAACGGTGAAAAACGGTGAAAATTGAATCACTTTTTATTTTAAAATGTTCCAAAATATTGAGCATTTTAAACTTAACTTTAAAAAAATCATTTTATATTAAAAGGCCTCAAATCGTGCAATTGTCCGCTTCTTAGTTGAAAATTAAAAAAAAATTATTTGAAACGCAAAAATATTTGATTGGAAAATTTCAAGAAGGAATAACAATTCTAATTTGAGTGTTGAAAATTAAACCTTTCAAAACTGAAAATTTGAATATTGTATTGTTTATAATCAAAATAGAACAAACTTATACTATCTGCAATTAATACCTCATTATTAAATAATTTCTATTTTGAATAGTGACAAATTAAATTTTGAAGAATAAAAGTCACAATTGAACAATTGTTTATTTCCAAATGATTTAAGTTCACTTCAAAAAATTAAAATTTAAATGGGTTTAAGTATAAACAACTTTCAGTAACACAATTCTAGAATTTCAGAAGCTTTGACTGAAAACATTTCAATTCATTCTCTAATTTCAAATTGTTAAACTTTTATTTCTTCGAATTTAAAATGATTCAAATTCAAAAGTTTGTATATTTAAATTCATCATTTTTTAATGTTTTTAGTCTGAAATAATACAATTTCAAATCCTTTGATATTCAAATGATCCAATTTTCAGAAGTTTAATCTGACAATATTCCATTTTAAACGTTTTGAAGTAGCATTTGTATAATTTCAGGACTTTCTAATGAAAAGGTCCAATTTTCAACATTTTTATTGAACAATTTTCCAATTTTCAAAGCTTTTGATTGCAATTTTTTTCAATTTCAAACACGTTATATTTCAAACTATTCAACCTTAAACACCTTTTTTTAGAAATCATACACGTACAATTCCTTTTCATGCCATTCGAAATGTTGTGTTTGTTTAAATTGTACCTAATCAAAAATTATTTGAATTGGAACGTCTTTAATTTAAAATCGTTTAATATATCTTCAAAGTTGAAAATTTTTCTATATTTTTAATGTTAGGCAATAAAAATCCAAAAACGCAAACGCTCTTTTTATACGCGTATACTTACTCCTAGTTAGTAATAATTATTAAATAAACATTCCATTGAATACAAAGCAACAAAAATTAAATGTGAAGTCATTTTTCTTTTAAATGTCTAAAAAGCGCATCTTGGTACTTTGGAATATTAATACTAGGCTATAAATAACAGATGCATGCGAATAGAATTCATTAAAATAATTAACACATCGGGGAAATCCACGTTGAAAGATCGTGTCAATCTTTTGCATGTCATTTTTCCATATTTCCGGAAGAAGATCTTGCTACTTGGATAAACATTAGTTCATTACAAAAATTAGAAAAACAATGTTTTTATACTCTATTTATAAATTTAAATTTTGACAAAACGTAATAATTGAAATATCTGCAAACCTAATTTTTCACGTTTTCAATCTTTCGTAGATAATTTTTTTCAAGTGAAATTTCTTTTGGCACGGGAGTGAATTGAAAAAATGACTGACTAACCAATCGAAAAATTACCGTTTTTCAACATTTCCACTGCACCAAGACTTACTCGAAAAGATAAATTTTGAGAAAAAAAACATGAATGAATCACATTTTCAGTTAAAATATTCAACTTTCATCCAAGAAAATGGCAATTTTTAAGACAATAGTTAACTTTTCATTTCAGGTAATGAATTTTCGATAAAAAAATTAATTCTCAGTGAAAAGTGTAATAGTATAGATTTCCATTTAAAATATTTTGATTTTCGATCAAAACCATTAATTCAAACCAAAAAATACGAATTTTCAACAAGTTATTTGAATCTTCAACCAGTGCCGACTAATTTTCAAACCAAAAAGATAAATTATTGATAAAAAAGTTGAATTTCTAACCCAAAAATATTCATTCTCTACCAAAATAATTGAATTTTCAACCCCAAACAGATGCGAAGGGAATTTTCAACTGGAAAAGATCAATATTCTATCAAAAATGAAATAGCTAATAGCTAATGAAATATTTTCAGGCAAAAAAATTATTTTTCAACATAATAGTTGAACTTTTAAGCAAAGGAATGAATTCTTCAGTAAAATATAAAATCTTAAACCAAAAAAAAAAAAAAAAAAAATGAATTTTCAACCCGATAGTTGAATTTCTTACCAAAGAGGACCAATTTTAAACAAAATAGGTTTTTTCTATGAAAGAAGTTAATTTTCAAGAAAGCGAATTAGTCACTAAGAACATTTTTAGATTTTCAGATAATTCTACCAGAAGAGACAAAATGCCTACAAAGTACAGAAATTTTCTACCAAATAGCTGAATTCTCAAGTAAAGAAGGTAAATGTTGAACGACACATGGAATAGTTGAATTTTTAGTTGGAATAATTCATTTCTAACAAGAAGTTACACATTTTTAACAAAATAGTTAAATTGTTAAGCAAAGAATTAATTTTCAACTAAAATGATGAATCTTCAAGCAGAAAAGAAAAGAGTTTTCAACCCAATAGGTGAATTTTCAACCAAACAGATGAATTTTCAACCAAAAAAAATCAAATGTCTATCAAAAAAGATAAATTTTGGACAAAAAATATGAAAGTTGAATTTTAATTTACGAAAATGAATCTGCAATAAAAAAAAAAAAATTTTCAATCGATGCAGTGAATTTTCAACCGGAGAGATTTTTTTACCAAAAAAAAGTAATTGTTAATAAATTAAATTAATTTTTAACAATTTTGAATTTTCAACCGAAGAAATGAATTTTAAACCAAAAAGCTGAATTAGTCATCAAGAAAATCAATATTGTACCACAAAAGACAAAGTTTCAACAAAATACAGAAATTTCCAACCAAATAGTTGAATTTTCAAGTAAAGAAGATAAATGTTGAACCAAACATGGAATAGTTTAATTTTCAGTAAAAAAATTCATTCTCAACAACAACAAAACAACAATTTTTAATAAAATAGTTGAATTTAACCATGAAGATTGAATTTCCATGAAAAAAGATGAATATTCAACGAAACAGGGAATAGTTGAATTTTCTGTTCAAGAAATTAATTTCCAAAAAGGTGAACTAGCCACTAAGAACATTTTTAGATTTTTAGAGGATTGTACCACAAAAGACAAAATTTCAACAAATCACAGAAATTTTCGACCAAATAGCTAAATTTTCAAGTAATGAAAGTAAATGTTGAATCACACATGAAATAATTAAATTTTCAGTTTAGAATTCATTTCTAATAAGAAGTTACAAATTTTTTACAAAATAGTAAAATTTTTAAGAAAATAATTAATTTTTCATGAAAATAATAAATCTTTAACCAAAAAGAAAGAGAATTTTAACCTAATAGTTCAATTTTCAACCAGATTATTTTGTTTACCAAAAAAGATTACTTTTGATGAAAAAAACATGCATTTTTTACAAAATTTTGAATTTGTCAAGGAATTTTCCACCTCATAATTTAATTTTCAATTTAAAGAAATGAATTTTCAACCAAAAAGGTGAATTAGTCACCAAGAAGATTAATATTCTGCCATAAAAGATAAAGTTTTATTAAAATACATACATTTTCAATCAAACAGCTGAATTTTCAAGTGAAGAAGATAAATGTTAAACAAATGAATTTTGAACCAAGGAGATTGAATTATTACTAAAAAAAAATAAATTTTCAACAAAAAATGAAATAGTTAAATTTTTAGTTGAAAACATTAATTTTCATTTGAAAGCTAATTTTCAATCAAAATGATTGATTTTTAAACAAAAAGATTAATTTTCCAGCAAAAAAGATTAATTTTTAACTAAATTTTAAATTTTCAACCGAAGAAATGAATTTTAAACTAAAATGGTGAATTACTCACCACGAAAATTAATATTGTACCACAAAAGACAAAGTTTCAACAAAATATAGAAATTTTCAACCAAATAGCTGAATTTTCAAGTAATGAAGATAAATCTTGAACCCAACATGGAATAGTTAAACTTTCAGTAAAAAAAATTCATTTTCAACACACAAAAAAACGAAATTTCAACAAAATAGTTGAATTTTGAAGCGAAGTATTAATTTTTTAGCTAAAATAATGAATCTTCAACCGAAAAAAAATGTTTAACCCAATAGTTGCATTTTCAACCAAACAGATGTATTTTCAAACAAAAAAATTAAATTTATATCAAAAAAGATGAATTTTCGACAAAAAATATGATAGTTGAATTTTCAGTTACAAAAATGAATTTTCAATAAAAAAATGTTCAGGTGAATTTTCAAGCAAAGGAGATAAATGTTAAGCCAAACATGGAATAGTTAAATTTTTTGTAACAAAAAATAATTTCGAACGCACAGAAAAACGAGTTTCCAACAAAATAGTGAAATTTTTAAGCAAATAAATTAAATTTTCACTCAAATAATGAATCTTCAACCACAATAATGAATATACAACGTTTCCAAATCATATCAGATTTTCTGTAAAATGTTGGAAAATGTGCCGTGTTTTTTTCTGAAGAAAGGGTAATTAGTACGCGCGCAGCGCGCACAATGTTCCAGTGTACCTATATTTCATATTCTTGAAAATTCCTTCCTTCATACCTATATTGACTTACGCAGTGTGCAGTTCATTCACATTCTACGTATTATTCATTTTAGTTATAAATTCTTAGTATTAAGTAACTTGGCCTATCAAAGGAGTGGAAAATATTATGCATTTATGTTGTAGAATCTATGGATTATCAATACTCAATTCTCGCTACGTAATACAAGTAATTCATGTAATATGTCTTATGTCATCCAAACAAGCAAGACAGACTTGTTGTAGTAGAAATGTTTCCAGAAGGAAATGCCAATGTTCTATGAGATATAATGCTGCAATCCAATAACAAAATATAATTAAAATATAATCAGATTTAATTATTTCTGTTATTGAACAACAAGTCTGTAAAATTAGTTAATAGGGTCTCCCATAAAATCCCCTTTTTGAATTTTCTAACACATATAATCAAAAATTTCTTTTTCTTGGTGAGAAAATGATTTCCTATTCTTGCCTGATTCAAAAAAATATTTAGAGGTCGCTATGGAAGCTGGAGGCTCGAAAAAAATTTATGGAATTCGAAATCACTACACGAAAAAAAAAATGTTCTAAGAATAGCTTGTTTCCAAAGTTTGAAAATTTTCTTTTTAAGTTTAAGTTTTTTTTCACATTCCTGGAGGTGAAGAAAGTCTGCCCAATTTTTAAGGGATCTTAATCACTAATTTCATCAGAGATAATTCCTATTTAATTTACCGCTGTTTTCGGATAAAATTCTTGACGCCTGTGCGAGTAGAAACATATTTTTTTCCGGGTACTAACCAAGACTTAGGAATCGAAAGTGGAAATAGAACGAATTTTTTAAATTTTCATCTTGGTATTTAATTAAAAAATCTTCATAATTCGTTCTTTAAAATTTTTCTAAACAGAATTGAAAAAATATTAGTAATAATTTCCTATGAAAGGAAAAACATGATTTATTACGAAAAAAGTTTAAAACTCAATAGAAAGAATTATTTTATCATTTGTTTTTTTAAGGGATTTTTTTTACAGTCTGATTTTAATAAATCATAGCTTATCTCCGGTGAAAATATCCCCTATGAATATATTGTTTTCAATTTTAACAATAAGCGAATACTCTTCAAATACAGTTATTCATTTTAAAAAAATGTTCCTTCTGAAAAAATGTTTGAACGATTTCAGCCATAGAAGAATTTACTTTCAACATTGGAAACAATAGAGTTGTAGAGAATGTTTTCTTCGAAAAAAGGCCATCATTCATTAAAATTAAACCTTTTGTAAAAAATTGGTAAAAAGCGATACTAATATGAAATTTGGTTTCAATATTGTTGAAATAAATATTTTTTGTGAATTTTCTGATTGTTAGATTGAAAAAATGGTGTTTCAATTAAAATTATATCACCAGTGATATTATTTTGATTCTTGAAATCATAGAAAAATTATTTTTTTCAGAGATCTCATGTTTGGCATGACAACAACCTCAAGAAGTCGAATTCACCAGTGAAAATTTTTCTTTAAATGATAAAACTTTCAGGAAATATTATCTACCTTACCGACAACAATATTTATACTATTTGAGAAAAAATTTAAGCAATTCTTTTCCTATAATTAAAAAATTCGTTTTTTAAAAAAATAAAAAAATTCATAAATCAAATTAAATAATTAAAAATTAAAAAAGTTGCCTTTAAAACTTCCACATTTTTTTTGAAATGTTCGGAAATCTTTTAAAGTGGTTTAAAACATTTTCCAACGATTTCCGTGAATGAATTTATCAACATAAAAAATCATTTCAAATTTTCTCAGGAATTTCAAAAAATATTGATGTTATCTTAAAACCTTCGAAAATCCTAAAAATGCTTTAAAATTTTACCTAAAAATTTTAAAAATTCTACGAATCGATTAAAATTGGTTTAAATCTTTTTAAATTTCAAATTATTTTTGTTTAAACTTCTAAATATCTCTCAAAATTATTTGATATCTGTTGAAATTTAGAAAATCTCATTTAATAATAATCCTTAGAATTCAGTATTAAAAATTATTAACCCTTCAAAATATACGAAAGAATCTTAAGAGAATTTTTGTGTTCTCTTGGAACCTTTAAAAATTCTTAAAAATCTTCTAGATTTTGTGTTAGAAAACTTAAAAATACTACATATTGATTAAAAAATGTTCAAATCTTTCAAAATTTAAAATTATTTCTGAATTTTTTTGTTTTGAATTCTTGATGAAAGTTTGTAATCTTGCGAAGTTGATAACTTGTGCTTTAAAATCTTTTTTCGTTTTCGAAATTCTAGGAAATCATTTAAAGTTTCTCGATTTTTTTCCTTAATTTTCTCTTAAAATACATTTTTTGAAATAAAAATTCATTAAAAATTTTCTCAGGAATCTTAAGAAAAATTCTGTATTCTCTTGAAACCCTTCAAAATTCTTGTGAAGCTTCTGTTTTCAAAATTTTAATAAAATTATGTCTTAAAAGCTAAATAATGTAAAAACCCTCTAATGTGTTATCTTATAGGTCAAAAATGATTTTTTTTCAATTAAACAGAAAATAAGGTGAGGTAAATGTAATAATAAAATAATAAAAAATAATAATGATACAAGTGTTATATTTCAAAATATTGTTGGGAAATATATTGTTGAAAATATGTTAAAAGTAACATTTAACGATAAAAGTTATTTATTGTTAAAATTTTATAGTAATAAACGGAACTTGAAATCATTCAAATTAGATTCAAAGAAGCTTTACGATTACTAGGACGTTTACCTTACTGTAGACTTTCCTTTTACACGAATTTATCGATTTTTTCATTGTTTAACAACATTGTTTTTCAATGGTAGGATTAGTATTCTCTAAATATTTTTATGTAACACGAGCATCGTTTTCTCGTTTTCTCGGCGTGGTTTGGAGCAGCAAAGTTCGTCTTTGTTGGTGATGGGGCACGTTACCGGCCTAGGCTGGCAAAATGCACTTTACCGTCCGCGGGAAATACGAATTGAGTCCTCGCGCATGCGCGTTCGTTACTTCGACTCACGCGCACTGTTCTACGCGGTACTTATCCCTTTGAACTAACCTCAAACATAAGACGTAATATCATGAGAAAACTCGGAAAGCATATTCTTATTACATACAATATCGTGTGTACCGAAACAGAGATGTGTTTTTACGGTCTGGCATGTTTGAAAAAACTAACGTTTGGCTGTAAAAATACTATTTTGCTGCCTTGGTGTACAATATATTATTTATATAACGCAGGCATGATTTATCACTACTTTCCAACCGAGCAAGTCACGCCTACCCCGAAAGGGAAATGGCTTAATGGTATAATAATAATAATAATTATTATTATTATATAACCCCCATTATTATTAACCCCCACCGCTGGGGGCCACAGCATGCGGGACGGTGGTGATGGTGAGCTGCGAGATGGTCAGGCAGATCTCACTAATCAAACAGCTGGCCAGCAAGAACATCTGCGACATACGGTAAGCAGTGAAACATCAACTGCGTCTGCTGAGGATGCTTTGGCTAGCGTTAGCTATTTGCAGCCAACCACTTTAACAGAAATACCGTGGGAGAGCATCAAGTGGGATACCACAATGAATGAGGAATTGATGCGTCTCTATTATGAAAGTGCGAAGTTTGAAACATCACGCAAAAAAGGACAAAATTTCAGAACGAAATTTGCCGCAAAGTATCCTCAAATAGAGAAAGTCGCATTGAGAGATCTTATCGCTAAGGTGAAGGACATCAGGACTAATCTACTCATCTCAGAAGATCGAGCAATGGAGATTAAACAGCAAGTAGATTTGGAGTGGAAGAACAACGGCAATGAACAGCAGTTAGAGGAAGCCGCGTCACACGAACAAGCAGTGGCAATTGATGTTCTTCCTCAACCTGGTGATGATCCAGCACCACCACATCCTCCGGAGGTAGATCGCCTAATACAACCAGTGCCAGAAGCCGAAGTTCAACAACCAAGGAAGTGATTAAAATGGACATACCATATGAACAGAGATGTGATGCGCTTTTATTTTTTGGCAAAGAGAAGTGGGCAAAGTGTAAGGAGACAACATCATCGTCTCTTCTTACTTAAGTACTCAGGGCTAGCCACAAGAATAAATGAGCAGAATCTAGCAGATCAAAAACGCTCGATATCTGTAAACAAATTGCTTTCGGCTGTTGAAATAGCTGCCATCGAAATGGAAGTGGAACAACAGGTTCCTATTGATGAACTTCCATTGGAAGATGTGGAAAACGAAAACTTGATTGCAGCTGAAGACATAGGTGCTAGGGATAATGAACATCAAGTACCGGATGGACTAGAACCACATCCGGATATCCTAAACGATGATATAAACAGCGAAGTCCCACAAAATCTACAGCACCTTGAAAGGAATTTCGGTCATGCTCTACTAGAGTTCAGACATGTAGAACCAACACAAAGGCACTCACTGCCCAAGATGAACATCACAAATGATCTGCGTGCACTAAAGAACACCTAAACAGCAAGATTTTACCTATGCATTTGAACGCAACACAACATGCGTTAGAGGTGCAAACTCTTGTATACTGTGCAGCTGTGGCAACCGTTAGAACGTTGGGCCGCAGAACTAGGGCTATAAATGCAGTCTTCGCCCCAAGACAGGAGCGAGATCCGCCATGGAAGATCAGGTTGGATATGGATGTCAGCAAAGTAAGGTGCAAATTGGGTCGACTGACTCAATATAAAAAAGGAAATCGAACCAGAAAGCTGATACATCATGCTATTAAAATCATCCACCCTCGGTACATCGAGACATTGACACCAGCAATATTGGATGAGATTATAGACTCCCAGCGGCAGAGACTTGATGTTCTTACTGCTAGACTGCGTTGGTACAAGAAAAGTAGTGCAAGAAGGCAACAAAATCGAACCTTTCAGACAGACGAAAGAAGGTTCTATCGTGAACTGAGTGTACAGTAAAATAACCAGCAAGACACCGCAGTCCCTCAATTGGAAGAAATGACTAACTATTGGTCAGACGTTTGGGGAAGAACTAACAGAAGCAATTTGGACACTGCGTGGTTCCAACTAGAGAAAGCAAGAGCAAGCAATAACCCTGAAATGGAGCTGACGAACATCACAGCTTTAGATGTTCAAAATAATCTGTAGCTCGCAATTCTTCATCGATTTCCAACTTTTTTTTTTTCAAAAAATTCAGCATTAAATTCTTAAGAAACATGTCGAGGCCGATTTTTGAATTATTTTTTTTATCTATATAGAACTGCAAACATCGAAAAAAATGTTGATTTACAACATTTTTTTTTTTAATTCTCTGTAATAATTTTTTTTAGTGGCATCAGGCCTCAGGTTTGATGCGCAAGGGTCAGGGAAAGAAAAAAATTTGTTGTTATGTCAAGTTATTTGTTATAAACAAATATTTGCAACAAATAGCCAGTATGATGGATTATGTTTTCGTGAAGTATATTTATGCATCGAAATCGCTTGTTCTGAGCAACGAGGTGACATGTGATCATGAAAATGTGATGTCCGATATCATTTGTTAACTTTAACAACAAATAATATAAACAAATGCATGATTTGAACACTTTTAGGCAGAAACAAACCGGATTTTCTTTCGATTATCTTCGAATCTCATTGCTTGTGATGCACATTGATATATTTTTGTCATATGATATCATTTTTTCAATTTATCAACAAATAATATAAACAAATGCATGATTTGAATAGTTTTAGGCAGAAACGAACCGAATTTTCTTCCGATTGCCTTCGAATCTCATTGCCGATGATATACAGTGATGTATTTTTGTCATCCGATATCATTTTTTAACTTTATCAACAAATAATATAAACAATTGCATGATTTGAATAGTTTTAAGCAGAAACGAACCGAATTTTCTTCCGATCGCCTTCAAATTTCATTGCCTGCGATGCTCGTTGATATTTTTTTGACTCAAAATATCCTTCAACAATCGGAAGAAAATTCGGTTTGTTTCTGTCTAAAACTGTTCAGATCATGCATTTGCTTATAATAATTGTTGATCAATTTAACAAATTTTTTCAGATGACAAAAATACATCACTGTATATCATCGGCAATGAGATTCGAAGGCAATCGGAAGAAAATTCGGTTCGTTTCTGCCTAAAACTATTCAAATCATGCATTTGTTTATATTATTTGTTGATAAATTGAAAAAGTGATATCGGATGACAAAAATATATCAATGTGCATCACAGGCAATGAGATTCTAAGATAATCGAAAGAAAATTCGGTTTGTTTCTGCCTAAAACTGTTCAGATCATGCATTTGTTTATAATAATTGTTGATAAATTAAACAAATTATTTTACGTTACAATAATACATCAATGTGTATCACTGGCAATGAGATTCGAGGACAATCGGAAGAAAATACGGTTTGTTTCTGCCTAAAACTGTTCAAATCATGCATTTGTTTATATTATTTGTTGTTAAAGTTAACAAATGATATCGGACATCACATTTTCATGATCACATGTCACCTCGTTGCTCAGAATAAGCGATTTCGATGCATAAATATACTTCACAAAAACATAATCCATCATACTGGCTATTTGTTGCAAATATTTGTTTATAACAAATAACTTGACATAACAACAAATTTTTTTCTTTCACTGACCCTTGCGCATCAAACCTGAGGCCTGATGCCACTAAAAAAAATTTGTTCAGAGAATTAAAAAAAAAAATGTTGTAAATCAACATTTTTTTCGATGTTTGCAGTTCTATATAAATTTAAAAAAAAAAAAATTCAAAAATCGGCCTCGACATGTTTCTTAAGAATTTAATGCTGAATTTTTTGAAAAAAAAGTTGAAAATCGATGAAGAATTGCGAGCTACAGATTATTTTGAAAATCGTTTTTCCATTTGGCCCCACTGTGGGACATGGTGCACAATTTCTGGTATAAGTACCTGACTAGTGTGCATCCTGCGTTGGCACGGTGTTTTCAGAAGATCATCGAACATCCAGATCTGATGCCAGGCTTTATGCTGCAGGGTACTACGTATATTTTGCCTAAAAAACCAGACGCTCAAAATCCATCTGAATTTCGACCGATAGCCTGTCTTCCAACAATATATAAATGTCTTACAGCAATCATAGCAGATAAGGTTTATTCTCACTGTGACGAGAATGACATCCTTACAGAAGAACAAAAAGGATGTTGTAAAAACTCCCGAGGCAGTAAAGATCTAGTCACCATAGACGCTGTTGCCATGACGCAAGCTCGTAAACACCAAAGGAACTTGCACATGGCATACATTGACTACAAGCAAGCGTTTCCTTCCGTACCACATGCCTATTTGCTTGAAGTCTTAAAAGTATACAAAATTTGTCCACGCATCATTGACTTCCTAAGTCGTGCGATGATGCTTTGGGGTGCAAGAATCAAGTATTTTGATCATGGACAACTGAGGATAACTAGATCAATACGCATTAAGACGGGTATATTCCAAGGAGACTCCTTTAGTGCATTATGGTTCTGTTTAGCGTTGAACCCACTGAGAAAAACTTTAAATAGCATGTCTCATGGGTTCCGAGTAAATGATAATGAGGATGGTCATCAAGTGACCCATCTTCTATACATGGATGACCTGAAGCTATACGCTAGTTCGGACGAGAAATTGCAGCAAGTGATTGATGTTACAAAGCAGTTTTCCGATGATATCAACATTGAGTTTGGACTAGATAAATGCCGAACAGTGCATTTAATCAGAGGAGAATTAGGGACCGCAGAGATAGAGAACGATTTCGGGAATGACATCGAGGCAATGGCTGAGGGCGAGTCATATAAATACCTGGGTATTCTTGAATCTAAGGGTATTCAGCATACGATAGTTAAGAAAAGCCTAACGACTGCCTTCACTACAAGACTCAGATTGGTTCTGAAGAGTTCTCTTAACTCGGCAAACAAGATCAGGGCAATCAACACCTATGCCATCCCTATTCTCACGTACTCCTTTGGGCTCATCAAATGGTCGAACACTGACCTCGAACGATTAAACAGAATCATCCGCGTAGAAATGACGAAACACCGAATGCACCACCGTAATTCGGCGAGTGAAAGGGTAGTTCTACCACGACATAGAGGGGGCCGAGGCATTGTAGATGTCAGAAGACTGTGTGAGTCACAAGTTACACAGTTGCGAGACTATTTTAACAGCAAGCGAGATGTTACGCTTTACAACACCATCTGTAAAGCGGATCTTGACTACACGCCCTTGAATTTGTCCTCAGAGGAGGCCTTGAATATTAGGGCAGAAACCATAGGGGAATTAGAAACGCAATGGAGACAGAAAGCCATCCACAGCGAACACCCCAAAACGCTAGATCAATATGAAGTGGATAGTGAGGCATCCAATATTTGGCTGAGAAAGGGACTCCTGTATCCAGAAACGGAAGGATTCGTCATTGCGATTCAGGATAGAGTTGTCAGCACCAGGAATTATCGCAAACACGTGTTACATCAAGACGTGGTTGACCGGTGCCGATTATGTGGAGATACCAACGAATCCATCGAGCACATTATTGATGGTTGTCGCGTAATGGCTTAAAGAGAATATACGCACAGACATAATGATGTGGCGGGCATTGTACATCAACAACTTGCCTTAAACCTAGGACTCTTAACAGAATGGATGCCTTTCTATAGATACATTCCAATGTTCGTTTTAGAAAATGAAGATTACATCTTATATTGGGATGTGACTATCCAGACGGATCATTACATCCGAGCCAATCGACCTGACATCGTGATGCGAGAGAAAAAAGGTGGAAGAGTCTACATCATCGACATTGCTTGTCCGCTCAACCGAAATTTGCAGGCAACCTATACAACCAAGATTCATAAGTATAGCGAGCTAAGGCATGAAGTTAAGGCAATATGGAGGAATGTGAGACATGCATCTATTCATCCTATTGTGATTTCGGCTACAGGCAATGTGCACGCAAGATGCACTGAACATCTCGAACATTCAGGGAGTCAGTAGGGTACTGGCGGCAGCTCAAAAGGCGGTTTTATTAAACACCTGTCGCATTGTAAGAAACTTCCTAGACCATCAGGAAGCAAGTGACTAAGAACCTATGGCGAGATACATGGTAGCTCTAAGAAAGCATCCAGAGGCGACTGGTGTCACCTTCAACACTCACGGCCGCTGTGTAAGGATAACAGCGGCAAAGCCAAACTGCAAACTACATCCTGCTTCTAATTTTGTACCTACAACATCATCGTAAATGATTTCAAACAACGTATTGAAATAACTTATAACATCCTGATCTCATCAGTCACTTGACTTAGTCCGTGGCTATGACGAAAAACCGGGTTCACCCAAGAAAAAGTTTGAAAAAAAAAGTAATAATGAGCGTCTTTGGAGTCTTGAAAGTAGCCGTTTATACGACGGGAGGACTAGACGGCGAATGCGCATGTGCGGCGTGGTTTGGAGTAGAATAATAGTTTTCCGCGCATGCTCCTGTAAGATGCTGGAACGCGTCACCTAACCTCAAATGTCAGACGTGATAAACTGGTAAATCATACCTTTGTCACATGGAGTATCGTATATACCAAGGAGTGAAATAATATAGGGGAGACCACCCTACAGTAGATAGGGAAAAAATCAACAGCATTTAACTGCATCAGTTTCCAAAATTAAAGAAAGATGATCATTGTTAAGTAAAGTTTACATATTTAATTAAGTATTCTTATAGAAAAAAATATCACGAAATTAATCAATTAGCTGTATTAAACTTTTTTATTAGACCTGGTCAATAGTACGATTTTGACACCTTTGTCCATCAATAGATAATCGTTTCTGGTATTGCTCCTGGGCAAGTTAGAATACTCAATTCTGGATAATTATAATTTATTATTAGTATACTTACAATTAAAATCAATTCATTGAGTAAATAATACTTGAAACTACGATAATTTTACAAAAAACGCAAAAGTTTAAATTATTGACATTTTTTTATCTCTGATATTTCGTAATGTTGGTGCGATTGGTACAAGATGTTTAATCTTCATACAATTTAACCTGACTTGCGATGACAGAAAAGTGCAGTTTTTGTACGTACCTTAATCCAAAAAATTATACCTTTTCCGAAAGGCTCCTTGAAACACAATTAAAATTTATGAGCTTTTTAATAAATAATAATTTACATTATTTTCATACTTTATCATTTGAAATAATTTGAATTTAAAAACTTCACAAATGAAAATAAACAAACAAACACAACCTTTAATTCAAAACAACTGCGAGACAGTCGCAGAGCTGCCAATTTTGACAGAGACATTTCTTGTAATTTTCCGATTATCTACTGTTGGTTATCTACTGTTGGAAAATGTAATATTCAATGAAATGTCCTTAAATATTTATGAATATTGAAGAAAAAACACTTTGTATTTATAAATATTGTTCATTAAACTTCAAGCTTTGATTCTAATGTATTAACATGTCATGAAAATGTTTCATTAAGTTAAAAAGTATAAATAAAGAATGGGTGAAATTTTTTTTTTCAGGTTAAAAATAAATTTTTTGCTCTCACGCATTAATTAATTATGAAATTTCAATAAAAGTTCGTCAGAGGATATAGTATCCTTGCTGAAACGTTATACTAACAAAAGTAATGAACATTTGTTGTCAGTTTTCCAGTTAATTAAGATTATCTACTGTAAATCATTATCTACTGTAGGGAGGTTTCCCCTACTATTACCAATAGTAGAAATTGTCAGTAAAGTAAATAATATTTCCTGAAAGTTTCATAATTTAAAAAAAAGTTTAGGTCGTTGATAGCCACCTTGACATTTTTTTCTTAAATAATGAAATTTAAGAGTCACGTGGGAACCGGATAAAGAATTTCCCACTATATGGGAAATGGCTACCATGTCAACTCTATTAAATCTTGTTTTGTTTCGATGCGCAAAAATTCAACTTTATCTAGGGGAAAGCACCCTACAGTAGATAATTATTAACAGTATATAAACTTATTTAACTGGTGAACTGGCAAAAAATGTTCATTAATTTTGTGAGTATAACATTTCAGCAAGGGGGCTATATTTTCTGACGAAGTTTCATTGATATTTTGAATTAATTAATGTGTGAGAGCAAAAAATCAATTTATAACCTGGAAAAAAATTCGCTTCTTCATTATTCATACTTTTTGCCTTGATGGAATATTTTTGTGGCATGTTTATACATTAGAATCAAAGCTTCAAGTTTAATGGACAATATTTATTGATACAAAGCGTTATTTTTTCACTACTCAAAATTTGAGAGGATTTTTTATTGGACATTACATTTTTCAACAGTAAATAACCAACAGTAGATAACACAAGCACACAGAAAAAATGCCGTGATCTGGGGACCCGACATATGTTTTCCTATTTGCCCTACACGTCAGCGTTTCACGCTAACCTTCAAAAACTTGGAGCAATTAGTATTTCCTGATATGGGGATGTGACATATCAATTCTTATGTTTTTCAATGCAATAAATGTGACTAAATGCGAATTAGATGTAGAATTGATTGCACACGTTGTCCCTTAACACTGACCTAAAAAAACTCGATGAAATGATATAAAATTGTGATATACTGCCTTGAAAGCTGATTTTTGTTTGAAAGTCTATATCAGCGGAGTCACATCTTACAATTGACGTGACCTAACTTTAACTCACCTAACCTAACCTAAACTCATCTAACCTAACCTAACCTCATCTAACCTAACCTAACCTGGCCTTATATAAACCTTATCATCCATCGCGATACCGGTAGTTTTGTCAAATAAAATGCTATATCCTGTTTCGATATGATGCTCAGCTAGTGCTGATTGCGTGAAATGTTTAAGTCTGACTTTACTCTCATGTTCCTTTACACATTGGCTCACCGATCTCCCGTTTGCTCCAATATAGACTTTTCCACAAGAACAAGGGATTTTATATACTTTCTCACCCGACGCTGTTACTGTGGCTTCTAATCCTTGCATCGTAAAACACGTTCCTTTCGTGTCTGCCATGACGGCATGAACGCCGTTTACCCAGGGACTCTGCCAGTATGAATCCGTTGCCACGCAGAGGTGCCCTGGTTAGAGGCACAAGCGAAAAATACTAAAAAGATTGACAGGCACAAAAAAAAGTGTTTTGCGATGCAGGCCTTAAGAACCCCAATATCGGCGTCGGGTCAGGGAGTATACAAAATCCCTTCTTCTTTTGGAAAAGTCTATATTGGAGAACTCGGGAGGGCGATGAGCCAACGTGTAAAGGAACATGAGGGTAAAGTCAGGCCCAAACATTTCATGCAATCAGCACTAGCTGAGCATCATATCGAAACTGAACATAGCATTTTATTAGTCTAAACTACCGTTATCGCGATGGAAGATAAGGGTTATATAAGGCCAGGTTAGGTTAGGTAAGGTGAGTGGAAGTTAGGTCAAATCAATTGTAAGAATGAGACTCCGCTGACATAGGCTTTTTAAAAGAAAAAAAATCAGCCTTAAAGGTAGCATATCACAATTTTATATCATTTTATTCAGTTTTTTTCAGGTTAGTGTTAAAGGACAACGTGTGGTATTAATTCTGACAGCTAATTCGCATTCAGTGCATGTGGAAAATCCATAGGGCAACATATGTTGCGTCCCAAGAATACGAAACGTTTTTTTTGTATATTTGTGTAATCGCAAAATTGCGAAAAATGTCGCTGTCAAAATTGGCAACTCTGCGACTGTCTTGCAGTTCTTTCAAGTTAAAGGTTGTGTTGATTCGTTTATTTTGATTTGTGATGTTTCTAAATTCAAGCTCTTGTAAATAAGAAAGGAAAAATAATAAATGATAATAAAGAAAATAAGAAAAAAAGTGTAAATTATTAGTTATTAAAATGTATATAAATTTTAGTTGTGTTAAGGAGTTTCAGGCAAAGATATTATTTTCAGGATTGAGGTATGTCAAAATTCTGCATTTTTCTGTCAGCACAAGCCAGATTAAATGGTACGAATATCAAACATCTCATATCAATCGTACCAATCTCACGGAATATCAGAGACAAAAAAATTTCAAAAATTTAAGCTTTCATGATTTTTGTAATAATGAACTGATTTTAATTGTAAGTATACTAATGATAAATTAAAATTATCGAGAATTAGGTATTTTGTCATGCCGGGGAGCAATAACAGAAACGATGATCTATTGATGGATAGTGGTATCAAATTCGTACCCTTAACCGGGTCTAATAAAAATGTTTGATACAGCTAATTGATTAATTTCGTGATATTATTTCCATCATAATATTCAATTAAAAATGTAAGCTTCATTTCAGAAAGAAATTTTTTCTTTGTTTTTGGAAACCGATGCAGTTGAATGTTGTTGAGTTTTCTCCTATCTACTGTAGAGTGGTTTCCCCTACATGAAAATTACCTACGATAAAAATTCACTTCTGTTTTTTTTTGTTAAGAAAGAAACTTCCGAGTCAAGGTTTTGGAGAATATGAAAAAAGGTTTTTATGAGGCACCGTATTAGTCAGTTTGGAGAAAGACTAACACTTTTTTAAACTCATTTTCCTTTCCTGCTTGTCAAACCCAGCTCTTATTTATTTTCTGTACTTATTTCATTTTTATCTCACATTTGTCTTGCTTTTATTGTAATCACTTTCAATGTGGTGCATTAGGATTGATTAATTATTTTACCTTTGATAAAAAATTTTATAAACGTACGCATTAAAAAAAAGTGATGTTATTATCACACCATACTTCGTAGACTCTTCCATTGGACTTGACATTATTGCGTTTAAGGTAAAGATTAATGTTCTATTATGTCAAAGGACAAAATAGAAAGAAATACTCGAACAGATTCGGTCATCAATTTGTTTTTCTTCCCGTTAAAAAATACCAGTTAAATTGACGTCAATAATGTATGCAGTAAGCTACGAAACATGAAGAATATTCGGAAGGGGCAATATATTTGAAAGCAAATGCAGTTACCACGCAGTTGTCAGTAAATGAAGGATAGAAGGTCAACGACAGAGGCTGAGAAAATTAATTAATCATCAAAATACTCTGGACGTTGAAAATTTACATAATTGTTGGAGACACACTTTTTTTGGTTTCTTAAGGTTTTATTGCACAACCAGTTTTGCCTGGGAATCCCCATATTCTTAAAAATTGGCCAATTCCTCTTACGGATGCTTTGGATGCGGTTCTTCGAAGACTTTTTTTAAATAAAAAATGCAGAATCACACGTTGCTTCGAAACGCACGTCAACTTCCACTTACGTGTCATTTTGCATCATCGATGAATTCTTATTCATCTCTTGATCTCATAGATGTACAAACACCGACGTGCAAAGTAAACTTTGCCGAACGATTTTCCATCCTTCGGAGGAGTAAATACAAGGTTGCATATTTCTGCAACGGTACAATTTTCAATAGCTAACTTGGTCAATGTGGGTTGGTGTAAAATTCAAGCAAAAAAAAAAATATATTTGGCTAAATAATGATAAATTAAATATTATACAAGGAAGACAATTATCAAAGAAAAAGGGAACAAATAACACAGGCACGCGAAAAAAGTCTTGTCCATCAGACAAGACAAACATTTCTATACGTTTTTTTGGGGTCGCTGAATCCGAATCCGGGGATGGCTTGACTCGGGTAGATCGCATTTCGTTTATAACCTCAAAAAGTGAGAAAAAAAACACTTTTTATCACTTTTTTGAGGTTAGGAACGAAATGAGATTTGACCGAGTCAAACCAACCCCGGATTTCGATACAGCGACCCCAAAATCCTATGGAAATGTTTGTCTCGTCTGCTGAACACTACCTTTTTTATGTTTTCTAGTGATCCTGTGCACAGGCACATGAAAAAATTGTTTTGTCCACCAGATAAGACAAAAATTTCTATACGTTTTTGGGGTCGCTGAATCCGAATCCGCGGTTGGCTTGAGTCGGTCAGATCGAATTTCATACCTAACCTCAGAAAATTGAGGAAAAAAACTTTCAACTTTCATAACTTTTATGAGGTTAGGAATGAAATGCGAACCGACCGCATCAAACCAACAGTGGATTCGGATTTAGCGACCCCAAAAACGTACAGCAATGTTTGTCTCGTTTTTAAGACAAGACTTTTCTTTCGTGTGCCTGTGTAATTTATAAACCTTCTCTTTACTTATTTTCTTTACACCTAGAACATTTTTCGGACAAAATCAGGGTGGCTACCCGATGGATCATTTTGAATTCCCGCTGATTTCCCGGTTCGTTCCGGTCAATGGTTAATTCTTCCTGGTCAATTTAAAAGAGTTCAAAAGTTTCGAATGATTTCAAACGATTTTTAAAGGTTTCAAAGATTTCTGATTTAGAACAGAGAATTTCGTAAAAGGATTATAATTTCCGAAATTAGCTGTTCCGTAGTAAAAATTATAATTGTTTGCGGGAATTTTTTTATATTTAATTTATTTATTTCCCATCCAAACCTAGAATTAAGATTCTTTGTGAAAATTCCCTATAACAAGTCACAATTAAATTAATTTTCAAAATTCCATGTTTCAAGTCAGAATTATATTTATCAACAACATTCAGGTTAATCAATCAAATTATTCGGCAATTGTCCATTCAATAATATTATTAACTGTTCAGGAATTTCATTAATCGGGCATTTTCCAATTCGGGATTTTTATATTTCGGCAATTTTGTTGTGAATATTTTCTTTTTTGGGAATTTCTTTTTTTGGGATTTTTCAGTCGTCCTGTTAAAGTTATAAGGAATTTTCAAAATCTGATGAATTTTTACTCAGATCAGGGATTTTTCTGTCAATTCCCTTTCTACGAAGCAGAATTGAAGTTATTTTTCAAAATTTCCCGTTCCATGTCAAAAATTGCTTCTTCCAACACGAAATTATGATTCCTTAAGAAATTTCCTGTTCCAAAGTGAAAATTATATTTTTTTACAGGATTTTTTTATATTTCATTCATTTACTCCTAATTCAAACTCAGAATTATCATTCTGTTTAAAAATTCTCTATATCACGTTTTTGTAAATTTCTTTTATATAAATCAGAAATTAAATTATTTTCCCAAATTTCCCGTACCACGTAAGAATTATCTTTATTTACAACAATTTCTGTTATAATCCAGAAATATATTAACTCGCTTTTTACAGAATTTAGAAGAGGGAACAGAGAAATTCCCATGATTTTACGAATTATCACTTGGAACAGGGAATGTTACTTGTGAATTCCCTTTTTATGAATAAGAATTAAAATTATTTTTCCAAATGTCTCGTTTCACGTCAAAAATTTCTTATTTCAAAACAAAATTATAATTTTTTATCAAATTCTCAAATATATTTCAAAGTGGAAATTATAATTCTCCAGAGGATTTTTTTGTATTTTATTTACTTATTCCCAGTCCAAACTCAGAATTGAAATTCATTCAGAAAATTCGCGATACAAAGACACAACTAAATTCATTTCTGAAATTCCCTGTTCCAAGTAAGAATTATATTTATTTACGACATTTTATATTATTTAGGAAACTGGATAGTATAGAGACTAGATAGATAGAGTGTGAGAAAGAAAGGAGAACCGAAATGAGTATGCTTGAGTAGAGGGTCAAGAAACTAGAATGCGGGAGTGAAATGAAGGAAGAGGTGGCAGTGGGAGACGTAGTCAAGGGGGATGATAAGAAACTGCAGGAAGAAAATGAAAGAATGCGCAGACGGCTGAATGTAATAGAAGTAGGACTAGATGGAGGAGAGAAAGAGAAAAGGAAGCGAAACATAGTAATTAAAGGAATTACAGTAGAAAGCGACTCGGGAAAGGAAGAAGTGGAGAAACTGATGAATGATATTGGGGTTCAGGTGAGAGTGGAGGCGGTGAAGGTACTGGGGAGAGAGAGAGAGAGAGAGAGAGAGAGAGAGAGAGAGAGAGAGCTGACAGTAGAGGGAACAACACTTGAGAGAAGGGTAAACGAAGGTAATGAAAGTAGGAGAGACGGGGCGGGGTTTCCACCAGAGAAGGAAAACTGAGCACGGGAAGGAGGAGGGGGAAGGATGAAGAAAGAGGAGTCTGTGTGGCTTCCTGGAATGTGTCAGGGCTAAAAAACAAGAACGAGGGGTTATGGGAGGCTGTTGGAAAATGTGACGTGGTAATGCTGAGTGAAACGTGGGTGGATGAGAAGGATTGGAAAGGCTTGAAACGAAAATTGCCGAAGGGGTATGTGTGGACAATTCAGGAAGCGAGGAAAGAACATGACAAGGGAAGAGTGATGGGAGGCATGGTGTCAGGAGTTGACAAGGAGCTGATGGGAAATGAAAGAGTGGAAGAGCGAGAAGAAAAGCCGGAGGGCGTGATGGTGAGAAGAATAAAGGTAGGAAAAGAGAGGGTGGCGATCGTTTGTGTGTATAGAAGGAGAGGAGAAGAGGAAGGATGAAGAGCATTAAGGGAATGGATGGTGCAAAGCAATGAAGAGTTGGTCTTCATAGGAGGAGACTTAAACACGTTGACGGGAGAGTGAGGGGGTGGGAGGGGGTATATAATGAAGACAGCGAAACTTTTCGAAGCTATTTCAAGCACAGCGAGATAGATCGGGAGGTTGAAACTCTTTTGAAGCTGTTAGGAGAGAAGGGGTGGTTTGTCTGCAGTGGAAATGTAAGGGGAGATGAAGAAGGAAAAGTGACTTCTATATGTAGAGGGGAGAGAGAGATAGGTTACATTCTAGCAGAAAGAAGAACAAGGAAGATAATGAATGAAGTGGAAGTAGGTAATTAAATAGGCTCAGAACACTTCCCGTAAATAGCGACATTGAAAATATCAGGATTGAAGCGGCATAGCGAAAAAAGGGGAAGTACTGGCGAAAGGAAAGTAGAAATGGATAGATGGGAGGAGGATGAATTGAGAGAATTTAAAGAAAGAATGGAAAACGAGGAGATTAAAAACTGGAAGGGGAAGGCATGGACGCACGCCTTGAAAAGCTAAAAGAACTAACAGAGAGAATGAAAGAAGATGTAAGGCCAAGAGAAGAGGAGGAGGGAATGAAGAGGGGATTGTGGGAAGCAGAGTGTGGGGAGTGGAGATAGAATGAAGGAAAATGTAAAAAAGTTGAGAAAAGGGGAGATAGGGAAACAGGAATATAATAGAAGAAAGAGAGAATATGAAAAATTTTTAAGTGATGAAAGGCAGTTAGAGAAACGTAGGTATATGGAAGGGGTGGAAAAATCAATCAGGGAAGGGAGGGAATGATAGGTGATCAATAGGAAACGAGGAGGAAGAAAGGGCATCAATGAGGAAATCGAGATGGATGAGTGGACCCCGTACTTTAAGCGACTGTTGGGAGGAGTAGAAAATAAGGTCTTAGGTGGAAAGAGGGAGGTAATAGAACGTGAAGATGCAGCAATAACGGGAGATAAGTAGGAAGGAAGTGAATAGAGCGATAGGGAGGCTTAATAGAAACAAGGCAACAGGTGAGGACCATATTGAGAACGAAGTTTTGAGGTTTGGGGGAGAAGGGGTGAGAAAGTAAATATGTGGGAGGTATGCAAAAAGGTTTGGAGAGGAGAGGGATGGTCCAAGGAATGCAGGCAGGGTTGGTGGTGCCGATAATTGAGAAAGGAGATGGCGAGAAGGTGGAGGAGTATAGGGGAATCACACTTACGTCGGTCGGCAACAAAATATATGCGGAGATTCTCAGAAAGAGATTAGAAAGGGAGGTTGAAGGGAAAGGGATTATTCCACACAATCAGATGGGCTTCAGGAAAGGGATAGGAACAGAAGACAACATCTACTCACTGAATTATCTAGTGAATAGGAACTCAGGGAGGAAGAAAGGAAAGTTAGTAGCCTTATTTGTAGACTTTAAAGCGACTTTTGACTCGGTAAACGGGAAGGTATTATGACAGGTTATGAAAGAGAGGGGGGTGGATGAAGGGTTGGTCGAGAGGATAAAGGAGATATTCGAAGAGACTAAGATGTGGGTGAGTAATTGGGAAACAAAAAGGGGAGATTTTTTAAGTCCACTACTATTCAGCCTTTCTTCAAAATTTGAAAAGAGAAATGTTTCAAATTGTGACGAATCCTGACTTAGGATTTTGGAACTTTTAAATTTGGTTCAGTTTTGTTTTTTGTTTTTTGTTCAGTAATGTTATTTTTTTTTTCAATTCGAATTCTTATATTTCGGCAATTTTATTAATTCGGGTCTTTTGTTTTTCGAATTTTTTTTTCTCGGGATTTTTCAGCTCCCCCGTGAAAGTTATAACTTTAACGAAGTTTTCTGTTATAGCGTGAACACAAAAACAAGAATTATAATTCTTTACGGAAATTCCTAGTTCTATCTCATGATTGTAATTATTTCAAAAATTCCCTGTTTCATAATCAAAATTCTAATTATTTGTGGAAATCGCCTGTCCCAAAGCCAGAATTACTATTCTTCATAAAATTCTCCGTCCAAGAGTCAAAATTTCAGTTTGCGGATCGTTTCCAGACTTTTCCCCTGTGAACTAAACTCCCAGCTTTCCCGATTTCATCAAAAATCGATTTCCTGGTTGATCAGAGACAGTGAGTGTGGAGAAATTATTATAGGAAACTAGTTATAAAATAGGTTTAGATAAGAATATTTTTCAAATAGCAATAAATAACTCTCATCAGTATTTCTTTGTATTCTATTTATAAATGGTGAAGGTTCATGGAATATTATAATTTATTCCCTAAGAATCTTGAGCTTATTTATGTTCTACTGTAATATATGACACTTAGATCAAGGTTCATTAACGGAGGTACCGGAATTTAGGGCAAAAATGAAAAAAAATTATTTACTGACTCCACTAGATAGCATTTAAATAAACAGAAGGTAATCATTGTGCGGTTTGTTTCATTCAAAGGAAATTGAGGATAAGTTACATGCATATTTGCGTCAATGTTGTACTAGTCATAAACAATAAGAATAAAGTGTCAGTTCATGTAGTTAAGTTATACCTCGATTTCATTTTTTTGCCCTGCAAAATGGATTTGATGTGACTTTATTCCTGACAGATGGACATGTTTGTAGCGAGAATTTATAACTTAAATTAGATATTAGAACGGAATGTACTTGTAGAGTGCACTTAGTCGTCATTGATTCGATTACTAATGTCATTAAAGGCACACGTTCAGTTATAATTATGCATTATAATTCAGAATTATGATTCCTGAATTAATAAATTTATCTTTGTACTATAAATTTCGAAATTACTCTTTTTCCTGTGAAGTAAAAAAGAGTTTTTTTCCGCTACAAGTTTAAGTTAATTATTTTCTTTTCCAGAGGCAGATAAATAGTCAGTTTTATTCTGATTATAATTAGTGAATTTTAATTCATTGCATTTTCAAATGTGTAAGGTCATACTAAACGTTTAAAAAATATAAAAGGATGGCCTATTATTATATTCACTTTTAAATCATTCCAATTCATGAATAATTAATATTGCAGTTTGTTTCTTTTTAATCGAATCTTTGAGGAGGCGAAGAAACTTTTTTTCACATTGACTTAGATAAATTATGTTTGGCTGAAAAATACCGAAAAACTAAATGCCAAAAATTTGTATATCTTGTTATTGTTAATATTCCATTTTAAAAGTTTACCTTAATCAATACTTAAGCACTACTTACGGATCATCCATAAACTACTTGAATTATCTTATTGAAAATGCACCTATTTTGTTAAAAACTTATCTTTTTTGGTCGAAAAGTTGTACTGCTTGGTAAAAAATTTATCTTTTTGCTTGAAGATTCATCTCTTCGGTGGAAAACTTAACCATTTTGTTGAAAATTCATCTATAGAGTCAAAAATTTAACAAGTTTTTTCTCAACTGAAAATATAACTATTCCATTATTGGTTAAAAATTCATATTTTGAATTGAAAATTGATCTTTTCTATTTAAAAACTCAACTATTTGGTTGAACATGCATGCATTTTGATGAGGATTCAACTATTTTGTTGAAAATTCGTCTTCTCTGGTAGAACACAATGTTTTCTCATTTCAAATTGAAATAGTTTTTTGTTGAAATATCAAGTATTACAGATTTCGTAAAGAATTCATCTTGTCGATTTAAAAATTGAACTAGTTTGTAAAAAATTCGTTTTTTTGGCTTGAACAGTTAAAAGTTTGGTAAAAATTGAGGCATACAATTGAAAATTAACCATGTTGTTAAAATTTCTTACTTTCGGGTTAAAAATTCAATTGTTTTGTAGAAAGTACGTCTTCTTAGTTTGAAAATTCATATCTTCGTATATACCATCTTTTTTCGTCAGAAATTCAACTATTTGGTTGAAAATTCGTCTTTTTGGTAAAAATTCTACTATATGGTTAGAAATTCAATTATTTGGTTAAAAATTAAACCATCCATTTAAAGAATAACACAAATTGGTAGAAAATTAACTTTTTTCTTAAAAATTCTCAATGTGAGTTTAAAAATTCAATTGATTTATGTAAAATTCATGTATTTTGTTGAAAATTCTTCTTTTTGGGTAGAAAATCAATATTCTTTTTCGAAAATTCATCTTATTTAAATTTATTTTTTTTCCTGAAAGTGTAACTATTACATTTTTGGTTGAACGGTTATTTTTTTGTTTATAAATTTCAACCATTCGGTTGAAAATTCAATCATTTTGTTAAAAATTCTTGTTCTTTCAGTTAAATACAACCAGAGGGAAATTAGATTTTTTGTTGAAAATTAATTTTTCAAACTGAAAATTTAATTATTCCATTTTTGGTTGAAAACTTATATTTTTAAATTGAAAATACATCTCGCTTGATTAAAAATTACATTTTTGGTGAAAATTTATCTTTGTAGGTTTGAAATTCAACTATATTCTCGACTCATCATTTTAGCCAAAAAATGTAGTTTATGGATGATTCCTCAGTTCCTTGGGCATTACATTTTCAGTAGTAGTGGATGGTTACAGACAGACCAGAATACAACTTGCTAACAAGCCACTGGATAACTAGATTATTTTAGTCATTAATTTTTTCATACTTCCAACCTTGAATTGATTCAGTATTCTTCGTGAAAAAAATTTGAAACATTTAATAACATACTAATGATCCGACAAGAAATGATTCTCAGTTCCGATTTGCTTGGTTCTTAGACATGTTTTGGGAAGCCAAAAAAAAGACATACGTTTTTTTATTTTGGTGCGTTGTCATATTTAGAGGACGAAACCCACATCTCAAAGTATTTTTCTGAAACACAAAAATTTTCACTTGTAATCATATGACAAATATAATAATATTTGTTAATTTTATAAACAAATTATACGAAAAAATGCACTTTTTACCTTTTATTCACAGAAATACTTTCTGCTTTCACTAAAAAAACTTTAAATTGATTTGATTGTGATATACCATAAAAAAACTTGATCATTTCTACATATTTGTTAATGTCATAAGCAAATACACATAAACAAATGCCCTATTCGGCCATTTATTTACAGAAATATTTTCTTCCACTAAAACTATTTCAAATTGGCATAACAGTGGTTTTCTGCCAAGAAATCGGACTTTGCTACATATTTGTTGATGTTTAAACAAATTGAATACAGAATATTCATATTCGAACAATTTATACGTAGATACAATTTGTTTAAAACAATACATGTGTTGCAAGAGTCAATTTTTTTGGCTGCACATCACTGTTTGGTCAACTTGAAATGGATTCAGTGAAAGCGGAATGTATTTCTGTAAATGAGAAGCCGAATAGTGCATTTGTTTATAACACTAACAAATATCTCAGAAGCACAGAGTTTTTCGATAAATTGTAACTTGAAAACAAATTCAAAGACATTACAGTGAAACCAGAATGTATTTCCATGAATTAATGGCCACATAGTGCATTTGTTGATAGAATTTATTGTTTATGACGTTGATAAATGTATTCGAACAATAAAGTTATAATTCTTATGCATGGAATTATTCCCTGTACATTACCGTGATTGTATATTATTTTATGAAAATTTGTAAATTCTTTTATGAGGAAAATAATTTTTTTTTGTCACTTCTTTGCCATTTTTCTATAAGAATTTAACATATGCTGCGCCAATTACCGAATAAAATAATTAATTTTAAAAAAGTTACTTATTATAGAAAAATGTGAAACGAGTAAGAAAAAATATTATTAGTCTTAAAAAAAGTTTAGAAATTTTCATTGAATCATTTCTAATAATGATAATATAAAACAAAATAATCAAATGTTTATAAAAATGTATTACATGCATTTTAAAAACATCAAGAAAATGTAAACAAAGAAACAATCAATAAAAGAGACAAACCTCAAATAGGGATCTCCTTAATCATATCCAATTTTGATTTTTTTTTGTGGATACATTTTTGACTAAAAACGTACAAAATATTGTTAATTTTAAACATTATTCAAATTTTCCGGTGAATTTCGGATAATTGAGAAATTCATCATCAGAATCAACCAAGGAAGTTAAATATGATAATTGCTTGTACAATTATGAAAACTGGACGATTTTGTTAGAAAGAAGTTGAAATTGTATAATTTCCAAATTAAAGCGTTCCAAAAATTGACAATTTTATTCTGAACTAGAGAATCTCGAAATTGAATGGTGACAGATTTTCATTAAAATTTTGAACATTGGATCATTTAGAAGTGAAAGGAATTGAAATTGTATTACAGTGGAGTCTCACAATTGGAAACTTTAAAAAATTTTCAATTAAAACTTGGACCTTAAAAAATTAAACAATTTCCAACTTTGGAAATTGAAACTAAAAATTAAAAAATTTGACTTCTCTTCCATATAAGATTAATTTTCGCTCCAAAAAGGCGAAATTTTAACAAAATATTACAACCATGAAAGATTAATTTGATGGAATATTTATATTTTTAACGAAAAAAAAAATTTCCAAAACTACAGCGTTAAATTTTTCACCAAAAAGATGAATTTTCACCAAGAAGATTAGGTTTTTACCAAAAAGACAAAGTTTCAACAAAATGCCGGAATTTTCCACAACAAAATTAAATTTTCAACTTCGAAAAGATGAATTTTCAATGAAAAAGTCAATTTCTACCAAAAAGATGAATGTTAAAATGAATAATTCAATTTTCAATAAAATTGTTGAATTCTTTACCAAAATAGTTGAAAAAATGAATTTTAACCAGAAAAATGAACTTTCTACTAAAAAAGACGAAGTTGTTACAACATGCAAGAATTTTAAACAAACAATTCGCATTATTTTACCAAAAAGGTGAAATTATTACTAAAAGAGATGAATTTTCACATCAAAAACAAAAATTTCCTACAAAAAAAGAATTCTTTTTCAGTCCGGAAATATGAACTTTCTAAAAAAAAGTTAATTTTCAAGCAAATCGTTCAATTTTTTTACGAAATTTTTGAATTTTGAAGCCAAGAAGACGAATTTTATTACATGACTGTTGAATGTTCAACCCAAAACTATTAATTTTTAACAAAAAAGGTAATTTAAAACTTTATAGTTGAATTTTTAAATACAATAATGAATCTTTAGCAACAAAAAAATTAATTTTTTGCATAGTACTTCAAGTTTCAAGCAAGTCGTTAAATTTTTAACCAAAAAAGATGAATTCCTAATTAAACATGTAATAGATGATGTAATATAAAAATATATTACTTTGGAACAAAAAACAGTTCATTTCAATCAAAAAATACAAATTTTCAAAAAAATGCTTAAATTTATGAAGTTTCTCAAAGACACTGGAAAGAAGAATTATATAAAAAAAGGGAACGGAGGGGAATAGGGAAGAGAGTGTACAATCTGTATGTGCCTAAAATAAAACGAAAAACGTACACCTATAATATTTACATACTTTACTTGTAAAATGTATTTTTTAAACTACTTGTAAAAGTTGCGTATTCGAATCTGAAATAGTATAATTAATTTGGATTCGATCGATAAATGCATCAATTTTTGCGGATTAACAAAAGACGTTTGAAAAAATTATTACTTCCGTAATTTTAATCTTTTCGTGAAAGTCAATTTTTTCACATTTTCTCCAAGTTTTTACAGATTTCTATTTGCATACCCATCAGAGATTATTAATGTTCAGCAGACCTCTGTTTTCAAAAAATAATTTTAAAACATAAAAAAGGCTGAGAATAATATTCAAAGTTAGTTAAAAAGGAATGAATAAAAAATCGAAAACGCAGTTTTTAAAAAATGCACTATATTCACACTCATGATTTCCTAGACTAATTATTATTTTTTCTAGCGTACTTTTGCAAGTAGAAATGTTCTAGTTACCTAAACAAATTATCTTTTCATTTCTGTAGGGTTAAACATTATTTTCTGTAGACAAGGGTCTACTAAACATTAATAATATCTGATAATGGGGCTGCAAGAAAAAATCCGTGAAAATGTATGTAGTCGTTTGAGAAAAATTATGGAAATTATGAAAATAACATTTTTAAACATATTTTGTTAACGCGCAAAACCAAGGCGTTTATCGATCAAATCAAAGTTGGGTCGTAACTTGTGACAAGTAAGTAAGTTGCTGAAAATTTGCGTTACTTGTAACTTTTAGGGTAACTTCGTTACTATTCTACGAAGTAACTGGCGAAGTAAGTTAGTTATGATTTTTTCAATAACTTGAAACTTTAATTTTTATTACATACTGAGTTTTTTTCTTCGTATATTTCCTATAAAGAGAGATTTAGTTACATGTAGAAAATTTGTATTTTTTGGTTGTATTCAACTGTTTTATTTCAAATTAAAATCTTTTTTAATTAAAATAATATCAAGTATTATATTTTCTCTTTGGTTAAAAATTCAACTCTTTTGTTGGAAAATGCTCTTTTTGGTTTGAAAATTCATCTCTTTAAAAAAATTCTGTAGAGGGTTCAGCTATTTCGTTTGAAATTTGTATTTTTTGAGTAAAAATTTAACTTCTCTGTTAAAAGTTGAATCACTTTGTTAAAAATGCAATTCTTCGATTGGAGATTCATAATTCCAGTTGAAAATTCATCAATTGGTTACAAATTTGACTATTTTGTTTCAAATTCGTTTTTTTTTAAATTCAAATAATTTGACTCTTTGGTTGAAAATTAACATTTTTGTTGGAAATTAATATTTTGGGTATGAAAATTCAACGCTTTGGTTGAAAATTCAAGTATTTTGTTAAAAATATTTTTCACTTGCTGAAATATGTGATGTATGTTTTTATTTACTTTAAGTAATGCCTATTTGTTTTTTAAACTAAGTTTTTATCAATTATCATCTTATTTATTTTGATTTTTGAATTATAAAATCAGGGAAGCGAAAAAAGTAACTTTTCAGGTAACCCTGAAGTTACTTTACCTAGTAACTGTAACTATTTCAATTACAAGAAACGTCACTATAACTAGTTACCTTTATTCGGTGAGTAACCTGAGTGTATGTAACTAGTTGCTCAAAAAAGTAGCTTAACCAACACTGAATCGAATATGAATTATTATACCTTGTCAGGGTTATAATGCCCTACTTTTCAACATAGTTTCATTTCCAATTTGCAAAATAAAAATTGATAGTAGCAGAATTCTAGACACATTGCAATTCAAGAAATGAGGGATGCAAAAAATGAATTTACAGGTTTATGTATTCATGCTTGATGTGTAGCCGGCCTCCCGAGTCAGAGAGAGATCGTTTTTTGATCAACTAATGACGTAGCAGCAGCAAAGGATTTATATCCGAGGAACGAAGCGTGAATCGCTTCATTTTTACGCACCCTCCTTTATCGATACGAACAGAGCGTGTCCAGTAAAATCAAAAACAGTTTCGGGAAATATGTGATTTAAATCTAATAAACATTCTCACGATTGATAATTCCATAAAAAAGGACATATAAATAAAAAAATTAATTGAAAAATAAAAATGGAAATTAGTAAAACCGTGTATTTAACCGAGTGAAGAGTGACTTTTAACAAGTGCGAGAGGAAAACTATCATCCTAGAAAGTGGCTTTTACTTGTCATGATTTGGAACAACTGGTATCAATTCGATTGTTGATATGATAACAAGAGATTCTTGTCTTCTTTAAGAAAGTGTATTTTTGAGTAAAACTAGATAAACCGGAACAACGAGAGGACAGGCAAAATTCTACCGTGTGAAAGTGAATAATCGTAGTTGAATAGTGTTGCAACCAACTGGACCATCAAAAGAGAAAAAGTAAGTCCATTTTCTCGTAACAGGAGCTTCCTTGTTACAGTAATCCAATATCTTCGTTTTTATTTCAAATGCCGGTCGGAAATTCAGAAAATTCTTTTTACTTCCTGGTAGGGTGATTGATCGCAATGGCGAATCCACGTATTATCTCACGAGATAAATGTAATAAATTCATCCAAGCACTAATTGCACAATCGTGGAGATTTTATTGAATCTCATATCTTAACTTGGATTTGGTATCACGGAGGATCGAATATTGGGCAAAGGAACCAAATGTGGATCGGTTTTCAGAAACAATGTGTTCATAAATACAATTATAATTAAAAATTAACTTATTCTGTAAAAAGTGTCCAAAAATCATCAAAAAAAGGATATCTGAAAATAAGTTTGAGCATTTGAAGTAATAATTTTTTTGCTAATTATATCGTTGCTGATCCGGATAACATAATGCAATTAAAATGTGAATATATTAATAAACACTAAAAAATAATTCACTATTTACTAACTAATTGCAAATAAATAATAATTTCATGAAAAATATTTGTGATGAAATTGAAATGTAAAAAATCTTATATTTTCATATTTAATTATTCTTGATTACCATATTATATCATTTTACACTGATTAACAGAGTGGTCGATGGACCGTGAAATGTGGAAAACTATTAAATGACTAAGCAGTTTTTTAAATCAGGAGAGCCCAGGAAGTGACAGTGGATTTATTTTCTGATTGGGAATTTTACAAATTTTTAGAAAACAATCTATACAATCACTTGAAATATTACAAGTTTCATTTTACATGATATAATGCATTTTAAAAATGGTTCGATTCCAAATTTTGTATGCATGTTAAGTTCAATCGCTAACTTCTTCAATCATTAAATCATTCAGTTTTCAATGCGTGATTGTAAAATCGTTTACTTTAAAAATTTGCTATCATAAGTCTTCCTTTTTAGGCGTTCAATCTCAATTTGAAGATTTTTAAAATTCTGTTTTGAAGACTTAAACAATTAGAAATTAAAAGCGTTTAAAATTAATGATGTTTCAAATTGAACTGTAGTTCGAGTATTACAAATTGAACAATACTGATTTTACTGGAGCCTTCTATTCAATTTTAAATCCTATTCAAATATTATTTCGGCCTTAAATATTCCATTTTAATACATTCAATAAAAAATTTTTTAATTGAAAGAAGAATAATTTGTTAATATTCAGCAATATTTGACTGTTTATTTAGAAGAAGCATTTATAAATCAAATTATAAAAACTAAACAATACTTGAAACTGAATTTCTTGCAAAAAAATCTCTTGCCTTGAATCGTTCAAATTTTATAAAGCTAAACTTGAATTTTGAATGTTATAATTTTGATTGTTCAATTTTTAAAAAATTGTAATTTGTAAGTGAAAGTGTTGAGTTTTGAACAAATTAGAAATTTGAAAGACTTAAAACTTGAATAACATCTAATTTAAAAAGTTTTCAGTTCAAACAAATATTTAAATCGTTCAATTAAAAAACTAAAATACGTTTAAAGCTCAACATTGCTTTTTGTATTATTTGGAACATTTAGAAATTCATAGATTCATTTTTCAATTTGGAGTTATGAATATGATGATGCAGATTTATACTTTCTAACCAGAAATCTTTGAACTGTTCAATTTATAGAAAATAAATTTAAAAATTGTGCAGTTCAACAGCATTTAATTCGAAGTTGTTTATTCAAAAGGTGTTAGAAGCTTCTATTTTATACGTTTGAATTATTGAGTATTTGAATTAGACATTTTCAAGGTTCAATTTTGAAAGTTTAAAATTCAAAAGAGTTCCACTTTGAGTGCTTTAATTTACAGTTCAGTTTTTACAATTCCAAATAAAAAAATCATCAGCTTTAAGAATTTCCTAATTTTAATGGCCATACAAAAAATTAACAAACCGGAAAATGACAAGACATTTTTTTTCTTCGAATGAAACGGCCACCCGGATAAGTGAGAAATTTTTAATAGGCATTTTTTTCTACTGCCATTAAATCAATTGTTTGTAAAAAGTTTCTGTAATTAAATCTTCAGGTCTTTGCTGTCGTCTTGAATCGTCCCTCTTTAGCTCGTTTCAAAGAAGTATAGCTATAGTAAAACAAATTTAAAATTGTCAAAAGTTGTGTGTATGTAAAATTTAGTCATATTTACTTTATACAGCAAATATTTATCCACAAAACTATTGTTTATATTCGTTTTGTTCCAAAACTGAAAATTCCATACGTGTTAACTTATTTGTTACGAATTTTCATCACAAGGTACAGCAATTTCGCAAAGTGCGTAAGTTCATAAAAACCTCATTAATTTACTAAAATTTCATACTTCTTTTAATTATTTTGTAAAATTCGCGTATTTAACAAACAAATAGTCACTGAAATATTAATGGATTTGTCACTCAATGTAATAACACCTAACTGAGCCATTATGAGAAACGTCAAAGATGTTTGTTAAATATTGAAATAATTTTTGTCTGTGTATAATAATGCTGCGACTTGCAGGAATTTAGATTTGAATTTTCACTTTCATATTTAACTAAGTTCCACAAAATTTGGTTTTATAATCATATCAATTTACGATAACAAAACAATAGTGATCCGCCTTTGGACCCAGTTTCGGATTAGGATCTCTTGCCCTAATTAGCTCATATCCGAAATTCCTCAATCAAGTTTTGCTAAATTCTAAACATTTAGAATTTAAAAAATTCAAAATTTTAATGATTTATTTTGAATTGAATTTCAAGATATCTTCAATCCAGTTCTTGTAGTAGCTTTCATCTGTAAATTTTGACTATCTTTTTAATTTCAATTTTTTAATATCTTTGCGCTTGATCCAACAATACAGCAATTTAAATGATTATTTTTTCAATTTCAGAAGAAATTTCAAGGCCGAAGTTTGCGGGAATTATCACAGAATTTTCATAACTTGTTATTATGTTGACAAGTTGTATTGTTTAACAGTAGTAGGTATTTGACATTCTAATGGTATGAACATTCATCATCCTTCTGATTAATTTCTATGTGAATCCTACTATATTCTCTTGACTATTCATAAAGGATATTATTAGCGACAGTGTCGAGTCTGGACGTTATGTTAATTGATAAAAAAAGTTATTTATTGTTCCAAGAATGAAGCATTCCATCCGTGTCCTCTTAATTCAATTTAAGAAATGAGCCTACAGTTTGTCACAGAGCAAGTTTCTTTTTTCTAAAGAATCTTTATATGGTCACTTGCCACACGGATTTTACTTTATTTGTTACTAGCAGCAAATGAACACGCGCTCGAAGCGCGTGTTCACATACCTGCCTTTTTCTTTACTCACCTTAAAAACATAAAAAACTTAAAAATCCATCATTAAGCCAATTATTAAATATTAAGAGTTTCTAAAATTTTTGAAGTAATAATTCCAAATTAAACAATTTTAGATTAGGTTGAATTTTTAAAAATGACAATATTTCGAGTGGAATAGATGTTTGTTTGGTTTTGTTTTTTAGGAATTGCAATACAAGATTTTTTTGGTGGTTGTCCAAATTTGATCATTGAATTCTTGTTTTACTTTCAGGAATTCCACACATTGAAATGTAATAGTTTTAAATTGAAAGTGTTTGAAATTGACAAATTTTAAAGGTGGAGTCCACTTCAACTGATTACGGAAATTTTCAAAAAAATGGCGGAGATATGGGACTTTGTGTTTTCGGACAACTTTTTTTTTTAATGACGTATGTTGGGTTCTAATTGACCGAATAAAAAAAAAATTCCCAAAAAAAGTAACGTTTGCACCCAAATAATAATAATCATCAATGTTAAGGCAAATAATCAATTGGTACGACGAATCTTGCATGTTGCACGAGCTCATCTGATAATAAAAAATAATAATTCTTTTACTTCATAACAAATTATTCATTAATCTTCATCAATCCAACTCACAAACCGCTTTTGTCTATAATCTGTAAACATTCATTTGAAATTAAGTGACCAAACATTGCTATTCCCCACGAAATAATTGTCATCGACTTATTTTTTTATAATAATAAATGTTTGTTTCAACAAATTTTTGAACATTCACAGTTCTACTGAAAAATAATTCCTAAATTGTTGTGTCATTGATTCTACATATTTTTTCATGAATCCGAATATCTTATAACGAACGGTATTCTCCAAAAGTCAAAAATGTTGGTTATTGCCATTGTGTTTATGAAATAAAAAAGTATCAAAAAAGTTTTTTGAAAACTCAGATGAGAACAATCTATGCGGAATTTTATTGATTTCCTTTTATAAAAAAATGTACACACGATGAAAATAATTGTATTTTGATAATTAATTTGTTCACAGACACTTTAATTTGCCTTAACGAGACGCATCGCGCCATAGAAGTCCTGATGTTTGAATTGTTTTCTCGCAAACCAGTGGCAAACCCACTCCAATGATTTCAGGACTCGTGAACCACACATATACCTTCCTCTGATGAAAAATAAAAATGACATTTTTTTGGAAACGCGTTTTTCAATTTTATTTTTTTCACAAAATTTTCGAATCTTTTTTTTCAAATTTTTTTATTTTGAAATGTATTTTATAGCAAGTAAATTCGAACGTTGAAAAATCAAATCAGTCAATTATTTTAAAGATACGTCATTTGAAAAAAATGATCCAAAGCCTCAAAGTTCCATATCTCCACCATTTTTTTTGAATTTTCGAAATATATTTTGGTGGCATTTTTTTCACCACCAATATATTCTGGATTACAGCCAAATCCCATTCAAACATGAAAATTTCCGTTATCAGTTGACGTGGACTCCACATCAGAAACTCTCAGAATTTAAAAATTTTAGTCTGAACTTTTTTTAAATTGATCAATTTTGTTTGAAAAGTATTGAAATTGCATCATTTCCAATTTAATGCGCCCAAAATTGAACAATTTTATTTTTAATTAAAGAATCTTGGAATTCAATGATTCCAGATTAGAACTTAGAAAATAGGATAATCTTTAGTTTTCAAAATTAAACAATTACAAATAGGAATTTTGAAAACTGGAATTATTTAAAACTTAAAGGAATTGAAATTGTATAATCTATAATTGAAAGAGTTAAAAATTGAATAATAATTAAAAATCAAAAATATGTTGATCAAAATAATTTTCATTTCGAAATGATTACAAATTGGCAATTTGAAATTAAAAAATAATTTGAATGTTTCAAAGTCAAAGCTTATAAAATTTAAGAATTTTCAATTTGTATTACATACAAAACGTATAATTTAAAAATAAAATTGATTGAACAAATTTTACCGAGATCAAAAAAATAAATTATCGAGACTTTCATAGTTCGAAATGAAAATTTTTCTCAATGAAAAACCTTTGAAATTCAATCATTCCAAAAATATTCAGAATGTGATTTGAAATACGAAGAAGTAAAATAGAAGAAAAATTTATCGAAGAAAAAATTTCAAATTCAGCATTCAACATGAAAAATTGATATTCTAAAATTATAAACATTCAAAATTTCAAAAAATGTTCAATTACTGAGATTTCAATTTAAAATAGTTCTATTCTTATCTATTATGATTTCAAGCAATACAGTTTTGAATATTTTAAATCGTTTAATTTTCAACACTTCCTCTAGAATGTGTTATTTTTTTTCAAACTGGTTCATTTTCGAAATCTCCCAATAAAATATTTTTCAATTTAAAATGATTGATTCTTTCATTGTTCAACTAAAGATTAGTCAATTTCAAGACATAACCTTGCAAATTAAGAGAAAACAAATCAAGATCGCTCCGATATAAATTTTTAAAACTGCACAGTTTTAAGCCCTTCAATTCGAAATTCTTGTTATTTTTCAAGTTGATTTTAAAATATTCAATATTTGGGAATATTTCCAGAAAATAAATAATTCACTTTTCAATGCCTAATTCTAAAATGTTCTCATCTTCAAGGCTTGAATTTGCCAAATTATTATTTTAATTTTTCATTGTTTTGAATTTATTTTGGAGACATTTAACTCAAGATTGTTTATTATTTGATATAATTTGATATTCTACGACTACGAAGAATTTAAATAAAATAAAATTTTGTTTTCGTTTAAAATTGAAATCAAATAATTTGGAATATATAAATCCAAATCGAAATGAAGGCTTTCAATATCAAATTTGGCAATTCGGACAGATTTAATAGTGAGATTGTTCTCAGCCTATCGTGACTGTAGTAGAAAGAACATTCTTTTAATTGATATTGAAATTTTTATAAATTATTGAAAAGGAAAATATCTGCTCAAAATATACTGAATGCTTATTTTTACAAATAAATAAGAAAATATTGATTTAAAGGGAAAACCCCAACCTAATCTGTCAGTAAAATAAAAGAAAAAAGAACGCCTTTTCAAAGAAGGTTAAATTTATTTTTGACCCTCCATTTTTGACCTTCTTGCTTTTAAATCAAAAAAAATTTAGTGTCAAGGCCCTAAGAATTAAGCAGTTGTTTTACAGTTGCGCATTCAACAATATAATTACAAATTGAAATTATATAAATTTCTAAGATGATAAATATGATTAACAAGTATCATAACATGTAGTATCAAGTAAAATTAAACGTGATTGGATATGTTTTTTCACTGAAAAATTTGTTCATTGTCAAAAAAATCCCTTGAGGCGTTAAAAATTAAACAATTCCAAACTTTGAATGTTGAAGCATTCTCAAATTATAACTTTGAAACTAAGTCGTCAAAAATGATTAATTTCCAAATTTTGCATCATGATTTCAAAATTCAATCATCATAATCTAAAGTGCAAAAAAATAACTTAAAAATCAAGGGGAACAACTCCATGTTGAAGAAAATGTTATGACATGTAAAACATTAACGTAGAAGAAAAAGTCGCAAGACAAAAAAATCCCAGAAAGTGACTGAAACACACTTTAAACACACTTCAAACTGATTTATAGTTTTTTTTTTGTTTTTTTTTAGACAAAACTTACTGGTCTTACAGTGATGCTAAATATTTTATGATCGGTATTACGACCAATACACGTGAAACAAACTTTTTGTTCCGGAAATAAGACATTCATTACAAAACGTGACTGTATTCATATCAAGAATATACATTTCCTGATTACTGTAACATTTTGTACGCCAGGATAATTAGTTCCTGGAATAGATTAACTTTTTGTGGTTATACATTTTTTATTGTTTGAATGAAATTTTTATTTTCACTGAATTTCAAAATATAATTTGTAGAATGCAATTTTTTACTAGTTAAATTCTGAATAAAAGTGAAAAGACTTTTATGACACGTTACATGCATCATAAGATCGCGAAACTTTCTTTTTCCTTGCTAAAAAGTAAATATCCTGTGAAATGTGATGTCTTTCTTGACAAAATATCTACGTAGTTACATCTACGTAAACGCTAATGATATTGTAAGATCTCGTTGTATGATATTAACGGGTCGCTTGGAAACCCAAGATTAATTTTAGTTTTAACTTCACTTTCTTAAAGTAGTAGATTGCATCGCAGAATTTTCTAAAATGGAAAGGAACTCAAATTCTAAACAAGAATATAATTAATAAATAGAATTGACGCAATTTTTAAATTGAAACATAAAATTAGGCTGTGGTTAAGTTCACCGAAATTTCGGTATGAATAGCCGAATTTTTTCAGTACGCGTAGACAATCCCATAAATTTAATACTAATAAATTTATTGAAGAGTCAATTCATCTAGCTGTAAAAATTTAAAAAGTACATTTTTGAAAAGTGGTATTTCGCAATAATTTTCATACGGAAAAATATGTACCAGATGAAAAGAATGATTTTCTTTTGGTAAAAAGAGGGGCCTCTCTGAAAGGATTAACTTCAAAATTAGTATATATAATATTTGTGTAAATATACAGACAATAAAATTTGTGAATTTCTGTCAACAATATAAATTTTTGATGGAATTAACATAACGTAACAAAAAATTGTTTGAAATTGTAAATCTTCTTTGAAATCTATACCGATTTTCGTTGAAAAGCATGAGAATGACCCAAATTGTAAAAAAAATTTAACTTTTTGGAAATCTTATGATCTTTTTAATTAGAACTAAAAAATTTCGACGAAAAAAATTAACATAACATCACAAAAATTGTTCTAAACTGTAGATCTTCTTCAAAATTGAATAAATTTTTAAATAACCGATTTCCGGGGAAAAATTTACCACAACGTTGAATTGTTCCAGAATTGTATATCTTTTTTGGAATCTATATCGATATTTCCAGTGAAAAGCGCCAGCTTAACCTGAAATTGTATGAAAAATTTTCTTCTTTTTCAAATCGAATGATTTTTTTACGAAAAAGACCGATTACCGCTTGTCGGAACTATAATTATTTTTGTTTAGAACTACCAATTTTTGGGCTAAGACGCCATCGTAACTTTAAAATGAAGGTCAAGTTCATTAGCCAGACACTTCGGATAAAAATTCCAAAAGTGAGTGCATTTTCAAAATTTTTAAGACCACTTCTTTAAAATCTAAGAATTCTAGGTACGATTGTTTGTAGTACTCAAACAGGCAAACAATTTATCCTCATGACTTTTTTTGATGAAAAAAAACGACCGGAGTTATGGCATTTACAATTAAACAAAGGAAAATTAACATTCTAAGCCAAACAACGCAGATGTAAAAAAAATGTCAAAGGAAGTGAAACGTTGCATTTTGAAAACCCTACAAGATTATCATAACAACTTTTTGAATTTTCGTGAAAAATAGAACATTTAAATTTTGACTGCACCGCATTCAAAAAAGATTTGCAAATTTGTTAAAATTCACTTTTTGGTAGAATGCTTAGTTTTTGTTTTTATTTGTAAAAAACTACATTGAAAATAGAAAAATTGAATTTTGAGAGAAACGACACGAGATACGAAAAAAATTAATAAACAAAATTTGTTCACAAGAAAAAGAGCTAAAAATTTGCCATTGATAATTTCTTGATAGGCGCGTAGTTTTTGTTTTATTTGTAAAAAATAAAATTGAAAATAAAAAATTAAATATTTTGGAAACGGCGCATGGTACGAAAAAAAATTATAAAACAAAACTTGTTCACCCAAAAAAGATATAAAAATTTGTTATTGATCATTTTTAGATAGAATTAATGGATATTATTTTAATCGTAAGAACCAATAAAGGTCCCTTCTTATAGGTATATATTAAATATAAACAAAATTAACTTTTCGGACAAAGGACACAAGCTACAATAACATTTTGTTTAACAACATTTCTCGCCTAAATTATCTATATAAATTTTCTCAAAACCACTTTACACTAGAATGCGTATTTTCAGTTTGAATTTTAAAAAATAACATCGATAATAAAGAAATTGAATTCATGGAAAGACGACTCAAGTTGCAGTAATGTGGATAATAACAACAATTTTTTATTTTCATAGTATGCGTACACGATCACAATGACCGAGAGATTTTTGATAATTTCGTTCCACCTACTTTTTTCAGATGAGAAATTGATTGGTGAATTGTCAAATATGCTAAAAATGCTAATAGAAAATTGATAATGTATTATTGATGTCTATATCAGGAATACAAGCTAAATCATGAACTATTTTTAATGATCCAAAATGTATCGAAAAGATAATTTTTTTCGTTTATTTAGACCCCTTTTTCTCTGTAAATACTGTTTTTGTAAATTTCTATCAAAAATTAACTTTTAGACGATATTCTTTTTCTCGAAATTTATATTTTTGTGTTTAGGCCCCTTTTTACAAACGGCTTCGATTGTGTAATCATGGCACCAATTGTAGGTGTTAAAATAGAGAGTTATGAAAAATAAATAAAAAATTATAATTTGCTGCATTTGATAAATTGGCAGCGAGCAAGAAACGGTTCTGGGATTCCGATTGCATATGCGCACGAATGAAATCATTTTAACTACCAGATATTTCGCTTTGATTAAAAAAAAAGAAAAACTCGGGTTAGAGCGGATATATAGTTGGTCAACATATCTGGTGCAAACCTGCATTTGCAGTTGTTCCGTTCGTTCTTCAGCCTTGCTCAGTTGCCTACAAACCAGGAATTTTGCAACAGGATGTCAGTGGACCTTGCCTGCCGATGGAAGTCAAAACTAACTTGCAGACGTGCTATTATACATTTTTCCACCATACATTACGTAATATACGATTATTTTCTAGAATCATAACTCGTTTCACGGACGACATTTTTTCGTCGCAGTAGTATTAACCAACTGCCAACCTCATGCCAACTTTGCCTTTTTCAAAAAAAAAAAATTGAGTCATGTTTGGGGCATTGTGGGAAGGTAAAGAGAGAGAGAGGGGGGGGGGGGGGTTTGAGATGAAAGTTGAAGATATGGTTTCTGATATCCCTGCAAAATTTGGCAACTTTCGATCAAACCTTGAAGTATCAGTCCAATTTTTCGAAACTCAAAAATTTTCCCATTCTAAATATATGGGATTTTCGAGTGTCCGGTGACACGTGTTGATATCGAAATTTCGGAAAAAATACGGATTTTTTTTTCTCTGGAAATAAAAGCTTTTCTTTGGATGGGTAGGAGTGTCTTGCCCTCTAAATCGAGAAACATTTTTTTGGACCATCCTATAGTTATAGTTTTTTTCATTTTATAAACAAATTATTCATTATTATAAAAAAGAAACCTCAGATTTGAGAAGGTTACAGTCCAATATGTTAGAGAAATTTTTTTATTCTTGATTTTGATTTTGGTGTGAATGCTTCTAGACAGGGCTATCCTAGTATGTATCGTCAGTAGTGGTGGTCTGCATTTTTTTTTCTTGAATATTCATGAATGTCGTCCGGTAATTTGCTCAAATCCACTATGAAAAATTAATGAATTTTTTTGGTGAAAAAAATGATATTTAAAGGTTCCGCAAGACCCATTAAGTTTAACACTTATTTCCCATAAGAGAAAAAGACGCTTTTGTGAATTTTATTCGGAATCTTCAATATTAGCTGAATCGAATTGAAACTCAAAATTTCTCTCCACAATCAGCTAGCAGTCCAACAAAAAATGACTCTTACTATTGTTTATTCAATATTTGTTCATAATTGAAAAGTAAAAGCAAAGTTAAAAATTCCAGAAAAAACCGCAACTTGCTAGCATTATTGAAAGAGAATATTGCTCAACAAAATTGTTTAAACAATTATCTTCGTTAGTTTGAATTATTCATCAACTTAG
>CAKNXH010000251.1:129966-215255 GCA_932178445.1 Andricus quercusramuli | reverse complement strand
AACAAATAGTTTTCTCAGTGCAGACTTAAGATGCTTACAGCCCAATACATCAAAGTCATTTTTGGTTCTTGAGTTTTTTTTCTTTAATAAAAAAAAATATCATTATTATGAAAAAAGAGAACCTCGGACTCAAGATGGTTACAGTCCAATATGTCAAAGGCATTTTCATTCTTGAGACATTTTTCCTTCCATACAAAAAAAATTATTATTCTAAAAAAAGAAGAAAACCTCAGACTTATGACGGTAACAGCCCAATATGTCAACGGCATCTTTTTTTTAATTCTTCTTCTTTTCTGAAAAAAAATTCATTGTTATTATTATGAAATACCTCTGATCCAAGATGGATACAGCCCAATATGTCAGAGGCATTTTTTGATGTTGAGTTTTTTTTCTTTTGTAACAAAAAAATTATGATTATTCAAAGAAAAAGATAACTTTAGACCGAAGATGGTTACAGTCCACTACTTAAAAGGCATTTCTTGTTGTTGAGTTTTTTTTTTCTTTCATAAATAAATCATGATTACTATACAAAAAATCTTAACATTTAAGATGGTTAGTCCAATATTTAAAAGGCATTTTTTGTCCTTCAGTTTTTTCTTTCATAAAAAAATACTATTATTATAAAATGATCTCAGACTTACAAAGGTTACAACCCAATATTTTAGAGGCATTTTTCATTATTGATTTTTTTCCTTTCATCAGAAAAAATTATGAGTATCATAAAAAAACTCATACTTAGGCTGGTTACAGATCAATATGTCAAAGGCATTTTTTGTTCATGAGTTTATTTTTCTTTCATAACAAAACAAAATTGTTATTACTATGGAAAAGATAACCTCAGACTTCAGATGGTTACAGCCCAATATGTCAAAGCCATTTTTTGTTCTTTAGTTTATTTTTTCCGATAATAAAAAAAAAATATTATTATTATAAAAAAGATAACTTCAGGCTTGAGATGATTATAGCTTAATATATCAAAGTCATTTTTTGTTCTTGAGCTGAGTTTTTTTTTTATTTGCAAAAAGAAACCCTGGAAACCCTTAAAACTGATTGAAACTTCCATTCATTATTTGCAATATTTTCTTACAGAATTGTAAAAATGAATTCAATATCGACTTATTCGATGCAAAAATATTTTTATTCTGTTTAGACTCTTTGTTCCTTTTAAAAAAAAAGACTATTTTTAACGAGTGACAAAAAGGAGCGAATGGTTCCTATAATGAACTACAAATTTTTTAATTAGTAGCGAAAATGTTAAATTTTTATGCTAGTGATGATATACTTGCAAGTTCTGTGGTATATTAAGGTCTTTAATCTGTCTTCGATCTAGGACAGGATATATACATAATAATTTAATTGAGCCAGAAAGGAGACTTTCAAAGTTCCACATAACCTCAGCTTAATTGAGGACAACAGTTTTGTGGTTTCTTATACATTGGTGAATAATTTACATTATCGTAGTTAAATAAACAATTTTTGAGGTCATTTCATTCTAACTTATGGTATTTCTATCCAAAGTTAATTGTGTTATCCCAGATCATTCATTTCTTTAATTAGTTTCTAAATTAGTCTTTTTAGCCTTTCTGACTTGCAAAATTACTAAAATACCACCACATCCACTATTTGTATCCAACTGGTGGGAGGTGTTATTGTTTTTTGTATTAAATTGCTATTTGTTATGAACAAATTATTCGAATTTGAAGAGTATTCACAATATTTAAACAATAAGAGGCTCTGTTAGCGTTTTTCATCGTAAGCATTATTTTAAACAAAATTCATCTGACTTTTAAAATTAAATTTACAATTTTGAAAGACTTATATTTTTGAACAAAAATATTATATATTAATTCAGAAGTTAAGATATCAGTTTTCATCAATTGAAAATAGGCATTGGAAATATTCAAGTCTCAGGATAATGAAACTGTTTTTCTATTTAATGATGTGACAGAATGTCCGTCATCGTCTTTCAACAAGACAGATTATTCACTGGATATCTGAGTAAATTAGAATGACGCTAGAAAATGGAAAATGACGTGCTGATTTGCTTAAGTTCTTACTTTCAAATTGTTCGTAGAAAGTCAATAAAAACCTGGAATAAAAAATGTATTTTCAAATTCTATAGAATTGTTGGTTGACAAATAATAATAAAAAATCCATCCTTATTTAATTTATCACAATCCATTTTCTTTTGTTTATCAAACTGCAGTTTAATCCATCCTTTTATTGGGTGGCCGAAAACCTTCATTTTTAAAATTTCACCATTTTTCCTTGTCCGATTTCTAATTTTCCCAACCATCAGTATTAAAAGACCAATATTTCAATTTTGTAAAATTCTGAACATAGAATTTTTTTGAAGGAAAATTAAACAATAAAACTTCAGATTGAAATTTAAAAATGTCAAATTTATTCATTTCAACCAAAGAAGATGATTTTTCTGAAAATGAAAGATCAATTTTTTATTCGGAAGAACGAAGTTTTGATCAAAGATATGATCTTTTAACAAAATACTTGAATTTTCAACAAAATAGTTGAGTTTTCAACTAAATACTGGAATTTTCTACATACAAAGATAAATTTTCAAATTTTTGATAAAAAAACAAAAGGATGAATTTAAAAACCAAAAATACTTTTTTTTTTTAAATAGAAAATTTTTCAGTCAAAAAAGAAAAAGAATTTATTGAAATTGTTGATCTTTCGAGCGAAAAGACAAATTTACTCTAAAATAGTTGAATTTTTAGCCTGGAAATATGAATTTACAACACAAAAGTTAATTTTCAACCAAATAGTTGTATTTTTAATCAAAAGGTGCAATTTCTAACCAAAGGAGATTTGTTTTCTAGAAAGAAATACAAATTCTCAACAAAATAGTTAAATTTTCAACCAAAGAGATAAACCTTCGACAAAAAATTTTTTTATCAAAGTAGTTCATGTTTTACCTAAGTAGTTGAATTTTCAATTTAAAAGTTCAATTTACAACTAAATGGTTCAAGTTTCGACCAAAGAGATGAATTTCCGAATAAATCATTTTTTGATTTAAAAAAAGATCAATTTGCATTGAATAATGTAATACTTATTTCAACCAAAACATATTTTTATTAAAAAAAAAGTTAAATTCAAGTAGAAAAGAGGAATTTTCAACAGCATAGTAGAATCCTCGTCCAAGGAAGTTTAATTTTCAACCATACAGTTGCATTTTAATTTGAAAAAAATGAAATTCCTACTGAAACAAATAAATTTTATAAAATAAAAAGACGAAGTGTAACAAAAAATTGTCCAATTCTCAACCGAGAAAGATTTCAGTTCAATTTTCAACACCAAAATATAGATTTTCGACAAATAGTGAATTTTCTACAAAAACAGTTCAATTTTCAACCCAAAAAGAGTAATTTACAACAAAAAAGTTGAATGATTAATCACAACGGATGACTTTTTAACAAGATAGTTGAGTTTTTAACCCAAAAAGAGTAATTGTCCACAAAACAGTTGAATTTTTAATAAAAAAAAGATGAAATTTCAAACCAAGAAAATTAGTTTTCTGCAAAAAAGAAACAAATTTTGAACCGAATGTTTACATTTTTTATCATAATGATAATCCTTTCATTGACAATTGTTTTAACGAAGTAGTTCATAGTTCACCCACGTAGTTCAATTATCAATCAAAAAAGATCAATTTTCAACAAAATAATTTTACATTCAATCAAAGAGCTGAACTTTCAACGAAAATTATGAATCTTAAAAAAAAAATGGTTTCTCAACCAAATGGTTCAACTCTCAACCAAGTAGGTAAATTATGATCCAAGAATATGAATTTCCAAGGAATAATGTAATCGTAATTTCAACAACAAAATATTTTGAATAAGAAAAAGCTGAATCCAAGCAAAGAATACGAATTATCAACACAACAGTTGATTCCTCAACCAAGATAGAATAATTTTCAACCGAATAGTCAAATTTGTATTTTAAAAAATAAAGATTTTACTAAAGCAGATGAATTCCGAACCAAAAAGACGATTTTTTTTAAATATTTGAATTTTCAACCAAAAAAGATTTCAGTTGAATTTTCAACATCAAAATGTAAATTTTCAACAAAACAGTTCGATTTTCAGCCAAAAAAGAAGACTTTTTAACAAAATTGTTGAATTTTGTAGCAAATGAGAAAATGTTTAACTGGAAGAAGAATTGGCATGTGGAAGCGATTGTACAAAAATGGAGCAGAAATAGAATTACAAGGCGAATAAATTTCTAACAAGAATATCATTCTCGGGTGGCCGCAAAACATTTTCAAAATTTCCTAATTGTTGCTTAAACAATTTCCTAGAGAATTAATGTTTAAAGACCCGAGTCTTAATCTTTTGACATTTTTAACATAGAGTCTTTTATGAACGGAATAAAACCATTTCAAATTAAAATTTAAGAACTTCAAATTTATTATCTTTATTATTTTTATTATATATTACGTCCTTATTATTCTAGCCAGTTATTTGAAGTGCCTCTGATAGAAATTTCCTGAGTTTTGCAAGATTTTTTCAAATTCACTGACCTTTACTGACCAATTAAATTCCTAGACTTTTCCAGGATTTTCAAGTTTTTTTCTGACTGACAGTCACCCTGATTTAGTGTTTTTCATTTTATGGTCAAAAATTTGCAACTAAAATATATTTGCTCTGTGCGTCACACTAATAGATAAGGTTTTAAACTTGGTCTTTGTTCTTTTACATTTTTTTCCTTGGTATTGTTTTAAGGCTCTAAGTTTGGCAACAGTTTTTGGACACTTTTCGATTACTTAATTTAACTTATAATTTTATTTTTAACTTTGTGGTGTATTTAAAGATATAAATTTCGTATACTTGTGCGTGAACTCAGAAGGCAAGAAAGTGAAGGTTAAGCAAGACCAAGTCGGCCAGACGGTGCACATTTAATGAGAACAGGTGTTGGATCTTGGTCATCTTAGATAATAATCATTAAATCATTTTCTGAAACACAAGAATTTGTCGTATTACGTGAATAAAAGTGGTGCTTTACTTTCTCGTGATATAATTGGAAGATCGGCCGATTAGAAAGCTGGTTCTTTTTCAATTATGGAATGCTTGAAGTGTAGTGTTTGAGCTTTGGCATTCTATTCAAACTTCGAGCGGACAAATTATTACAGTTTAGAAAATCGCTACTGGTCAGCAGTTGCAAATTGTTTTAATATTTCATGCAATAGATTACCCAACATAATATTTTCAAAAATGTTATAATATTTTAGCATGGAGATAAATACAAATTTAGTAAATCCCATAGAAAAAAATCGTGATTTTTAAATTGTAAAAATGAATCGGATGTTTTTTACTGTCGGTGAGAATAAAAGGAATATTCAAAAAACATATAAGCAGCTATCGAGATTGTCAAATTAATTTGTGAGTTTACTGTTCATTTGTATAAAGTTTAAGCGTCAAATGCGTAAACGCTGAAAACCCATACGCTGTCGAATTTTCATTACACCAATTAAGGGTATAGTTTATTTATTTATTTTTGTGTGTATATTTATTCAATAAATTTTTTTAGTTCACTATAAACATTACTTTTTCAATCACTATGAAATTGATGAAATTCTGTTAATTCAGAAATTTTTAATAACGAAACCTGTCTAGTTGAGACTAAAAATTGTGCTAATATTAAGGCTTTCAATTTAATATTTTATAATTTTGAAAGATTTAAGTTCGAAGCGAAATTTTTTTTCATGTTTTAATTCAAGATAGCCTCATTAATGGTTTTATTTTGAGGTTGCACAAATGAATACAATTTTGAATAAAACAAACCGTATACTGTAATTTTTCATATTTGAATTTTAAACTATTCGATGTGGAAAAGTTTCAATTTAAAACTGGTCAACTACTAAGAGTATGTAGTAGCGCACTTGAAAAAATTAAATGATCAAAATGGTCCTATTATTCAGAAGAGAAATAGAAAAAATAGTTTGATAACATTTTTGCCTTATTATTTCTTTCAAAAATAACTATACCGGCGAGAAATAGATCACTCATATTTTGTTAGTATTCCGTCTCGAGGTTATGAAATGAAGTTTTTGTATCAATTATTTAAAAAAATATTGGAAAAATTTTCTAATGTTTCAAGTTCTGATCAATTATGAATATCGCTTGGAGTGATAAATATTTTTATAATGTTCTTAGCCTCATTTTAAACTCAGAAATTGCGAACATTCTACGTAAAGCTGGCACATATGGGCTTTTCCAAGTATCTTCGTAACGATTTTAAAAATCACTTCTTCATGGGGTTTTTGGGATTATCAAAAATAGCATATATTTTATGCAAATTCATAGAGAAAAATGTATCTTGAAAGCACACAGTGGGGCTATATTAAAAAACGAAGTTCGAAATCAGTTTTAGATCGCAATTCTTGACCCATTCATCATTTCAGTTGAATCTTCATATTTTCGAGTCGAAAACTCAACCTTTTGTTAGAAAGTTCGTCTTTTTGGCTTGAAAATTCGACAATTTGGTATAAAATTTATCAATCAAGTTAGAAATAAACTTTTTCGACAGAAATTCATATGTTTGTTTGAAAACATAACTATTTGGTTGAGATTTAAACTATATTTATGAAAATTTAACTACTTTGTAGAAATTAAACTTTTTGTTGTACAGTCATATTTTCTGGCTGAAAATTGAACTCTGTAGATAATTCATTCTTTTGGCCATAAAATTCAACCATTTTTTTTGAAAATTAATGTATTTTGGTAGGATATTAATCTCCTTAATCTTTGGTTGAAAATTCATCTACTTTTTTGTTGAAATTTCTTTGTTTTTTTGTTTGAAGATTAATTTCTTGCTTACAAATTTCACCATTTCATTTTTGTTTTTTAAATTTATCCTTCATAAGTTGAAAATTCAACTATTTGGTAGAAAAGTAATGCATTTTATTAAAAATTCGTCTCCTTGCTCTTTTGCTTTTTGTTGAAAAAGAATAATTATTGAACTGAAAATGTGGCTATTCCATTTTTAGTACAAAAAATATCTTTGTTAGTCAAAAATGTAACTAGTTTCCTTTTTTTTTGACTGGTGATCAAATCCATTTCAAATCATGCAGGGCGGCGAGGGACATGTTCAACATCAGCTTGCCAATTAAATATGTTTTTGTTTTTTATAAATATTGAACAAATTTAAAGATACAATGAGTTCTTTGCCAATTTTACTTTAAAAACCGTGCCATTTTTGCAGTTTATGAGATATAATGATTTTTCTTGTTTCAGTTTTTAAGTTTTTTCATTCTAAAAATCCACACAAACAATTAAAAAAATAATTAAAAATTGCAACGTTATTTCCAATTTTTGGAAGACAAGAAAAAAAAATTTGCCCAAAAGCCGCACTGTTTTTCTGAAATTTTTAGAAATAATAGGTACTGATATAGTCTGTTGACCATAAATTTTCCGTTCAGTATTTTTTTATTTTTGGGAAGAAAAACATTATTTTCAAAAAATGAAAAATTATGTCCATCTCCTGAAAAAGTGCAATAAATTGGAAAAACGAAAACAAGATGAAACTCCAAATCTCAAAAATTGCAAAAAAGGCCAGGTTTGGAAAAAATATCAAAAATAATTTTTTTCTCCCGAAAAACGAGAAAATACAAAACGGAAAATTTACGGTAGGTAGACTATATCAGCACACATTATTCCTAAAAATTTCAAGAGAACAAATTTTGGCATTTTGATCAAGTTTTTTCTTTTTTCCAAAAATAAAACATAACGTTGTCATTTTTCATTATTTAAAAATGTTCGTTGTGGATTTTGAAAGTGATTAAAAAAATCAAAAAATATTCTTTCCTCCGGGAAAACAAAATAATTCAAAACCAAAAAATCTATGGTAGATAGACTATATCAACAGCTATTATTTCTACAAATTTCAAGGGAGAAAAAAGTTGGGGTATTGGAGAATTTTTTTTTTTTCAAAAATAAAAAAGAAGGTTACCATTAAAATTTTTTTTTCATTTTGAAAGAGTGCAAAAAAACTAAATAAACTTGAAAAAAACCTTTATATCTCATAAATTAGAAAAATAGCTAATCCTGAACATGTCACCCACTGGCCTACATTATTCTAAATGGATTCGGTCTAGTTGAAAATTTGTCCTTTGATAGAAAAGTCACCTTTCTTGGTTAAAAATGAACCTTTTTTGTTGAGAATTCAATTCTTCTTAGTTGAATGTTGATATTTTTGTTCAAAAATTCGAGAATTTGGTTGAAAATGCATCTTTGTAGGTTGAAAATTCAACTATTCTGATAAAGACGTTTTTTTCGGTCGAAAATTCAACTGTTTTGTTGAAAATTCTGTCTTTGGGTTGAAAACTCATCTTTTATGGCAGAAAAGGGATTTTTCTTTGTAGTAAATTACCTTTTTTCATTGAAAATTCAATTCTCTTAGGGAAAAAAATTATTTCAGCTTGAAAATTTAACTATTTTCTTGAAAACTCTACTCTTGCTTAAGAGGTCAACTATTTGGTAGAAAATCTTTTCTGTTTGAAAATTCGGTAAATCGTCCGTGGCCAGTGGCCACGCATTTTGCGAAATGCTATCCCCGAATACACCTGACTATCTTACATATAGATAGTATACAATCTCCCGTTGAGGCCACTTTACCATTCCCTACCACTCGGGCGCTGGTGAGTATCCACGGTGGTGATTGCCCGCTGCCGCTCTGTGGTCCACTGCACTTCCAATTCCCTATCTCTTCGTTACTTGCATGACCGTACGATCGGACAAGATCGCGTAACCGCGCACGTTTGAAATTACGAGAGAAAAAAGACCATTTCGCACTAGGTCTTTCCTCAAAATTTTATTATTTTTATTTATTTTTCGCAATTTTCCTCCTTTTGGCAAAATCACATAAACCCCTATGTGCAGTCGTGTCTTGAAAGTGTGTGCGTGTTTCGCGGTCGAGAAAAATCAAAGTTTACTAACGACAGTGACGAGTTCGAAACGAATTCCACAAATTATTCAAGTCAGTGCGTGAAGTTGATTCTCAAGTAAAGCAACCGGCAGCACGCAACCGAGCAAAAGGATGAGCCACCACGGAAGCGTGCACTTTTCTTCCATGCGTCGAAATCACTTCGTTCACGAACTTCTCGTTAAGTCCATACACCGGTCGTGCCCGTCTTTCAATCAGAATAAAGGCCCATTCAATTTCGATTAATTTGTATTCATTTCTTTTAAAAAAAAAAAATAATAATAATATAAAAATAAATTTTTTTTGGCTCGGGTAGTGCAGCGTCGATTTAAAAGTGTTGGTCATGATGTGTGTAGTTGGTAGGAGTTGCGGGCGTTTTGAATTTCAAGGGATTTGCTAATTATTTAGCGAAGAAATAACAGTGCCCCAATTATTGGCTGCAAGGTGTTTTTGCCCCCAAGTGTGTAAATCAGTGCGGCATTTAGAACGTGTGTGCAGCACCTTCGTGATAGAGAAACTCACCGTCAACGTCCTCTTCTTTGATGCCGTTGCGGGTTATATAAAAACGGATTGGATTTTACTCGACAGTTAATGAATCCAATGAACCCAGTTACTCAGCTTGTAAAAAGTGTTCAGCGATATTATGTAAGTCAAATGAATAAAATTGGCGATGAGCAAACCTTTCCATGGCCCGGGGTAGATATTATGTCAGCCAATTATCGCTGACCCATTTTCACTTGACCCGAACTTTATACATTTAATTATAAGATTTATTCATTATTTACAAGCATCTTTAATCGCGTGCTGTGAGCGCATGTTGTTTTTCGACTCGAAGTTGAAAATAACTTTTAATTCATGAAATAAAAACTTCGAATAACTATTTACTTGTTAAAGTTTTTGAACACTCAAATTCAAGCTTAAATTAGGTTTTAGGAAAGTATTATTAGTTTATTTTTAGGCTGTGGCTACGTGCACGAAATGTTGGTACAAATAGCCGATTTTTTCGGTGCGAATGACGGGAGCTGGAAATGAGGGTATTTGTACAAAAATTTCGGTACGAATAGTCGGATTGTTTCGATACGCGTAGATATTCTCTTATTTTTAGGGTTATATGAATATAATATTCCTAAGGTTCTTGGCAAAGTTCAAAAGGATTTTTGGAGATTTAAAATATGTCGAAAAAGAATCTAGAAGATTTTGAAGAAAAATATTTTATTTTCTAGGATTTTCTCAAGTTTTTGAAAAAAAATTCGAAAAATAAGAAATTTCTTAATATCTGTTAAATTGACAGGAATCATTCCTAAAATTTTGAATAATCTATAAAAATGAGAACAAATTGTCCTAAAATCATCTATTTTTTTCTTCATCACAGAATATGTAACAGTTTAAAAAATAAATGAAATAAAATACTTTTATTCAATGAACATATTCTTTATTCATTATTTTTGAACATTTTAATTGTTTATCTTGGGGATTTTAAATTTTAAATTTCCGCATATTTTACAATTCCGGGAATCCACTATTTCGTATATTTTTTTTCGAGAATTTTATAGGTTCAAAAATTTTATTTTTCGACATTTTTTAGTCGTACCATTTTTATAAATCTTCTGAAATGTTTTTAAACCTTTTAACTTTCCTTTAAAATTAGAAAATCAACCAAAATTTTCCCATCAATCTTAACAAAATTTGTTTGGTATCACGAAACCTTTCAAAATCCTTGAAAAGCTTAACAATTTTATTTTGTAATCTTCACAAATCTACATTTTGTTTTTAATTTTTGGGAATTTTTTAAAATCCTGAATTATTTTTTTAATTGTTTCTAAACTTCTTCTGAAACCATTGGCATTTTTCTTAACAATTAAAAAAAAATGCTGCAACATTATAAAAATTGCTTTAGAATTTCCCAGATTCTTTTTTGAAAATTTTGGAAATATTTTGAGATGTTTGAAATCTTTTTGTATATTTTTTTTAAATTAGTTTTTCAAACTAAAAATCGCTAAAAATTTTCCAAGGAATTTCATGGGTTTTTTATCATTTTGAAATGTTTCAAAATCTTTAAAATGCTTCAAAATTTTATTTTTAAATCTTAAAAAAAAATATATTTTGTTTGACACTTTTTAAAATGTTCTCAAATTTTCTTTTCAAATTTGACATTTTTTTGAAACTTTAAAATATCTTTTGAAATATTTTAAATTTTTGGAAACGAAATTGCAAAATTTGGCGCTAAAATTATCCATATTCTTTTTTGGCAGTTTTAGAAATCTTTTTTAATTTTCTCTCACAATTAATTTTTCAAAATGAAAAGGAAGTGTCTACGCATGCCGAAAAAATCCAAATATACGTACCGAAATTTCGGTACAAGTAGCCATGGCCAAATAAAAAATCATTAAAAATTATCCTAGGAACTTCAAGAAATTTTTTTTTCTGAAGACACGAATTTTTTAAATATTTTTTAGTCTTAAAACTAAAGTGTTTTACAATTTTTTCACTTCTCTCTTTAAAAATTCATTATTATAAATGAATAATCACTGAAAATTTTCCCAGGAATCTTAAGAAAAACTTTTTATTCTCTTGAAGCATTTAAAAATTTTGTTCAAAAATTTTTTTTGGAAACCTTCAAAAATCTACTGACAGAAACTAAAAACAGCCAGTAAAAGTCATATTCACGAAGTATCGCCAACAATCAGATTTTCGAGAACAATGGATGCGAAGCCTCGCCACAACAAGTTTTTAAGAAAAGGATTTCTATTAGTGTTATTAATTTATTTATTATAAAAAAGCAACACGATATTCAAGAATTTCATGTAATTTCCAGTTCAAAAACTTTAGTAACACTGCTGAGATTTTGATTTGAGTTTATATTAAGAATCTGATCAGAATTTGGCATGGTGGATGATAATTTACTGAAGCGTGATCTGATTAGAAGAAGTATTATCAGGAACGTGAGTTTGACTGGGACCATAGAATCATTTTTATTGATGGAAAAGCAACTCCTGGAGCAGATTTGTGATATATAGAAATCTTATCATTTCTTCCATTTACGAGAAACAACTTTTTAAGAAGAGGTTTATTATTCATTTATTAATTGCAACACGAACGTCATGAATTCTCTTTAATTTCAAGTTAAAGTAAAGAGTTGTTCTGCAGAGATTTGGGTTTTGGTGGATTTATTGAAAAACTGATCAGATTTCGGTATTGTATATGTTAATTGACTAAAACGAGGTCTGATATAAAGAAATATATTATTCGGGACGTGAGTCAGGCTGGGAGCGTACTATTGATTGATCGATGATTAAAGAAAATTTTGGTGATGAAAAATTGGAAAATTTCATTGATATGCGTGCATCTGCTATGGCAGATTTGTGATATATAGAAATCTTATCGTTTCGTCCCCTTTCGAAAAAAGACATTGAGTACATGTAACGGCAGTAACAAGACAAACGAGTTTTGCCTACAACGAAAGAGAGTTCGTACACCATATACAATGAAGATGACATTTTTATGATTTTGCGGTTTCTCTGCTTTTCATTATTGTCCATTTTACGGCATTCTATTGAAAACAGTTCTTACAGTAGTTATTTATTAGTTGTAAATAATCACCACGTCAAATTAATGAAAAATGAGAGTGTAAAACCCATAGAATGTTTAAAAAAAAAAGAAATAATACAAAGGTGTCTTTAATTGAATAGAAAATTAATTCAATATTTATTTTATTCACTTTCACTAATTCGTTTTATATACAGAAACTGGTTTTCCAAACACTGTATAAATTAGAATATGTCTAAAAATGTATTTAAAAATACATAAAAGGTGAATCATCAAATATTTTGTTTAATAGCTTTCCAACTCTATTTTTGTATCATTGACCTATTTATAATTATACCAATAGAAGCTGAAAGATATTTAGAACATTTGCTTCGTAGTTTCTAATGACTAGATTCTGATCCAGAGAAGCAGCTTTCAAGAAAACTACTTACTTTCATCGATAAAGTGACTTCAGGGAAATAAGAAAAAGTTTATTTACTGAAATAGAATTTCTCGAGTTTCATCGTATTAAGAAATATCATTTAAAAATGTTTAAAACAAGCTTGGATACTTATGAGATTTAATTTGTACATAAATAATTGTACTCAACAAATATTACATAAGGTTAGAATTTTCCGTAATCGAATGGTATGCTAGACAATTACATCACATTTTTATAGTCAATTCTATACGGTCGTATAGAATCTCTTTACTCAAGCTCAAATAGTTTTTGTATATTTCACGTGAAATGAATGTTGTTGGCTTTCAATATTTTTGGCCTAAGGCGTACAAAAGAGGTTAACAAATGTTTGCACCATTGAAGCATGATATTTTTTGAGTTTATCAAGGTAAAATCTATGTGAAAAATTGTTTAAGATTATTTCAAAGTCACACAAAACCATGTTCATTTATTAATAATAATTTCTAAACAGAACTATGTATGTGATTATTTTCCAGATGAACAGAAAAATATTGTTGTAAAATTTGTTGCATCTCATATTAAACAATGTAAATTTCGTATGTTGCTTTATTTGTTTCCGTGCCTCAAAAATTTTGCAACTCAAAATTACACCGAATTGAGCGTACTTCTAAGAAGCAGTGTTCTGCAATGATTTACGGAAGAACAAATTCTGAACCCGAATAAACTTTTACTGCATTGAACAAATATTTTGTTAAGATTGAAGAATTCTTTAAGATTTGCGACGTCAGAGTCCATCTCGGAAAGATTTTTCAACATATATCAGAAAGTAGATGCTTACAGTTTTTAGTTGAAAAAAAATTTACGATGGTGCATCGCTAAAATTACGAGTAAAAAAATTCTGCGCCTTGAGAAAATGTGGCAACTACAGTAAAACGGAATTGGAAAATCGAAATACATCCAATTTTAAGAAATTATGGCTTTTTATTTGCAAGTTTCGTATAGATATTGGAAATCTATAATAAAACTAAATAAATGAAAAATCTACAAGTTTTTCACATATTCAGACTTCTAAACAAATGCTAATAATTATTTTTGAGAAACTTGAATAAATATTTGAAAAGTTTCGAAAGTTAATTGCAACAAATTCACAGATTGCTTGAAGGGTATAGGTTCTGAAAAAAATGAGGTCAACTTTGCTTAAATAGAGACATCGGCTTGGATTAAATTCAACAAACTTTGCCTGGATTTAAGTCAAACGGATTGTTCCGTCTTCGAAGTAAACCCAAAAAACACGTTTTTTAAATAACAATTTTTTCTCTCTTTTTTGACTCCAACCCGCCATAATTCAGTCAATTCTTAGCATTTTTTAAATTAAATTTGCAGAAAATATTCTCTATGATATTCTACGACTGGCGGGGTCAATGAAATATGACAATTTTTATTTGAACGAAAATTATGCATTTTTACCTGAGACATTGCATAAATCATGCATTCAATTGGAAAGTTGTTTAGAAAAGTATATAAATGTCTTCTATAGAAATTATTATTCAAGATACTTGACTGAGAAAAATGAGACCATTCTTAAAAAAGATCGAATTTGTGAATTTGTTTATGGAAATTGTTCAAATTATTATAAGTTATTGTTAATGCAAAAAATATGACAGAATGAAGTTACTGTCAAGAAATTTTTAGTCGATTTTGTAAAAACAATTGAGTCCATTCATGGAAGAATTGTAAACATGGGCTTTTGTTTATAAGAGTATCTTAAATAAATTAAAGCTTTTGTTAAATGACTAAACATGACAACAAGCAGCCACTGAAAAGACATTCTCATTTTATTCCACGAAAAAATTGAGCCTATTCATTCAGACATGGTCAAACTGTGTAATCGCGAAGAAATTACTCTTGTTCATTAATTTGTTTTTAGCATCATAAACAATTTTTCTCTCATTCCAATGTACTATGAATTGTTCTTGTATAGTTATTATAATAATTTAAGACCTGTTTCATTGAATTTGGAAATTGTTAAAGCAGTAGCCCACTCAAAAATTGAATAAAAAAATTGCATTTGTTATAAAATAAACCCTTCAGTTATTTAAAAAAAATCAAAATTCGTTGAAAATTTAATTGTCGAGCGATTTTTGTCAAGAAAAGTGCTTCTTAGAAATAAAACCTTGCTATTTCATAATGATGATTGATTTTGAATAATCATTTTAGTGGAAAATATATTTATACTTTTCTGATCAGGAGTTAAAGATATGAATGCATGATTTATGCCATGTCCCAGGTAAAAATTAATGAAATTTGTTCAAACAAAAATGTTCAAATATTATTTACTTTTCTAGTCATAAAGAATATTTTCTGTAAATGTCATTAAACAATTCCACGAATTAGTTGAATACCGACGAATTGAAATAAGAAGGGACAAAAAAATGTATTGTTCTGGAAAACGGGGTTTTCTGGTTCATTTTGATAACGGCGAAAGCCGACGAAAAACTTTTAAAATTAAAATTCGAAACCTTTTTGGAAAAGTGTCCAGGGGCCAACGCTGTTCATCGAGAAAAATATTGATAGGCAATTCAATTGTTTATTTTCCTCAGTTCTCACATTGAATGTTATTGTAGACCAGGTCAATGTAGGCGAACAAGAAGATATACTGATATATTTTTTATTCACAGTCTTGATAAATTATTATTTTACTGGATTCTTGAAATTGCCTCGCACATAATAGATTTTGAAAATTGAATATTTTTAATTGCTTCGGAAGTATGAATTGAGGAAACTGCATCAAGTACTTATAACATGAATAATTTCCCTGTGTTCGTTGACTTTCTCATTGCAGTACCTTGGGTCAGAGAAAGACCTTCGTCTTGGTTATATCAAATGTTTTCAAATGTCAGGCGTCGCGAATGACTTTAGTCTCTAGACTGGTCACGGAGAAATCATTAAACAATAACGGTGATAAGCGCATCAACCATGAAAACCACTGTCAAGGTTATTCATGCAGTTTCAATTAACGGTAGAACTATAATCTACCTCCAGGTGAACTGGTGCGAGCACTATTGTTATGCCAAGATTCTTCGACCCCCACCCCTATTAATACATATTTTCTCTTTAATTAACAATAATTTGCAAATCTTGAGGCTGAAATGATAAATAACAATTATAGAAAGACATTCCCGTGCAGAAATTGCCCCACTTGGTCCTATTAAAAAAAGAACGCTGATAAGGCCCTAACCAGTATATCCATTCTGAATGAAAGATGTTAAGTAATAATCTGGCATTAATTGGGCTCTAAAATGGGTGTGTCATTTTTTATTTATGAACATACTTTCGCTGTACCGACTTAAAAAATGATTGGATGATATCTAGACACGAATGATGTTAAAAATTTCGTTTGTGGGGTTTGGACGAGGTTCACCCCAATTTTGCTTGCAAATAAAGTTAAAATTCATTTATATGACTATATTATTTATTAATTTGACTAGTTCAATTGGAAAAATTGCAAGAATAATGGATATGATTAATATAAATATTTTTTTCAATTTGAAGGAGTGAATGAATGATGCTAATTGGATTTTTTGGCTTTTAGCAAACCTTCAGCCTTCAAAAAGCTATAAGAAGAGGTATTTTTGGTGTTAAACAAATAATAAAAATACTTTTACGGTAAAAATTCATCATGATTCTATATAATTATTATAATTTTAGGAATTAGAGCATTCTTTGAAAAATCTGGGTGGGCCCTGAAAAATTTCCGCTAATTAGAAGGACCATCTGCAAAAGTATAATAAGCCCTGCTGAAAAAGTTTGATAGGATTTGACACAAAAAAAAATTAATACTTTTTAATTCGTTTTCTGTTTCCGCAATTTAAAGAATTTCCTTTATACTTCCATCAAACGATTTTGACACATAGTCAATCAAAATTAATAATCAATTGATCATGTTTATCGGGATGTCTAATCCTATGACATATGATATACCACATTCCTGTCTACTCTAATACGCGTTTTTTATAGATATCTAATCAAATCTGTCAAAACAAGACTTGTATCAAATCCTGTGTTCCAGAACCTTCAAAGTTTATATCTAACTTTATTCGTCGACAAATCTTATAATTTTCTATCAAGATTTTCCTATAAAAAATCTATCAAATCTTATCCCCCACCAGAGTTGTATCATCCTATGTCTCTAAATCGCAAATATTTCTAGAAAATTTTATCCGTCGTAAAATCTTACATTTTAACTTTTTTATACGGTCCAAAATCTTAAACTTTTTCCATCAGCAGTTTTAATTGAAACTCTATCAGATCATATTCGCGCCAGACTTGTGTCAAATCCTATGTTCCAGAATCTTGGAAGTTTTTATTTAACTCTATCAGTCGAAAAATCTTGTACTTTACCATCAAAATTTTTCTCATCGAAATCTTATCTTTTCCCCACCAGAGTTATATTTATTTCTGTGTTTCTAAATCTAAGAAATGTCTATCGAATTTCCTCCGTTCTAAAAATTGATACTTTTACACCCTACAGTTTTTTTAACTCTACCGAATCGTTTTCGCAACAAAATTATATCAAATCCTATGTTTGAGAATCTTAAAAATTTTCGTCAATCTCTATCTGCCGAGAAATATTACACTTCTCTATCAATATTTTCTCATTGAAAATCTATTAAATCTTAGTCGGGCAAGACTTGTGTGATCCTATATTCCAGAATCTTGGGAATTTTTATCCAAATATATCTGTCGAGTAATATGATAATTTTCTATCGAAAAATTCTCATGAAAACTCTATTAAATTTTAATCGCCCAATACTTGTATCAGATAAAAAATAAAAAAACCTTATACTTTTTCATCAACTTTTTCTCATTGAAAGTCTATGAAGTCCTAATCTAACAAAACTTGTATAAAATCCTATCTTACAGAATTTTGGAAGCTTTTATCTAACTCTATCTCTCGAGAAACCTTATAGTTTTCTATCAAAATTTTTTGATTGGAACTTTATTTAATTTTAATCGCACAAGACTTGTATAAAATTGTATGTTCACAAATTTGGGAAGTTTTGATCTAACTCTACATCTGTCGAGAAATCTTATACTTTTCTATCAATGTTTTCCTAATCTCAAAAATTTCTATCAAATTTTATTCGCGCTCGATTTGTATCAATGTTCCAGAATCTTGAAAGCTTTCATCCAACTGTATCTATCTAGAAATATTATAATTTTATTTAAAAATTTTCTCATTGGAATATCTTAGTTGCACAAGACGTGTGTCTAATCCTATGTACCAGAATCTTGAAAGCTTGTATCTAGCTCTAATCTAAGGAAAAATCTTATACTTTTTCTCTCGAAAATTTTTCCATTAGAACTGTGCCAAATCTTATTTGCAACAGATTTGTATCAAAACTTGGCAGATTTGTATCGAATTCTACTCCTCGAAAAATCTTATACTTTTCTACTAAGATATTTTCATAGAAACTCTTTCAAATCTTGTGCAATGAGAACATTTTGATAGAAAATTATAAGATTCCTCAAAGAGTAGAATTTGATAGACATTTCCGGAATTGTGGAAGATAGGATATGGTACAAGATCTTTGTGGATAAGATTTAATACAGTTATAACGAGAATCTTTTGGAAGAGAAGTATAAGATTTCTCAATGGTTAGAATTTGATAGAAATTTCCAAAATTGTGGAACGATTTCAATAGGATTTGATACAAGTTCTGAAAGAAGCTTGAATTCTCTAGGTTTCGCCAATACGTTAGTAATTAGGGTTTGAATAAAAAACGCAATAATTTTCCAAGAAGTTATACTAAAAATTGCAAAGTTCCTGGTTATATTTAACAACTGGTGCAGATTTAATAAAAAAGAGTCCGAACTTCTTGTTGACTTGAAACTCTTGCGCAATACATGTAAGGTGTAAAATTGTGTAATTGCTGAGTGAAAATCCACGCCAGCGTAATTGTCTCAGGCGAAATGAAATGGCAGTTTCTTGGGCACTTTAGCGTCTGCTCAAGAACATATAACCGTTACAACAGAGCACTATTTAATTTGCGAAAATACCGACCGTTAGATTACTCTCGGCCATGATCTGGTTTAGGCTCGAACTTTAATTTCAAACGTCTTTCACTTTTACTGGCCATCGTCAGAGGAAATTAAAGTTTGGTTCAGTTTTAGCGCCACAAAATCTGCTAGAATATTGCAGTGTAATTGTATTTTATTAGGGTTTATCTTTATTGAAATGCACTCTACCCTCCATTTCTCCCTTTACCCCTTTTTCAAAGAATTTCTCCTTTTTCCCCGGTTTTCAAGAAACTTCCCATTTTTCTCATTTTTTTGATTCAGTGCGAATTGAAATAATAGAACGCAATGAGAAAATTAAACTATTTTTTTAGTTGAAATTTCAGTTTTCAATTTCAATGTCTACTAGCATACTTTTGGTTGAGACACTTCATCTCTTTCAGTTACAAATTCTAATATTTTGTTGAGCATTTAATTATTTTGTTAAAAATTTAATTATATTGATGAGAATTCATCTATTTTCTTCAAAAGTTATCTTTTTTGGTCAAAAATTCAATTACCGGGTTGCAAGTTGAACTACTTTTTTAATAGTTTATATTATTGGTTGAAAATTAAACTATTTTGTTGAACATTCGTTTATCTTATAGAAAACTAATATTCTAATTTGAAAATTTAACTTCATTTTTGTTGGAAAAATGATAGCTTTCAGTTAAAAATTCAGCTTTACATTTTTCGTTGTGAATTCATCTTTTGTGATGGAAAATTAATTAATTAAAATTAAAATTTATCTATACCATTTTTTGTTGGAAATTGATCATTTTTAGTGAACTGCTTAGTTGAAACTGGAACTTTGAGTAGTATATTTATGTCTTTGGTTAAAAATTTTCCTATTCCAGTTTTGTTTAAAAATTGTTCTTTTCTAGTTAAAAATTTAACTATTGGATTGAAAATTCGATTCTTTTTTAAAAATTAATATTTTCGGCTTGGAACTTCAACTGTTTCCTAGAAAATTCGTCTTTTTGCTTTGAAAATGCTACTAATTTGTTGATAATTCGTTTCTACGCTAAAATGCAGACTGAATTGATAGAACACAATAAGATATTCCAACTACTCTGAATTAAACGTGAATTATTCTCAATTAAAAGGTCTACTATTATATTTTTGGTTCAGAATTCCCCTTTTTTGATTAAAAATTGTTGATCTACTATGTTAAGAGTTCACCTTATTGGTTGAAAATCCAACTAATTTGTTGAAAATTAGTTCTCTTTTTCTGGTAGGAAATTTATTTTCTGAATTGAAAATTCTACTTCATATTTGTCTGTAAATGGATAATTTTTAGTCAGAAATTCTGAAAAATTAATTTTATTGGATGAAAATCTAACTGTTTTGTTGAAAATTCGTATTTTTTTGGTTTAAAATTAATTAATCCTAACTGAAGATTAACCTATTCAGTTTTTAGTTCAAAATCTACCGTGTTTAGTTGAAAATTGAACTATTTTGTTGAGACATCACGTACTTTGTTAAAAATTCGTATTTTTTGTAGCAAATTATCTTCTTGTTGAAAATTCAACTGCTTGGTTAAGAATTGAATGGCTCCGTTAAAAATTCATTTTTGTAGTAGAGGAATCATATCTTTGATTACAAATTTAACTAATACGTCAAAAATTACTTTGTTTCAAAATTAACATCTGTGTTATGAATTGATATTTTCAAGTTAAGGATTCAACTGTTTTGTAGTGAATTTGTCTTTTTGGCTAAAAAATTAATCTTCATGGCTAAAAATTGAACTTTTTGGTTGACAATTTAATTATTCCGTTAAAATTTCAACTATTTTGTTGAAAAGGGCATATCTTTTGATCGAAAATTCAACTATAGATCTTTTTCGGCAGAAAAGTTTTTTGTGAAAAATTCATCTTTCCCTTTTGAAAATTCCATTATCATCTGAAAATTTGTCTTCTTGGTTCGAAGATTTAACTATTTGGTTAAAGATTTGGCTATTTTGTTGAAAATTCAACTATTTGTTTGTGAATGCAAGAGTTTGGTCTAAAATTGATTATTTTGTTTTGAAAATTCCATTATCTTCTAAAAAGGTATCTTCTTGGTTCGAAGATTTAACTATTTGGTTAAAGATTTGGCTTTTTTGTTGAAAATTCGTTTTTTTTTTTGCTTGAAAGTTCATTTATTTGTTTGTAAATGCAACAGTTTGGTCTAAAATTGATTATTTTTTGGTTTTTCTGTTGTATTTTTGGGCTTAAAAGTCAACTGTTCTCCAAAACATTAAAATTTTTAGCTTGAAAAGCGTTTTATATTGCATTTGGTATGACAATTATATTGATTTTATTTGAAAGAATTTATTTCCCTATTATTCCTCTATTTTCGTGAAAAATCACAATATTTCCCCTATTTTGAGATAATTTTTTGTTGTGAATTTTGAATTTCCTATAGATCAGATAACAAAAGTCAAACACTCATCTCAGCAATTTTTTTAAAACTAACACAACTTGTTACACATGCCAAAGGAAAAGATCATTTCAAATATTTCACTCAAAAATTTCTTTTCTGATTTAAATCGAAATTTGATTTTTTTAATGCTCTGTTAAGATCAAAGTTCAGTTTTATTTCTTATTTTATTTTGATACTCCAAATAATCCTTTGAATAATCAAAAAATAGTGGGACTTTGCGTAAGTTCATAAATTATGTACGTCAAAAGTGAATGAATGATTTAATGACTCTATCATTATTAGGCTTGAAAAATCAATAAATTTGTTAAATATATTTTTGTAACACACACGTCGGATAATATGAGACTCATGCATTTTAAGACTGAGGTCAATAAACTCCAAACATTATGATATTATATTCAGGAATGAAATTCAATTATCAACATTCAAACATAAATTTTCGATGAAAGGAAACTTGTACAATTGATATAGTTAAACATTGCATTCCTCATTCGATTGGGTCACGCCTCCCACGCCACAGATAAGCATGCCATTGACATTGATAGGTCAGGATCATTCATTCAATTGATTCAATTTTAAGTGCCCTTGATTCAATTTTATATGTGAAATTATTTTTATAGCTCAGAAAAAGCCATGGAGAAATGAGAAATTAAATGTAATTATCTGTGTCTTCTAGATTTTTACGTCCACTTCTGTGTGTACTTTAGTAATTTATAACAATCACGTAGTGAGTAAGATGGCCAATTGAAATCTGCAAAGAAAATTCTTCATATGTAAAATAGCTTACATAAATTTTGCATGTCCTTCTCAGCACAATAGGGATTGCTAAACTTTAGTTTTCAAATTAATTCTTACATCAGTTAAGAAGCTTTGAACTTGAAAGATGTTTACTTAATGAAAAAATGTGTAAGTATACAAAAAAGTAAGTGACTTTAAGAAGAAATTATCATTCTTCCTCACAATCTCGGGCTTGATTTCTTCACCTTTGGGTAAATACTTGAAAATTCTTTAGACGAGACAGAATCTCGAACTTGACTGGCGGATTTGGGGCACAAGTGAATAATAAGGTGATTCATAAAATTGCGAATACATTTGCTAGAAAAGTGATTTCAACGAGGAAAGAAAGAGAAAAAAGATGAGAAAGCTATAAGGGAAAGGACATTTTTTTATACAGATTTAAAAAAAAATTTAATCAAATTGTTGAATTTTTAAGCAAATAAGATGCATTTTTACAAAGTAAATGAATTTTCAACCTGAAAAGTCAACTGACGCTGAGGCCTCGATGGCGTATTTGTTTAACGATCCACTTATGTATAGTAATGTTCCTAATTCATAACCGGGCTGAGGCAGATTTTTTTCTTGTTCTCAGTCCGTCCCCTTTTTTTACGTAATCCCCAGTTTTCCCCTCATATTTGAGAAATTTCCAAAACACCTACAATCAAGAATTATAGTCCCAATATTCCCCTTTTCACTTTTTCTTACAAAGTTTAAATTCCTAAAATTGTAATTAAAAATATTACATTTGCAACAACATAGACGAATTTTTAACCCAAAAATTGAATTTTTAACAAAGTATTTCAACTTTCAATCCAATATTTGACATGGTAACCTAAAAAGATTTTAGTTTAAAATAAAAGACAGTTGAAAACATCCAAAAAGATGAATGTTCTAACAAAACAGTTAATTTTTCAACCAAAACAGATTTTTCCATCAAGAAAGAAAAAAAAATCAACCAAATTGTTGAATCTTCAAGCCAAAGAAGAATATTTTTTTACAGAAGAGTCGAATTTTTGACGCGGAAATCTAAATTTTCAAGAAAACAGTTAAGCTTCTACCAAATAGTTGAATTTTGAACTAAACCAGATTTTTATTTCAAATCAAAAACAGTTGGATTGATACAAAAGAGACGAATTATTTGATCAACAAAATTTTTTCAGTCAAGAAAACAAATATTTTTACCAGATTATTGAATTTTCAAGCCGGAAGGACAAACTTTCTACTGAACATTTAAATTTTCATCCAGAAAAAAAGAAATTTTAACAAAAAAGTTACTTGTCAACTGAAAGAGATTTTTTAGTCGAGGAAAAAAAGAATTTTCACCAATTCTGGAACTTTTAAGCCAAAAAGACGAGTTTTCTGGAAAGCAGTTGAATTAAAACTCAAAATTATGAATTTTTGATAGAATAGTTGATTTTCTATTATATAGTTCATTTTCAATAAAATATTAGATTCTTCGATCAAGAACAATTTTTCAGTCAAGGAAGAAAAAATAGGTATTTTTTGTAAATCAGTTCAATTTTTAACCCGAAAATATGAATTTTCCACAAAAGTAGATTTACAATCAAACAGTTTAATCTTCTGAAAAAGTTCTTAAATTTTGCGTCCCCAAGAAAGAAATTTTCAAACAAAGAAAAACAGTTGAATTTTCAAAAAAGACGGCTTTCTGGAATAATTGTTGAATTTTCAACAAAAAAAGATTTTTTAGTCAAGAAAGAAAAAAAGATCCACCAAATCGTGGAATTTCATCGAAACAGTTGATTTTTCTACCTCAGAATATGAATTTTTATCAAAAAAAGTTCAGTTTTTATCGAAATTGTTGAATATTCAACGAAAGAAGACAACTTTCAAACAAAATGGTTGAATGTTCAACCGAAAAAGATTTTTTAGTCAAGAAAGGAAAAAGGATTCCACCAAAAAGTTAAATTTTCAAGCCAAAAACACGAATTTGCTACAAAACAGCTGATTTTGCGACCAGAAAATAAGAATTTTGAAGAAAAGTTAATTTTTAATTCAATAGTTTAGGTTTCTACCCAAAAATACGAATTTTCAATCAACCATTTGAAGTTTCTAACTAAAAATATGAATTTTCATCGGAAAAATTAGTTTTTAACCAGAATAGATTAATTTTTCTTCAAAAAGGTTGAGTTTTTATCAAAATTATTGAATTTCCATTAAAATAAATAAATGTCCAATCAAATCTAATAATTGATTCTTTGAACAAAGAAGATTATTCAGTCAAGAAAGAAGAAAAATTCTACCAAATTGTTGAATTTTTAAGTAAAAAAGTTGTATTTCCTGAGAAACAGTTCAATTTTCAACCGGAGAATATAAATTTTTAACCCGAAAAAATAAATTTTACACAAAAGTTAACTGTCAATTAAATAGTTCAATTTTCTACCCAAAAAGACGAATTCTCAACAGAACAGTTTAATTTATTGCCTGAAAATATAAGTGTCCATGAAAAAAAAACATTTTAACCAAAATATTTGGCTTTTCAAACAAAAAGAACGATTTTATAACATAATTGTGGGATTTTCAACAAAATAATTAAATTTTCAAGAAGTAGTTGATTCTTCAACCAAAAAAGATATTTGAGTCAAGAAAAAAGAAAAGATTATACCAAACTATTGAATTTTCGAGTCAAAAATATTTATTTTCTGCGAAACAGTTCATTTTTCATCCTGAAGATCTAAATTTTCAACAAAAGTTAATTTTCAGTCAAATATTTTCGTTTCCTACTCAAAAAAGGAGGAATTTTCTATCTAAAAATATGAATTTTCATTAAAAAAATTAATTTTCAACCACAAAGGGCAATTCGCTAACAAAATTGTTAAACTTTCAACCAAATAATTGAACATTTCATCAATCAACCAAATTTTTAACAAAAGAATAGGAATTCTTAACCAGAAGACATATAATTTCAATTAGTTCATAGAATTAATTCGTTAGTGGAGTTCAGAAAATGAATAATATTTTTGTCGGTTCGTGATCAACATAATCGGTTTGCATTTTCTAGAATGAAAAAGATGACAACTGTATGTACTCGCTAGGTTAAGTGCCGACGGGATTAATCATTAATGTTGAAATCTGTACGCGAACAGATTATACGAGTGCACCTGTACGCTCGGCTGGAACTCGTACTTTGCGTGGCGGTTAACGTTTCCAAAGGTCTTGAGCAATCTTACGAATTCCCCTTAATTTATCGAATTTTGCAAACATGAAATGAAAAAAAGTCATTCAATCATTCATTCAATCCTTCATCATCGGTTATAGTTGCAATGATGGTAATAATTTTTTTCATCAGGGAAGTTTGTTACTTCCGGGTGTAAACATTAAATTATAAGTTAGTCAATATTGATTTTGCATTCTACAAGGTTCCACTTTTTTCTCTTACCAATTCACCAAGATTGAGTAACCATATTGAATTAATTAAAATTTCTTGAGAATTTTTATCACTGCATCAATCTATTTCTACTTAGAATAAAAGCGGCATGCTGACGGATGAGTGTTTCGTATAAACTGTTTAAATAAGTAAATATATTATCTAAAATATTCAATTTTTCTATTCAAATTAAAGAACTTAGCAGCAGTAGATGGATGATAATACCAAAAATAAAACAAACTTTTGAAATTTTTATTTATTCGTTAGCATTTTAGCGATGAATTTTTCTGAATTTTTATAAATTTTTAAAAATGAGAAAGTTTCAGCTCCGAACATGCTGATTATGATTCTTAGAGTCCAAAGAGATTTTTTTTTAGTTTAATGTAGATATCTAAAAAATACTTTTTTATCTACAATCTGAAAATGTTGTGATAGGTTTCTTTAAAACCTTTAAAATAAAAAGTTGTTTAACTAATTTTAATAATGATTTTTAGAGATTGAAAAATTTTTCATTCAATTTCAAGGACTTCATAAGAAAAAGAGTTTTTTCTTAATCGCTTCGAATATTTGAATTCTTATGGATTTTTAATTTGTATTTATCTGCGAGAAAATAATAGTTTGGAAATAAATTTTAGAAGCTCCATAAATTATCTTAGAATTTTTTTGTGATTTGGAAATTTTTTCATTTTGAAAATGTACAATGCATCTGCAAAAAGAGGTATTAGTCAAGTTTTTCCAGTCTTTTAGCTTTACGTATTTTAAAGGCATAAAATTTTGTAACAGTTCAGAAAAATTTTAAACGTATCATGATTGACAAGATTTTTCAAATTCATTTCAAATGAATGAGCTCCTTATAGAAATGAGTTATTCTGCTAAATAAAGTCAAACTAAAAAAACATCGAAATTTACCAAAAAGCATAAAAAAAAATGTTAAGCTTACTTCAGCTTCACGCAATTCCAGGATACTAATCGATTTATTCCAAACTTTATCAGGGGCCAAAAATTAAACGTTTGAGTATGAAGGCGTTTTTTATTTCAAAAATTTTGTATTGTTGATCCACAAAATTGAAGATCTCTTTCAACACTTTTCTGGAAATTAGTATTCTTGTTAGGTTTTTTTTTTCATCGCAAAAGTATCATTTACAAACAAAAATGGGAAACGGGTATTTTTAATCACAAATTATTAAATTTCAAACATTTTTTCCACATTCTACGTTTTTTTGGTTATTTTAAACTAAAATTATCAGATTTTGAAGAAGATTCACAATTATGAATAATTGCTATGTTATGTCAGTGTTTTCGGTAAAAACTTATTGGTATTTGTGAGAAAAAATTATTTTATTTCATCCGTTATTATACAAAAATTACTAGATAGGAATTCAATGATTTTTGCTTAACACTTACAGGTTTGAACGATTTAAAACTATGTTACTATTTTTCACAAAAAATCAAAATTTGTATTAAAAAATCATTAGATTTCGAAGAAGATTCATATTTTTTTAACAATTTGCGTTACCTTGGCGTTTTATATCAACAATTAGCACTTTAAAACAAAAACTATTAGAGTTTGAACAAAATTGAGAATACTTAATAATTATGGATTATGCTTATGCTTTTCGTCGGAAATAGTTATGTTGGCGTGTTCTACCAGATATCGGAATTTTGAGTAAACAATCGTTAGATTTCAAACAAGATAAAATTTGTTTGTACAATCGTAGTTCAAACTAGCGGTTTTCATCGGAAATATCGAATAGATGGATTTTTTTCAATATAAATAGACCTGGAAAAGGTGCGGTTTGTACCGAAATTTCGATACAACAGGTGACAAAGTTTTGAACAATTTTAGGTAATTCTCGCGTTTTTTCGCCGGAAACCAAAATATATTTCGATGAATTATAATTTTCAAACAATTTTAGGGTTTCCCTTCCAATGGGTCATTTTAAATTAATTAAGATTCAAAGAGTACGTCAGCATTAACAAATGTGTAGTTAATAATTATTTAAATTAAAATTCTAATTCTAATATCTTATAGAACATTCTTTTATCTTCCAACGTATTCACTTTTTGAAAAAAATAATCAAATTTTTTTTTTAATTGGGTAAATTGAAAGCTTCTTTTTTATAAATATTCTGATTTCCATGGAATTTTTTACTTATATCCGCACAGAAATTTAATTATGGGTTCGGCTCAATAAAATATATACGATTAAGTTAAGTTATTTTAATTTAGTTTCAATTTAGAATTATTTGAGAAGCTAAGTAAATTGAATCTTCAGAAAAATAATGCAGTCTTCCGTAATTCATATTGCAATATCTTGTTTTCATTTTAGAGTCTCACATATGTTATTTGGATAACAATTTATGTATTTTCATAACAAGCAAAAAGGATTTTACGACACTCATTAATTATCATTTGAAAATTGAATTTATTGATATTTAGCAGCGCTTCCTCACGGAAGAAGATAAAGCTTTATGCAAACAAAATTAATTTTGTTGATTGTTTAATTTCTCTTCCGGTGGGCATACTTGGTATTAAGTCTATAAGATATAGTGAAAGAAATGAATAATTTTTATCTCGTAATTTCGTCATAGAATCTCCCAATCCTAACATTGAGGATTTGATTTCCTGGTAGAGTAATTTATAATCTGAATGTATATTTTTGCGGTATATGATAAATGATGTTCATTAAGGCCTATTCCGCTTCTTTGTGTTAAAAAATTTGCTTACTACAAAAAAATTTTGCCGACATGTTTCAATCTGTAATTTCAGGTCCTTTTCAAGGCATATTCTAATTATAGAAAGAAAAAAAAACCGCTGAAGACTATTTTGAGTTTTTAAGTATTTTTTACATTTTTTTACTTTATCTCTCTTGTAAAATTGTTTAAAGTTTGAAATGTGAAAATTTTAAGAAATTTATAACGTATCATTTAGGAATATACCGTAAATGAAACGTTATCTTTGAGACACGAATAATATTCTAATTTCAGCAATAAAAAGATTACCTATTATTATAATTATATTTAAAAAATAGAAAATAAAAATCCTAATGCAAAATAGTAAATACTTAAATATTGTCTATTGTAATTCCATTTTAGAATTCTCGTCAGGGGTCATTGCTCACATGTGGGATTGATTTTCGTAATGAAGCACTAATTGTAGGCGCGTCAGCAATAAAAGGCAAATATTGCATTGAAAGACAGGCACGCGTTTATTATCACAATAAAGTGTGTGGGCTCAAGTAAACTATAATTTAAAATCGATTTTCCCCCTCCATCAAAAAAATTATACATTGAAAAATGTTGTCGTGATAAGATACTTGTGACATAAACCAATTATACGATAAATAATTCATCGAATACAAATTAAAAACAGTGTCTGCAGTGATGCATAATTAAAATAATAAATATTCAAATTGTAATTTCTAGAAATCGTGCTCGTAAAAATGAGAAAAAAAAACACTTTTCACTTCGTCATTTTAAATAATATTGGAAAGAACATCATCGAATGTCTGTACATGCAACTATAAAAAATAAAATTGATCTGATCTTACTTTGAATGGAGATCACTTTGGAGGACAATTTTTTCCATACTATTTCGTTAAAAAGTCATTTTTTGGGTGAAAATTTTGCTGCTAGCCTGAAAGTTGAAATACTTTCTTAAAAATTCATTTTTTAGTTGAGAATTCATTTACTTGGTTAAAAATTTAACCATCCTTTTTTGGAAAATAAATCTTCTAGGTTAAAAAATAATCTCTTGGGTTGAGGTCTTTTGTTGAAAACTCATTTATTCGAAGATTCATCATTGTAGTTCAGCATTCATTTTTTGTTGTTGAAAGTATAACTATTTTGTTGAGAATTAGTTTCTTTTTGGTTGAGAATTAATATTTTTATCCGGCAATGAAACTATTTCATCTTTGGTTGAAAATTGACATTTCTCATTGAAATACCTTTTCTAGTTAAAAATTCATGTTTTTATTGAAAATTCTTTCTTTTTGTCAAAAATTAATTTTCTTGGTTGAAAATTCATCGTTTTTTTATTAAAAATGCAACTGTTTGAACGATTAACTTTTTGGTTACAAAATCATATTTTTGGTTTCAGTTCAGATATTTCGATAAAAAATAAAGTACTTTTATACAAATTTAAGATTTTTTTGTAGAAAATCAACTTTTTAGTAAAAAATTAACTTTTTCCTTTAAAAAATAATAAATGGACGACACCTATGATACCATGAGATCAGTTCAAATCACTTAAAATCATTAAAATCCTTGGAAATTCAATAAAATCTGTTAAAATCCTTTAAAAAATCAATTGAATCTCTCAAAATATCCATGTCTTTCAAAATTCTTGGAAATTCTTTAGAATAGCATGAAAATTTTGTAAAATACCTTAAAGTCCTTAACACTCTTGATAATCCCTAGGAATCTTTCAAAATACCCTAAAATATTCGAAATCATTTGAAACACCTTGCAATTTTTTAAATCTTTAGAAAATTCTTTGGAGTTGTTAAAAATGCCTCAAAATCTTTCTCATCCTTTTTAACCTCTTCAAATTATTGGAATCTGTTGAAAATACCTACGAATCGTTTTCAATATCATAAAATTTTTTTATGTAAATTTGGTCTTTTGAAATACTTTGAAATATTTGAAAGCCACTTCAAATCTTCGAAATCAAACGAAATCTCTCACTTCTTATGAATAAACGTGAAATCCGATGATATTCCTTAAAATGCTAGTTTAATTCATCTTGATGTTTCTATATAATCCTTCGAGATTCTGGGAAATTCATAAAAATACCTTATTGAGCAACTTCATGATCCATAAAAATCATTGAAATCCGCGGAAACCTTATAAAATCCCTGGAACTCCTCAAAAATTCTTTAAAATATTTGGAAAATTCGGAATTTTTCAGTAATCCCTTTAAAATTTTGAAGATATCCTACAATCTTATGAATCATAAATGAAATGAATACAAATTTTCCGAAATTCAGGGAAATTCTTTAAAACCGCATGGAAATTTGTAAATCCTGTGAAATCCCCTGAAATATTTGAAAATCTCTGCAAATCTTTGAAATCATACTCAAACCCTTAATTTTGGTCAAACTCTTTGAAATTTATAGAAATATTATAAAATGTAAAGAATTTTTTTATATCCATCGAAATCCCATACAAATTCTTTGACATTTGTGAAGTTTCTAGGAATCATTACAAATACCCTAAAACCTTTTGAATCCATTGAAACCCTGTGATATCCTTACGAAATTTGGGAATTTCTTTGCAATCCCATTGAATTTCTCTTAATTTCTGTTGATCTGAAATACTTTTTTTCCATACAATCCAAAATCGAAAAATCCAACTTTCTGATTTTTACCTTCGTAATGATTCTTATTCCTTGCTCTAGGATTATTATCAAAATGCAAGTAGTATTATTTTTGCATTAATCAAACATTTCAAAACTTATTTTCATATTTATTATGAAGTTGATTGCTCAAAACAAGGAATTTATAATTCGGTACAAAAAATCAATTCACTTAACCGTCTGCAACATTGAATTATTCACGAAATCCGAAAAAAGTAAATTTTCCGCTTTTTTATCGGCTTCTATTTGATCAAAACAATTTTAAGAAAATGTTATTATCACTTATCAGCAAAACCATTTAGTATTCAAATTATCTTCGAGACAAGAACTAATGTATTCAGATTACCGAGAAATTAAGATGCGTGTATTAAGTGTCATTTCCAAGATGAGGATACAGTATCAGGAAACATTTGTGCACACCAGTTTTTCTACCCTCACACGGAACAAAAAGTGAGTGAAAAAATTTTAACGTCAAATAAAGAGAAAAATTCCTAGCGAGTGGAATCTTTTTTAAAGGTACTTACATTGACAGGTTGCAAAAACGTGACGGTATCTCGTAAATCATATAGAGAAAAATTCAGTTTTTCATGATATTGACGCATTTGAATCGAGGCATGCAAATTTTTAATCGCTTGTTTCTCGCGACATTTTATTCACATTATCGGTTCATCTGCAGCACCAAAATTAATAAGCAATTACTGATAATAATTGTGAGAAATAAACTTCTTTTTATTCAATAAAGTCAGTTTTTTTAGGTTCTAATGAAAGTGTTTTTAATTTTTTTCCCTTCTCGTCGAGCAAAAAACGTCACCAGTTTTTGTTGCTTAGCTAAATGGGTGCTGACCTTAAAAACAAGTATTGTAGATTGCAAATATTGTTTTTGTGTTAAGAGCCATCATTTTTGGAAAATTTCGTCATCGCGAAAGGGACTTCGGTTAGCGATACAATAATTATTATAAATGAGAATTGAATAATACCTATGGTGGAAAAATTTTCCGCAATAAAATAGGAGAAAATGGAAATAAAATACAAAAAAATGTCTTCATTTTAATTTATTATAAAGAACGTAATTAGTTGAAAAATTCTAGATTATTGTGAATCATATATATTTTTTTAAATCGTTAAAAATTCTAGAAAATTACCAAAAATATATGCGACAGTAAACTTAAATAATTTTAAAAATGGTAAAATCTATAGAAAATAAATTTATTTTTGGTTGGACCTTTTGAAAAAATTCTTTTTAATCCAAAAGTAAAATATCTGTCGCTGGAGAACATTCTGTTCGCAGCATGAAATTGCTTTACAGGAATGCTTCTGTTTTTTTAAATTGTTTAATTTTATTATATGAAGTTTAGAAGCACATAAGTTCAAAATGAAAATAATAATTTTTAATAGATAATATACGAAATTCCTCAGGGCCAATTTTGAATCCTTGAAATTTTACCACAAAATTAAATTAATAATTGGAAAGTAATATTTGGTAAATGAACATATTTTACGTTTTGCTATGTTTCTTTGAGTTTCCTTCTCAGTGAATATGTTTTCATTCTTTAATTACTTAGAATACACGGAATAAAGAAAACTCCTTTAACCTTTTTGCCTTTTGATATTAGTTTCTGCAAAAATAATTGAATTTTCAAAATATGTTACAATTAAAATTTTTTCATTTCAAGTAGGAGTGGATACATTAACCTCCTTAGTTTATTATACAAAAAAGTCAGAATGATTTCAAATATTATAAAAGTTGTACGACTTTTCCCCTTTGATCCTTTGAAAACTATGAATTTGAAATTTCAAAATTTTGTTGATCAGCTTTTAGCTTCAAACTTTCAAACTTAAATTAATCAAAACTGAAATCGTTCAAAATTTAACAATCCTGTATTACAGGCATAATTAAGTCGAAACATTAAAAGTGGTACGGTTTAATTTTTAATATGTCGAAATTGTATCGTTTGAAAATAATTATATTGTTTGGTTGAAAAAATAATTAAAACCAATTATTAATTAAATAATTAATGTTAACCAGAAAATTCTACAATTTCTTGAATGAACGTTTGAAATTAAACAATTTGAAAATTACCAATAATTTAATAAATTCTGATTCAATTTTCACAATATGAAACAGGCTATGAATGAGAAATACTTAAAATTGTTCTTTCTTTCCAATTTAAACTGGAAATTAATCAATTAGACTACTTAAGAATGAACTATTTTCATATTCACGGGGTTCAAAAGTTAACATAAAAAAATGTTAATTTCTTCTTTGAAAATTAAGAGTTTTGTATTCAGAGGAATGAAAATTTGACAGATTCCCTGAATTCCTTGACTTCTCTCAAATTCTTGACTTCTCTGAATTCTCTGAAATCCTTGAATATTCTTGAATATTCTGAATTCTTTTAATTTTTGGAATGTTCTGTATTCCTCGAATATTCCATATTTCTGAAATATTTTGAATTCCTGAAATTTCCTGAATTCCGTAGTCGCTCTGAATTCCCCGAAATTCCCTGAATTCTCCCTATTCCTGAAATCCTTTGAATTCGTGAAAATCTCTGAACTAATTTAATTCGCTAAATTTTCTGGATTCCTGGATTATTTTGAATATCCTGAACGCTCTGAAACCAGTTAATTCAGAATTCTCTATTCCTCAAATGTTCTGATTTTTTGGGATATTTTGAATTCCTGAAATTCTTTGAACGTCCTAAATGCTCTAAAATTGTCGGAATTCCCTTTGATCCGTGAAAATCTTGAATTCTTTGAATACTCAGGATTTTTTTCTGAAATCCTGGAATATTCTTTGCATTCTGTGAATCCCCTGACTTCCTTCAAATATTCTGAATCATTTGTATTGGCTGAATTCATAGAATTTCTTGATTTCCTGCAATTCTCCTGAATTCCTCTGAATTCCTTGCATTATTTCAAAGTCCCTGCAATTCAGAGAGTTTTCAGAATACAGGAAATTTCACGAATTCAAGAAATTCAGATAATTCAGAGAAATTAGATGAATTCAGCTTTATCTGGGAATTCGGAGGAATACAGAAATATTTCGAGTAATTCAAAAGAATGAAAAATCATTAAAAACTGAATATTTTTCTGGTAGCTTTCCAATATTCCAATACACTTTTCATATTCATTTGTGACGAGATAAAAATATTTTGCATGCAAAATCAAACCGTGCCTCTCGAATTTTTTGTTTGAAGAGATTAAACTGTGCAATTCATGACAGGAATCATTTTAATCTTGTTTTATATTTTTATATTATTATCTGGCAATTAAATGTTTCCCGTGTTCTGTAGCGCGCGTATAATATTGCTACTGTATTATAATGAAAGAAATGTGAATCGATAAAAGATTTCATTAATGTTAACCATCACCAGATTTAAATTATTTGATCAAATCTCAATCATTGTTGATTCATTTTAATATTCAAAAGCTGATTAATTAGAAATAATAGAATAGCAAAAATTTAAGGTTGCTACAATCAATAGTAAAATAATATGTTGAATAAATTTTGTCATATTAGGAAATTATAAACGTTTGAAATTTTTCTCAAATTTTAAATTTTAGTTTTTCGAGCCTGACCGTTTTTTACCCACCATTATGCTTGATTTTATGCACAGTTGAACTCAAAGTTCCTCAATATTTAAATGATTTACAAAACTCAAAACAGGCATATTGATAATCGTAACAAATTCTAGATAAGAAACAGAAAAGTATTCAATAAAAAATAGTTAAGTTTATAATTGCTTTTCAAATATTGTCTGAATAATCATTTTTGAACACAAGTTTAAGACCCAAACTATTATTTCTAATTTACCGTCAGGTTCTGAATGTAGATTGGAAAGATCCCTAAGTTAATAGTTTAAATTAATTAAAGGAAATAGAATTGAAACTAAAATCAGCCCAGAAAATGATTGTTTATCTAATATTATAATCACCCAATTTTTATTATGGAATGTGACATAAGTGTACGACGTACGTATTGCGTTGCGTCCTTCAAATCAGCCTTTCATAAATAAGAAATGTATAGAAGTTACTATGTAAAACAGGTTAATGAAACCCTTAATTTTGATCAACCTCACACTAATGTTAATATTCCGTGTTTCGTCACGACTGAAATATGAATCCGGTTAAACGAGCTGTTTTTTAATTCAGAAATTGGTCGCATGTTTCAGATTGGACGCCTTGGTCTCGAGTATCGGGAGCGTGAGAAGTACACAGTGTTTCGATCAGTGAAAGTAATTAACAAACAATGATCCAAACTACCTGCAGCTGACTCATCAGGAAAAAACGGCAAAATCCCAATCTACAGAAAATGATGTCAACCTGAAAAAATAAATTTTTGCTGTCTTTAAAAGGACCTTTACGCACATGTTTCGCTGGAACAATGTTGGGTGAGGTGACGTGACGGTGCTACTTTCTCATCAGTTAACTATTACGGACCAATTACCAAGGAATCACTCAGATGATGCTACGATCACAAACAGAGCAGAGAACTTAGTAATTTTTTTTTGCCACTTGGTTTTATTGAAGTGACGGTCGAAAGAAATAGGTCCAGTGTCCTACAAAACTCTCAAGAAATCGACGTAGAAAATTTTCAACCTAGTGACACTTAAAGAATTGAAAAATAATTTAGAAAGAAGTTTGCGAAGCTGGCTTCGCGGACTTGAACTTTGAACCTGGAAGGAGTGCTAATTGCTCGAGTGTAACAATTACAGGGAGGGTGGGAGGAAGTTTTTTTTAGTGTAATAGGGGAGAGGGAGTAAGTGTGAGTTTTTATTTATTTTGTGATTCTACAAAGACAAGATGAGGTTCATTACGTCCTTGTTCGGCGACGGGTCGCCGAAGAGGATGGGCAGGCAGTACATGAAAGTGGGCAGAAATGCACTTTTTGGAATTAAGCCTAATCGAGATGGCGAAATTCCAATGGAAAAGGTCCCGAAGCCACTTAGCATGCTCATCTCTCAACGGGGAAAATTCAGACATAGTAAGTATCTTTCATCTCTCTAATTTTTTCCCAATTTTCCCGATTTCTATTTTTCATAAATACTGTTTGACCTAATTTTTCCGAAGAATCATTTCACACGATTTTCATTCTTCCGAATAATAAGATTGGCGATTGATGTAAATGAAGGTTATGCTATGTTCAAAACCGTAATTCTTCTTTGCATTCCCAATATCTTTCGATGCTCCCAATCAGAAATTGTCTCCAAAGAATCTGAAATTAGAAAACTTTGAAAAAATTTGATATCATAAATACCGTTTGACCTTATCTCTCCGAATTACCATTTCACATAATTTTAATTCTTTTAAATAATAAGATTGGCGATTGGTGTAAATGAATTTCATGTTATTTTGAAAATCATATAATTATTTTTTGCATTCCCAGTCTCTTTCGATTCTCCCGACTAGAAATTGCCTCTAAAGAATCTTAAATTTAAAAGTTTTGAACAATTTAATTTCATAAATATACTTTGAACAACATTTTTGTTTTTCCGCATTATCATTTCACATCATTTTTATTTTTCCGATTTAGTTTTTCCGAACCAATCGATTGGTGTGAATGAATTATATATTAGGTTCAAAAATATAATTATTCTTTGCATTTCCAGTTTCTTTCGATGCTCCCCTTTAAAATTTCCTCTAAAGAATCTTGAATTATAAAGTTTTAAATAAAATCTGATTATAAAACTAAAATTACTGAAGCTATTCATAGAGATAAATTTTTTGCAACTATTCGACGTTGAACATTAAGTTGAGTTTAGTTATTCGTTTATGTTAGTTTCTGATCTAAGACCCAAACGTGTTTGGAATATATGAGTGCGTTGTTACTGACAAGATTCTCTTTTAAAACTGAGATCGAAAAGAATGATAATTATTGTGTAAATACATTATCAAGCAGCCTTCAACCTTGAATTTGCGTTTCTTTATGCAATGGGTGACATTTTCGTAACGCAAAATCATTGCATCTATATGGAAGTTACATAAAATCATGAACATTTTTTTCTCTATAGATTAACTTGATTTCCACCGAAATATTAGAAAAATAATGAAAAAAATTTGTTCCATTATTTTTCCTAATGTATAACTGAAAATAAGTTTCCAAAAAATGTTGAAAAGCAAATATATAATTGTGAAAATCTGATGTATATAATTTTAAAGAAACACTTCTTCAATCACGACAATGTGGAATGTTTTCTTGGATATCATTCTGCGTAATTGCAACTTTCATTTGACAGAAGCCAATAACATGTTTTTTTTTCGATTTAAATTATATTTTTGTCAATCAGTAGAGTAAGAAAACATGTTATTTAATATTGACAAAAAATTTCCAGGACTTGGTACGTCAATCTCTTGAATAATAAACAGAATCATTAGATACATTTTAAAATACTTTCCGAGAATGCGACATCTATGACTTCTCAAGTTCAGTTTAACGGTTGTGTTGATATCGCTCTAACAAAATTGTAAAATATCAATATTTTCCCCACAACACAGTTGATAATTATATTCATTTCTTTCAAATTGCCGATTGAATAAGCAACCTTGATGTCTAAGTTTTAAAGATGTAAGATTTTAAACTATAAAATACTAATCAGCATATGAAAAAGAATAATAAAAATAGAAATAGAAATCGTGAGTTGACGTTTGAATTTCATGGTTACTAACCATTGGTTAGTATGATGTGTCTGTACTTTTATAGAAGCACTTAAATTTTTTGTAAATTGTATTTCCCCTAGAAAAAATATTAGTCATGCAAAAAAAATAATTTTATGATGTCAGTAATCTTCATTTTTAATTGACATCTTTGTGGAGTTTACTTCCGTTTAAATGTTTTTTGGTTCATTTATCTTACATTTTAATGTACTGGTAGAATAACTAAACAGGAAGGACCTTGTTTTGACCCCTCATAGATGCAAATTTTAATATTAATCTTCATGACTCACTGAAAAAATGCAGTAGATATCAAATTTACACATTTCAAAACCTTTGCACTCTCATTTTTTGCTTTCATCGTTTCATGAAATAACACGTTTGTCTAGACATAAAGTAATCTGTAATAATGTAGCAAGATAGACTATACGATGCATTTTTTTCATAGCGGATAAAATCTATATTTTGATGACATTTTTCATGACTGTGTGACTTACAGAATTTCAGATGGGAATTTTTTTGGTATCATTTACGTAGCATTTTGGCCCTGAGCTCGGAAAAATGCTTCATTGATGACCCATTAGGCGCTCGTAAAAAGTCGATTTTATCAGGAATTAATATTTCATGACATACATGATTTATCTTACTTTCCTCTATGTTATAACTCAAAAGTAATGCTTTTCTTGTTATTCTTGTTTTGTAAAACGTTCCCCATCCTTGGATCTTATTGTTTATAAAATTATCATTTTATAAAAGTTCATAAAATATTGAAAAAATTTTGTTCACCATTTTTGATATAATGTTCAAATTTAAATTTTTATGTGCAATGTTGATTCAAGACACACGTAATTCCAATTTGGAAGGCAAAGTTTAATCAGGTAGTTCTATTTGTGAATTGAAAAGATACATTTCAAACAAAACATATGATAGTTGATATTCCAACAAAAAAGTTATAATTTCATATAAAAATGGTTCAATTCAACCAATACAAAACGAATTTTAAATAAAATAGTAGGTTTCTCAATGAAATTCTTTCCAAAAGAGATTCATAGAGTAGCAAATCTGTTTCTTTTCCTTGTATGTGATTTCGCACCTTTGATATTTGATTTTTGGTAATTCTGGTAACCCGAAAATTTTTTTCTCGTAATCCATTTTCAAACCTATTTTCTCTATCATAACCGTACCTACAATACCCGTGGATAGTAAGTCAGGTACTAATTTGAATAAAATATATTTATCAACGTGTCTGATCTTGATTGGAATTGACACTTGCCCTATTATTGCTAATATCTGATCATTTGCGACCATTAACGTCTCATTTATCGGTTTTTTGAATTCATAATCTAAGTTCTTTCATGTCTCTATAAAATGTTTTTCTATGTATGAGTGTTTTGCTCTCGTGTCAAGTAACACTCTATAACTATGACTTTTCTAGCTTTACCAGTAAATGAAATCGTATTTCGTCCGCGTTGTTTGTGTTTAGATATTCTGGCGGTATTTGATTTCGTTGGTTATTTTCCGCATTTAATTATTTATGTGTTTCCTTGATATATTTTATAACAACAAAGGATTTAAAATTGTCCTTTTTCCCGCAATTGTAGCATGTAATGGGTTGATCCGGAATGTCCTGAGCTCTTGGATCCCCTTCCCATCCCCTTTGTTCCTCATTTTTCTATTTACTCTCGTCATTTTTCTTATTTTGACATTAATTTCCTGACTTATCTATCCCTGTTTTCGTCTAATTAACAATTTTCTTCCGATTAATAAATCTGGAATTAACATTTGGAAATATCGTTTAAAATTTTGGTTTGTATTGCTGATTTGATATCGTGGTCCAAACTGTATTTGTTCCTCATTCATATTTTTGTTGTTATTTTCACTGTGATTTTTTGTCTTCGCTTTCTCTTTACCATTTTTCTCCATTTTGACGTCATCATTACCTGAAATGTTCAATTTTTGGCCTCCAATTATTGATTTTGCTAATTCTGTTTTACATTCTCATCCTGAAAATTCTAATTCTGTAAAACTCGAATAGACATTTCTGAAAATACAGACTTTATAATCAATCCTTTTTCTGTTTTTTTTTTCATGATAAAGAATTTTAATATGATTCCAATTAAAATCATGACCATGTGTAATCGTATGTTTTGAAAGGATTGAGTGATACTGGGACTTCTGTGAACATTATTTTCATGCTCGTTTTTTAAAAGTCCAAGTGCCCTTTGTGTCTGTCCTTTATAACTTGCATTGCAATCATTACAATTAATTTTGTAAATCACACATTTTTTGTCTAGCTTTTCATATATATCTTTCATATCTATCATATTGCTCTTAAAAGGAATTATTTTTGTTATTTTTGTTTTTGATATAATTAATTCTATTATGCGCATGTTTTCCAATGAATTAAAAAGGGTAATGGTTAAGAACAAGAATTTGTTTACATAGTAGATCGATATTTTTTTTATAGAAAACTGGATGTGATAATTTGAGTGCTCTATCAATCAAATTTTTAATGATTCCAATCTCATTCTGAATTGAGTGATTTGAGGGAAAAGTAAGTGTTCTACCTGAAAGAAATCTTTCTTGTATGCCAGTCGGTAATAATATGTCTTTCATCAGTTTTAATTACAGTCAAATCTAGAAAATTTATTTTTTCCTTAAGTTTCAATTTCAAAAGTAAATTGTAATCTTGGGTGATTACTATTAAAAAAATTAATAAGAATGTTAACATTACTTTTATGTAAACTAAGTACTGAATCGTCAACATACCTTGCATAAAAATCAAAATTAAAATCAATTTTTCGGAAAATTTCATTCTCTAAATCCTCCATAACAATTTCAGCTGAAATAGGTGACAAAACTGATTCAATAGAAGTTCCAATCTTTTTTTTATGAAAATTATTAATAAATTTGAAATATACTGAATGAAAAACATATTTTATAGCATCAAGAAATTATTTTTTCGGAAATTTGGTATGTATGGCAATTTCAACTCTTTTATGAGGGATATTTGGAAACATAGCTATTACATCAGAAGAGACAAATATGTGCTCTAAAGGTATTATTACATTGTCAATTAGTTTTAAGAAAATATTTCTATATTGACGTTTTTAAGATTTCTATTGATTTTTTAATAATTTGACTCAATAATTCTTGTCTTGCCTTAGCCTGCAAGGACCGTGTGGACGATTATGTTTTAACCAAACAGTTGCATTTTTAACAAGAAAATGAACTTTCTACTAGAAGAGATGAATTTTCAAACAAAAAAGATTTGCTGTTCGAGGAAGTGCGAATACTTCTACCAAATTGCTGAATTTTCAACAACAAAAAAACACAAGGTTTTTACAAAGGAGTTGAATTTTCAAGAGGAAATGTTTATTTTCAACCAAATAGTTAAATTTTCAACCGAAATAGTTACATTCTTAACTAAAAAATAAAGATTTTTCAATCAAACAGTTGAGTTCTCAACAAAAGTAATGCCTTTAAACAAAATCAATCAATATTTGAAATTAATAACGCTTTAAAAAAAAATACAACGCGCACTTAAGTTTAGCTCTCAGCTTAAAATTAGCTTTTAAAAAATGGTTTTGTTTTAAATTGCGAAACAACCTGGATCGAAAAAAATATGAAATGTGTTTAATTCAGTTTTTTGAACGTGTATGACCCGATCTGCTTTTTTCTTGGTTTTATGTTGCATAAAAAAAGAAAGTGCTTCGCCAATCATCACTGTCACAGTCATAATTTCACGTCAGTGAAAATAGCGTGCTCATCCCTCTAAGAAATGTCAGCTATTAGCGTCCACTTCTCAACCTTCTAATGACTTCTTCAAACTTCCGGTTTGCACCTCCTCTCTGTGACTTTTCCGATTTCTCATTTCGATCCAAATTTGGTAAATTAAATTGACCCATTTTGTCGCTTTGATTGATATTCTTTGAAAATTACCATCTCTTAAAAATCGGTCCTGATATATTGCAAATTGAATTTTTGAATGCATGTGTTAATTAGTCAGTAAACTTCACTGAAATATTGATTTGCAAATTATATGCAAGACTTAAGACTGGCGTGGATGAAAAAAGCGTAAAATGTTAGTTCGGAACAAAGGTAGTTAATTACCTTTCTGTGCAAGAACCGATGGTATGTGAAATTACGCCATTCAATAAACTCTGCACCGATTATAAAAGCAGGTTTTTTTTCGTAAGACGAGATTTGCATTCCATTATGGTCATTGGAAGAATATGGATGTACTAAAAGTGGAATTTGTAGGATAATCAAATAGTTAAAAGTCCTTGGTAGTTTTGTCAGATTAAACATTATAGGTCTGAAGAACAGACGATTTTAAGCATGCACATAAAGATGCAAAGTGTATTTAAGTTATGGGTGTAATATGAGATTTGAAAAAAAGATTTTTTCTGAATCTATTCGCAGTAAATGCAACACTTGCATACATATTTCGAACTTTTTTATCAACGAACTGCGTATCATGATCCGAGTTTCAAGATCATTTGCTTGTCATAAATTTTCATGAGTAGCAAATGGCAAGTGTCAGTTATGCCACATCCAACTCATGACCGTCTTACATGCACATTGAAATTTAAAAACTGAGCTTTCTAAGAAATTTCTCAAAAATGTTTAATGAAAAATCATTTATTTCGACGGATATTTGGAATATGCAAATCAAAATAGACAATTTTTGAAGTTAAAAAAAAATAATTTTCCGAGCCATAGAGATTCATAGCCCAATATATGAAAATTGAAATTTTTCTGCAATCCTGAAATTCAAATTTTTTTTAAACATTCCTTGTTGGGTCTAGAAAGTTGTAAATTTTCCATAAATGATAGTCGGAACTAGGTGAATAGAAAAACTTCGCGGAGGAAAGAAAAATGGTTTCCTGAATTGAATATAATTTTTTTTTTTGAGAATTAATTTTTTATTTGAAAATTTAACTGAAGATTGAAGATTAAAAATTCATCATTTTGGTTTAAAATTCATCTCTTCCCTTTGAAATTATTTGTTTAAACTTGAAACTCCATTATCCTATTTTTGATTGAAAATTGGTTTATTTTTATGAAAAATCGTCTTTTTCAGTAGAAAATTACTTCTCTCGGTTAAAAATTCATATTCTTGGTTTTCAATTTAATTCCTTCATTGAAACTTGAACTCTTTTGTTAAAAATGATATGTTTCGTCAGAGATTCATAATATTTCGTTGAAAATTCTTTTCTTTCTCTGGTTAAACATTAAATTTGGTTTTCCGATAAACATTCGTATTTCTTGGTGAAAAATTAATCTTTGTGGTTGAAAATTAATCGCTTTGGTTCGAAATTCAACTACTTGGCTAAAAGCTTAAATCTTTTGTTGAAATTTTTTTTTCTTTAAGATTCATTAGCTTAGTTCAGCTTATTGTTTGTGAATCCTACTATTTGCTTAAAAATTCATGTATTTTGTTAAAAATCCGTATTCTTAATCTTCTTGGTTAAAAATTCACTTTTCTTGTTGAAAATTAATATTTTAACAAAAACTTAAACTATTTTATTTTCAGTTAACAATTCAACTGTATGGTTAAGTCTTCATGTATTTCAATAAAAATCCGTCTTTTTGGTGAAAAGTTAATTTTTTAAACTGAAAACTTAACTATTCCGGTTGAAGATTCATCATTTCAGTTGAAAAATCATCTTCTATGAATTAACCTTCTTTGGTTCAAAATTGTACTATTTAGTTGATAATCCAATTATTAGGTGGGATATTCAACAATTTTATTAGAAATTCATTCTTTTTGTGCTGAAAATGAACTTTTTCGTTGAAAATTCATATTTGCGTCTTGAGCATTCAACTATTTCGTTTAAAATTCGTTTTTCTTTTGGTTGAATTGAACTGATTTTTATTTAAAATAAACATATTTTTTGGTTGTGATATCAAATATTACATTTTTTTTGAGTATTAATATTTTTTGTTTGAAATTTTAACTACTTGGTTTCAAGTTGTACTTTTTTGTTAACTCTTGAATGGCCAAGCCGAAACATCCAGCTTTATTTAAAGCAATCGTATCGCATTAGGATCCAATTCCAAACTTTATAACCTTTCGCTTAGAACCTACAAGATTCAATTCTAATGTATCATAACTGCTACTTTCAATATAATCATTAAATCATGAAAATCCAACTGACAATTATGGTCTTGCAATTAGCATCGAATGGGCCGTAGAGAAAAAAAAGAATTAAAAAAAAACATAAGTGTTCTTTTTGCTGCGCGTATTCGACTAAAAATGAATTTATTTAACTGTCATAAAGATTTATAGCCTGATATAAGAAAATTGATTTAAGAATATTATTCTTCGGAGATTTTTGTTAAAAATTAATTTTATCAGTTGAAGATTTATCTCTTTTGATGAAGATTTGACTATTTTGTTGAAAATTCTATTTTCTTTGGTTGAAACTTAATTTCTTGAACTGCAAATAATGTTTTCCATTCTTAGTTGAAGATTTATTAATTTTTTAGTTGAACATTTAACTGTTCGGTTTGAAATTAACTTTTTTGTTGAAAATTCAACGTTTTTGTAGAAAACTTGTCTTTCTGGCATCAAAATTCCACTTTTTTGTTGAAAAATTTTCTTGCTGGGCTGAAATTTCTATTATTTTGGTGGAAACTCCGAATTATTGGTTAAAAATTAATTTTTTGGTCAAAAATTCAACTGTCCTGTGAAGAATTTTTCTTTCTTGTATTAAAAATTCTCCTTTCTTGTTGAAAAATTATCGCTTTTGGTAGAAATTTCATCTTTTTTTATCAAAAATGCAAGTTTTTGGTTAATAATCAATCTTTATGGTCAAGGCTTGAACTATTTTGTTAAAAATTCGTGTTTTTTTGGTCCAATTAAACTGTTCATCAAACAAACTGAAATATTTTCTGGTTTGAATATTAGTTGTTTATTCTTTGTTAAAAATAAACATTATTGTTGAAGATTCACCATTTTAGTTGCAAATTAAACTATTTTGTTGAAAATATAATTATTTTGATAAAAATTTGACTATTTTGATGGAAAGTCATATTTTTTGGTCCAAAATTTAACTGATTTGTTGAAAATTCTTCTTTTTGGATGAAAAATTCAACTTTCTTCTAAGAAATTCGTCTTGGTTTGTTAATTCAACTATTTAATTTAAATTTCAACTGATTTTGCTTGAAGTTTAGTTTTTGTTGTTTGAAAATTCGATCAAGTATTCTTTTGGATTAAAAATTCGACTATTTGGTTGAAAATTCAACTATTTGTTTCAAAATTGAACGATCTTGTTGAAAATTAGTCCTTTTCGCTTGACAGTTGGTTGCAAATACAATCGTTTGGTTGATAATTAGTTTCGTTGTTGTCGACAATTCGTCTTTTTTGGTAGAAAATTTAACTTCTTAATTGGACATTCAACTACTAGGTTGAAAATTGAACTACTTTCTCGAAAATTCATTTTATTACTTGAAGAATTATCCCTTTGGATGAAGATTCAACAATTTTATTCTAAAAAATCGCTTTTTTTGTTGTTTAAAATCAATATTTTGAACTACAAATTGATCTATAGCATTTTTAGATGAAAATTGATTGTTTTCAGTTTAACATTGAACAACTTGCTTGAAAATTAACTTTTTTGTTGAAAATTTCACTTTTTTATAGAGAATTTTTTTTTTTTTTTTCAATTGAGAATTGGGCAATTAGTTTAAAGTTCGTCTCTTTAGGTTGAAGATTCGAATTTTTTGTTAAAAATTCAACTATTTTATTAGGAATTGCTTTTTGGGCTGAACATGAACTTTTTCGTTGAAAATTCTAATTTGCGTTTTGAGCATTCAACTATTTTGTTTAAAATTCGTTTTTGGTTTTATGTAAAATTCGACATTGTCGGCTTTCATCGAATCTCCACGTTTGAGACCTCCTGAGTCAGAAAAAACGATTTTTACGAAGGTGTCTGTCTGTCTGTCTGCCTGTAGTATCGTGTAGGCACGATAACTTTCGAAAGATTGATCAGATTGGATTGTGCTTTGGCACACTTTTTTATGGCCTAAAAGGAAAGAACGAGTTCGCTTACCAGCTATTTCGGATAAAAATTCGAAAAGTGAGCTCATTTTGAAAAGTTTTGAGACCACTTTTTTTTTGTTGAATTGAACTGCTTTTTATTTAAAATGAAAATATGTTTTGGTTGTGATATCAACTGTTATATTTTTCGTTGAGTATTAATATTTTTTGGTTGAAAATTTAACTACTTGGTTTCAAGTTGCACTTCCTTGTTAACGCTTGAACGGCCAAGCCGAAACATCCAGCTTTATTTAAAGCAATCGTATCGCATTAGGATCCAATTCCAAACTTTATAACCTTTAGCTTAGAACCTATGAGAGTCAATTCTAATGTATCATAACTGCTACTTTCAATATAATCATTAAATGATGAAAATCAAAAATCCAACTGACAATTATGATCTTGAAATTTGCATCGCTACAATGGACCTTGAAGGAAAACAAAAAATTTGAAAAAACATAAGTCTTCTTTTTGCTGCTTGTATTCGACTACAAATGAATTTCTTTAACTGTCATAGAGATTCATAGCCTGATATAAGAAAATTGATTGAAGAATATTATTCTTCAAAGATTTTTGTTGAAAATTCATTTTATTAGTTGAAGATTCATCTCTTTGGATGAAAATTTGAATATTTTTATGAAAATTCGCTTTTCTTTGGTTGGAAATCAATTTTTTGAACTGCAAATAATCTTTTTCATTCATAGTTGAAGATTGATTGTTTCTTACTTTAACATTTAACTATTCGGTTTGAAATTTACATTTTTGTTGAAAATTCAACGTTTTTGTAAAAAACTCGTCTTTCTAGCATCAAAATTCCACTGTTTTGTTGAAAAACTTTCTTGCTGAGCTGGAATTTCTATTATTCCGGTGGAAACTTCAACTACTCAGTTGAAAATGAACTTTTTGGTTAAAAATTCAACCGTTTTGTGGAGAATTTGTCTTTCTGAAATTAAAAATTTTACTCTCTTGTTGAAAAATGATCGCTTTTGGTAGAAATTTGTACTTTTTTAAATTAAAAATGCAAGTTTTTGGTTAATAATTAATCTTTATGGTCAAGGCTTGAACTATTTTGTTAAAAATACGTATTTTTTTGGTCCAATCTGCTCTTTAAACAAAATAAAATCTTTTCTGGTTTGAATGTCAATTGTATATTCTTTGTTAAAAATCAACATTTTTGTTGAAGATTCATATTTTTAGTTGCAAATTCAACTATTTTGTTGAAAATATAATTATTTTGATGAAAATTCGACTTTTTAAATAAAGAGTCATACTATTTGGTCCAAAATTTAACTGTTTCGTTGAAAATTCGTCTTTTTCGATGAAAAATTCAACTTTTGTTTCAAATATGAACTATTTTGTTGAAAATTAGTCCCATTCGCTTGACAGTCGGTTGTAAATACAATCGTTTGGTTGATAATCGTTGTTGTCGACAATGCGTTTTTTTTTGTAGAAAATTTAACTTCTTCATTGGACATTCAACTAGTTGGTTGAAAATTGAACTTTCTCGATAATTAATTTTATTACTTGAAGAAATATCCCTTCGGACGAAGATTCAACCATTTTTTTCTCAAAATTCGCTTTTTTTGGTTTAAAATCAATATTTTGAACTACAAATTAATCTATAGCATTTTGGGGTGAAAATCAATTGTTTTCAGTTTAACATTGAACTATTTGCTTCAAAATTAATATTTTTTAAATTTAACTGTTTTATAGAGAATTTGTGTTTTTAGCTTGAAAATTAGGCAATTAGTCGAAAATTCGTCTCTTTAGGTTGAAGATTCGACGTTTTGGTTAAAAATTCAACTATTTTATTAGGAATTTCATTTTGGGCTGAAAATGATATTTTTCGTTGAAAATTCATATTTGCATGTTGAGCATTTAACTTTTTTGTTTAAAATTCATTTTTTTGTTCAATTTAACTGTTTTTTATTTCAAATGAAAATATTTTTTGGTTGTGATATCAACTATTACGTTTTTCGTTGAGCAGTCATATTATTGGGTTGAAAATTCAGCTACTTGGTTTCAAGTTGTACTTCTTTGTTTACTCTTTAGCGTCCAAGCCAAAAACCCTTTGAATGAAAATTCTGAAAAAATTCAAGAGTAATGTAAGGTAATCTTCTGAGTTGGTTCAAGATTCATCATTTTAGTTTTAAAATTAATTTTTTCAACTGAAAATTCATCTATTACATTTTTCGTAAAAAATTTGTCTTCGTTGAATATTCAACTATTTGGTTGAAAACTAGTCTTTTTGATACAAAATTAATCTTTTTGGTTGATAATTCAACTACTTGGTGTAAAGTTGAACTCCTTTGTTCAAAATTCATTTTTTTTTGGTCGATTGAAAATCGAAAATTCAAATTCAATCTATATAACTTTATAACCTTTAGCTTTGAACCTATTAGAGATAATGATAATATGTTATAATTGCTTCCTTCAATAATCATGAAATCATGGAAATCAAAAAACGAACTCACAATTATGATCTTGCAATTTGCATCTTAACAATGGAACGTGTAGACCAAAAAAGTTACAAACACATAAGTCTTCTTTTTCTTGCGCGTATTCGACTTAAAATGAATTTTTTAACTGTCTTCGAGATTTATCGCCCAATACAGAAAAATTAATTGAAGAATATTATTTTTCGAAGATTTTTGGTAAAAAAGGTCTACGTGCTGTTTGACACTAGCTTTGAGGAAATCCTATATATAGAATGCAAGTCATTCGGAAATTCAAAAAAGAAAAATCGAGACCGGTTAACGGTTGCACCAAAATCTACACATGCAACCTGCGTAGTATTTTTTTTGACCTTGATGAGATTGGCACGTTTAGTAAGAGTCATCATCGCATTAAGATTTAATTCTAAGAATGTATTGAGATATTTGATAACAATTTGACACAGATCCAATCTAACAAATATTGTTCATTGGTAAGTCTGGCATTGACTCTTCAAGGCTTCTTGAGAAAGATTCAATGATCTCACACGTTACACACTTAGTCAAGTTCACGCATTATATTTATTTCATAAGACACTTTGAGGACATTTAGTTTGGATCCATTTGAATTTACAGAAGAATCCTTTAAAATCGTGTGGTGATCAATATTAATAAATTACATTGATTCCAAGTGGCTCTTGTCATTTTAAAAGAATTTCGTTGGTATCATGATTATAATTAAATATCCTACGTCGTAAGCCAATTTCAAATGAATATTTCAAATTCTCGAGAAATGTATTCATTTTATATTCATGACATGACTGAGATTTCTAATTTTTTATTGAATTTAGGATTGATCGAATTATCATGTATTTTCGGTAATCAAATTTCTTATTTTTTAAAGTTTAAAACATTCTCTTGAAAACCGTATTAATGATTAGATTTTTTTACAATTTTCGGTCACCCATTATTACTGTGTCATTTGGCGGGTCGCCATTTGTGACTTTTTAAAATTTCTACTTTTGGATTAATAAGATATTTTAAGCATCGCATATAGATATCGGTCCTCGGTGGGCGATTTATTGAAATGAAATCTTTAAAAGTTATGTACATTTTACGTTTTGCGCAATTTGTCTCATGTAAATCCTATATAGGAAAATTCAACCTTGTTGTTCCCTGGCTAAATACTTGCCAATTTATCTTAAATTTAAAGTACTTTTTTTGAGCATTGAAAGAAATTTCGTGAGCAGAAGCAAATAAATTAAAAAAAAAAAGTAAATAAAAATAAGGACCACCCTAGTGTGGATTGAAAAGTAAGGGAATTTTTTTTCTAGAATCTTATTATATTTTTAAATTCCAATTCAAAAATAGGTATTCAATAAACATTTCCTGATAGTACGTTCACTCGATTATAAATGCTGATTATCGGAAAATCACCATGCTTCCTTAAATCTTTATCATGTTTAGAAATTCCAGACTGATGTTATTTCAAAGATAAATTGATGGAATTTTTCTTATGATAGTTGATAAAACTAATTTTATATTCGCTCAACTTTCAGGTAAGAAGATTTTCACTGAAATGGATTCAAATGATTACAAATATCATTTTAATTCATTGTAATTCAATCTTTCTTACCAGGTTATTTATTAAATAATGTATAAATCATTTAAGGATGTTCAAAAAATACGTCACACTGCCAGATGGTGCAGGTTTTGTGATGCTTTGTGACGTAGGGGTGGAGGATTTAACGCAAAATCTGACATCACACATGAAAATTATAAATGTGAATAACAATTTTTCGGAATGCTGAAAAGAATGAAAGTTAGTGATTTTATTTTATGAGTAAAGCATCAATATAAAGACTACACACTTTTTCCTATTCCCGTCTCTTATTATTGGTGGAAGATTTGAATATTTTGTTGAACATTGGTTGTTTTTTTTTACTGTTAAAAATTCATTTTTTCAACTGAAAATTAAAATTTTTTCTCTTTGGTTGAAAGTTGATCGCTTTTAATTTGAAATTCAACTATTTGGTTAAGTATGCAAGTATTTTTCGAAAATTCGTCCTTTTTGATGGAAAATTAAACTTCTTTATCGTAAATTCAACTACTTGGTTGAAAATTGAACGACTTTGTTAAAAATTCATTTTATTAGTTGGAAATTCATCTATTTGGATGAAGATTTAACAGTTTTGCTGAAAATTCACTTTTTTGGTTCATATCAATTTTTTGAACTGCAAATTATTCTATTCCATTTTTGGTTAAAAATGGACTTTTTTAGTTTATAATTCAACTATTTGATTAAAAAATAACTTTTTTGTTGAAAATTTAACGTTTTTGTAGAAAATTCGTCTTTCAGTCTTCAACATTCAACTGTTTTGTTCAAAATTTTTCTTGTTGGACTAAAAATTCTATTATTTAGGTGAGAACTTCAACTAATTCTTTGCAAATTAACTTTTAGGTTGTTAATTAATATTTTCGGGTTGAAAATTCAACTGTTTTCTAGAGAATTTGATTGAAATTTGATCATTTTTTATTGAAAATGCAACTGTTTAGTTGAAAATATATCTGTTTTGGTCAAGGATTGAACTATTTTGTTGGAAACTCGTCTTTATTGGTTAAATTAAACTGTTTCCAATTCAAAATAAAATCTTCGTTGATTAAAATATCAACTATTATATTTTTGGTTAAAAACTAATTTTTCTGTATTAAAAATTCAATCTACCTGGTGGAAAGTTCAACATTTTAGTTAAAAATTAATTTCTTCATTTATCATTCATCAGTACAGTTAAAAATTGAACTATTTTGTTGAAAGTATAATTATTTTGATGAAAATTCAACTATTTTAATAAATTTTTGTTGAAAATTCGTCTTTTTGGATAGAAAGTTCAACTTTCTTCTGAAAATTTTTTTTGGTTTTTTTTTTTGTTCAAGAATTCGAACAAATACTTGAAAATTCATCTTTTCATAGGTGAAAATTCGACTATTTGTTCAAAAGATTACACTAATTATTCTATTGAAAATTAATCCCTTTCGCTTAAAAGTTTAACTATTTGGTTGTGAATACAACTTTTTGATTGGCAATTAGTTCTGTTGTTGTTGGAAATTCAACTATTTGGTTGAAAACTTATTTTTGTAGGTTGAAAATTTAACGTCTATTTGAAAAAGTCATGTCTTTTTTCGAAAATTCAACAATTTTATTAGAAATGTTATCTTTTTGGATAGAAAATTCGTACCTTATAATTGAAAATGCATCTTTTTCGGTAGAAAATTCATCTTTCTTGGTTCAAAAATGAACTGTCTCCTGAAAATTTCGTCTTCGTGGCTTGAAGATTGAACTATTTATTTAAAAATGCACTTCTTTGCTGGTTGAAATATAATGATTCTTCTTTGAAAATTCGACAATTTTTGTTGAAAATCCATCGTTATAGGTTGAAAATTCAACTGTTTGGTTAAAAATTCCAATATTTTGTTAAAAATCTCTCTCTTTTGCTTGAAAGTTTAGCTCTTTAGTTGTAAATGCAACTGTTTAGTCTACAATTATTTTTTGTGTTTTTGGAAAGTTCAGCTATTTGGTTGAAAATGTAACTGACCATTTGGTACAAAATTCATCCTTATAGTTTGAAAATTCATATATTTTCTTGAAAATAAAATATATTTCGACTTGAATTCCTAAGCGTTTCATATTGCACCCAATATGGTACTTATTCATTAATTTTATTCAAAAGAATTTATTCCCCTATTATTCCCTATATTCGTGAAAAATCACTATAATTCCCCTGTTTAAGACCATTTTGGGCTGTAAAGTCTCTTAAAATATTATATATAATCTGGTTTTTGAACGGACCCTTCTGTGTTAGGTCTACAAACTAATTCGGTGTCTTTTCTTTGATGTCTTGGTCAGATTTGCATTTTTTTTTTTCGTCGTAAGGTAGTTTTCAAGGGCGAACCTTAGACTTCAAAACACAATATAAAAGGTGGCGGCCCTGCGAACTTAACCTAAAAAATAATTAGTAAATACAATGGCGTCCGACAGGGACGGTTGTCAAAAACATTCAGTATCTAATCTGCATTCGTTTTGCATTCCAATCAATTGGAATGCAAAAAGTATGTAGTATCTGAAATCATTCTTTTCGGACGCCAACATATTTACTAATGATTTTTGAGGTGAAGTCCGCATGGCCGCCACTTATATTTTATTTTTAAGCTTAAGGTTCACCCTTCAAAACTACCTTAGGATGGAAAAAAACTTCATGTTCGACCGAGAATTACAATACATTAAATTAAAGGCACCAAATTAATTTATAGATCTAATAATTAAAAAAAATGTTTAAAAGTATAAACGCGCAAAGTCTGGCGAGAAAAATGTTATATTTCGAAAATTAAAAAATCCAATACGTTAATATTCCAGTCATTGCACGGTTTTCTTGAACCTTGAGTCTGATTATAATCTTACTCTCAACTTTCTTTGAATTGTTTACCCGAACTGTTTTCATATTTCCTTGATTTCACAAACGAAATTGAAAATACAATGGTGACTCGTATTGATATTAAGTGAATGCAATTTTTCTCTGCACATGTGCCCCATACCAAACACTCGCATGTCGTAAGTTATAGTAATGAAGAAATGAATAATATGTTGCGCATGATCGCACCCTATACAATAATTGCAAGTTGTTCGCTTCCGTGCGAGTTCAGCTGCAGCAATGAGACAGTGCTAAGCACAACGTTTACATTTCCAGCTGGATCGAGTTATCTGGCAGTGGAACATTTGTAGTGGTAGTAGTAGGCAACGAGATGCAAGGCTGATTACAAAATCCCGACTGACCAAACATTTTTACCTGAGGGTTACAAAACGTGAGATTGCCATTATTCAATAAGTGTGTTTTGCACTCTGCAGGTCTATATATATCATATACATATATGTGTATGTATACGTACTGTATAGAGACCGCCGCGAATGCACCAGTCCGTTCCTACATGGACATAAGCAGATATTTTCAGATCACTTTCACTCCCAGCATTCACGGTGATGTTAGTGATGCTGAAGGAAGGTTGTACGTCGAGTCTTAAAAAAAAAGAATTAGGGGCCGTTCAAAAACTACGTCACACTGATAAAGGAGGGGCGGTTTGACAGATTTTGTGACAGTTTGTGACGTAGGGGAAGAGGGATTCATACAAAATGTGACATCACTCAAGGAAAATATGAATGCGTATGACAGTTTTTTAAAATACTTGGAAAAATAAAAATGAATCATTTTTTCACAACTTAAGCGTCTAAATACAGACTTCTTACTGTGTGCCCTATACACCTCTTTACCCCTCTTTCAAATAATTCCTCTTTTTCCCTGTTTTTAAGAAACTTCCCATTTTTCTCATTTTTTTCGATTATATTAGAACTGTATTAATAGAATCCAATAAGAAAATCCAACTATTTTTTGTTGAAAGTTCATTTCTTTTAATTAAAAGTCTACGATTATATTTCTTTGTTCAGAATTCATCTCCCTTGTTCAAAAATTTTGCTATTTAGTTGAAATTTAAAGTACCTTGTTGAAAATTCATTTTATGTGTTGAAGATTGAACTTTTTTTTTTAATTCGTTCCTTTCTAAAATTAATTGTTTTAGCTGAAAATTTAACTATATTTAACTATATTTGTTGAATATTCAACTCTTGGGTTGGAAATTGAACAACTTAGTTGAACTATGTGACTTCGATATATCGAGTGTTTTCACTTTGTATTTAAAATTGTATGAGCTTATTTGATGAGCACTTTACTTCCTTATTATGATTAATCAGCAAATATATTTGCTTTCTCATGAAGGAAGTCAAAATAAAAAAAAACAACGATGACAATCAAAGATTTCCCGAGTCAAGAAATCTTTTTCGTTCCTGCATCAATTTTGATTTATGTTAATGTAAAAATTTAATTCTAAAAATTGATGTATGTATTATTGTAAAGTCATAAAATACGGTTATGAATATTTTTCTAAATCCTTCGGTCAGTTTAAAAATATTAGTGATGAAAAAAGCCCTCGATAATTACAAAACTTCCTTTATGAAAAAGCAAAATTCATTCTGTTGGTCGAAGATTGAACTATTTTCTTGAAAATTCGTAGTTGAAAATTTACATAATTTTTTGCAAATTTGTCTTTTCGCTTGAAAATTAATTTTATTGACTTGAAATTTAACTTTTCCACTTTTAGTTGAAAATTTATGTATTTTGTAGTGATTTGGTATTTTTTAATAAAAAATGACTCTTCTTGATTTAGGATGAAACTATTTGATTGTAAGCTTAACTACGTAGTTAAGAATTAATTTTATTATTCGAAGATCTCTTTTGAAAATTCAGCTGTTCTGTTGAAAATTTGGTTTTTTGGGCTAAAAATGCTATCATTTGTGTAGAAAATTCCATTGTATTCTAGATAATTTGCGTTTTTGAGTTTAAAATATAACTATTTCGTTGTTCGAGGATTCAACTATTTTCTTGGAAATTCTTATTTTTTGGTTGAAATATCAACTATTTTGAATTCTATTATATTGTTAAAATATCAACGATTGTATTAAAAGTTTAACTATTTTTTTTGAAAATTTACCCGTTTCGTTGAACGTTAATTTTTGTATAGAAGATTAGTCTTTCTTGATTAAAAATTCAACTGGTTACTTGAAAATTTCACTTTTAGCATGAAAATTCATCTTTTTAGGTTGAAAATTCCACTATTTTGTTAAAACTTAAGGGGCTCAAGGTATTTCAAAGCATTTCAAGAATTCGGAGAGATTTTCAATATTTCAAGGTATTTCCAAAGATTCTTAGAAAATATTTTTATGTTACATTGTAGGGTATTGTGAAGGATTTCAAGAAATCTCGAGGAATGTCATCAGATTTCTTGAAACAGCACGGGATTTAAAGGAATTTTATAATATTTTAATGAAATTTCAAAGATTTTATTCACAATAATTGAGGGATTTCGAAATTTGTTTAATAGGAAGAGATTTTCAAATATTTCAAGTTATTTCTACAAATTTGAAGGAATTCAAAATATTTTCGGGCATTTAAAAATAATATGCAAAAACAAAGTTTTTTACTTTTAATTTTCTGAATTTGACGACAGATTAAATTATTTAAAAAAATATAAACTTAAGTGATTTGATGGAAGTTTTGAGAAAATTGTATATTTTAGGTAACGTTTATCTTATCGAAATATCTAGAAAAATGCATAAACAAGATGGAGATATTAAGAATTGCAGATATGTGCTTGTAAATAAAAAAATTGAAAAGACGACAGCTTTTTATAGGTTTAATTTTGTTGAGTTGAGTGTAGTTCATTTGTTGCAGGTTCCACATTGTTGCATGGGGGTGGAAAGGGGTAAAAAATTGGCTTCCAAATAGGACGTTTTAAAAATGATCCTGAATGGAAAAAAAGTTCAGTTTGTCCAGTAAAATGTAAAAATAATTTTGACTAGTGTATATATCGAACCGGTCAGTTACAAGTTGTGCATCGGACCCTATAGTTTACACCCAAAGCCAAGATCTTGGCTAAGAGTCTCGAGGACGTAATTTGCAAACACAGCGATATTACTGCATGGCATAATGACCATAATGTGTTACAGAGGTACTTACTTCTGTTTTATGATTTGGTTTTTGGTTTACGGCAAATAAATTGTCTAATTGGTTTTCATAAAGAAATTTCAAGAGTTTTTCCTTTCAAATAGGTTACCATGAAGACAAATTGCTTGAAACGCGTTTGAAGGTCGGCAGTTCTGACTTGTTTCAAGATAAAAACATTTGTGTAATTTTTGGTTTAAAAGAGATATTCAAATCTGTGAAATTCTAAAGTAAAGTTAACTTAAAAATTAATTAATCACTGTAAAGTAATTACTAAAATTAGTAATTAGTAAAAAGTGATTAGTAAAAACTAATCTGAAGTAGTAGTGATTTTCCCAAACTTCCCACACTGAGAAAAAATTGTAATTATTAGACTACATGCTGGTACCTACATTCAAAAAATAAAATTAACTCAAAAATAAAGAAACTGTTATGGTTCTTAAACCGATAAGAAAAATTATGATAGGAAACTCAGTATAGGTCTATAATGATTTTCTTATAAATAATTTGTTATCATTTTTTCGTGATCCTAGAAAACTTTGTGCACGAAATCATTATAAGAAATTCAGTATAGACATGAATATTTCTAAAGTATTGGAAGAAGTGATGCAAAAAAAAAAAAAATAGAAAATACAAACGAATGATTGATTTATTTTCTCAACGTAGATTCCAAACAATTTCAACAGATTTCTATAATTTTAAGGGGTTATAAAAAATTTGATGAGATTTCCAAAGATTTCAAGCATTATTTTATGCAATTTCTAGAGATCTCCGGAGAACAAATTAAATTAAATCGAATTTCAAGGGGTTCCAACGATTTCGAAACTTTTTAAGGTATTAATAGAAGTTTTAAAAGATTAAAAGAATTTTATTGAATCTATAAGGATTTCAAAGATTTTGAGAAATTTCAAGTGATTTCAACAATTCCAAGGGGAATGAAAGAACTTGCAAAATTTTAAAGCATTTTAGAGATTTTCACTTATTTTAAAGGTACTGACGAGTTGGAAAAGGGGTCAGTCTTACGGAAAAGTTCGTAACGGTAGACAATTCGAATTTTAAAAGATTCCAATGAATTTTAAGAGATTAAGAAAATTTGCAGAAGTTTTTGAACAATCTTGTAGTATTTCTAAATACTTCAAGGAATCAAAAAAAAGTTTACAAGATTTGAGGGATTTGATAGGACAACCAAGTATTTCAAAGATTTCAGGAAACTTTATCGATTTTAAGGCATTTCTAGGTGGCCCTATGAAATCCCTCAAATTTTGTACAATTTTATTAAATTCCTTGAAATCTTCGGAAACGCTACAAAATTCTTTGACATTCCCTTTCATTCTTTCAATCTTCTGAAATTTGCTGGAATATTTTAAAATGCGAAATGTCTACCGTTACGAAATTTTTAGTGAAACAACCTCCTTTCCAGCTGGTCAGTTTCTTTTAAAGAACTTAAAATCTTTAAAATACTTTGAACTTTTTTAAGTTCCTTCATACTCCTTAAAATCTTTGAAATCCTTGGGGATTTAATGAAATCCTCTAAATCTTGTAGAATTTCTAGAAATACCTTTAAATGCTTTGGAATGTTTGAAATGCCATGGAATACATATAATTTAATTTATTTTCCAAAGTTCTCTAGAAATCCCTTAAAAGCAAGCTTCAAAAAATAAAAATTAAAGTATTCATTTTTTGTTGGGAACCTAACAAAATGATGGTGAAGAATCGCTAGTACTATATAATGATTTTATATAATGAATTTTGTGTAATCGCAAAAAAACTAGGGGAAACTGATTATAAGAAGATGATTATAGGCCTATACTGATTTTCCTATAATATTTTTCCTTAAGGGTAGTTTGCAATTTGTTATAAAATTTTTTCAAATACTACGTTATATTATTAAGATTATTGATACTATAATCGTAATAATAATTAATAACCATATATTATCTGCCATTGAGAGAATGCGTCGATATCTCTGGCCTGGTTATATATTTCATTCTACAATACTCTGAAAAATGAGATTCAAAAAAATTATTTCATTAATACAGAGCTTCAAATTGAGTTAAATAAAAATGTATTGAATTCCTAAAAAAACCGCTCGCTAATGAAATTAAATAATTATCTACGAACACTTGTATATTTACAGTGATACTTCGATTGCTTCTATTGAAATTGACAATGTTGAAAGCAATTGTTTAATTAATCGAAGAGCTTTAAATTGGAAAATGGTTTTTAATTCTTATTTCGACATGATAAAACATACTCCGTATTATCATAAAGAAAATTTTCCTTTTTAAAGGATCGAAGGATCAAAGATCTTCTATTGTAAAATTAGGCAATATTAATTTTTCATTTCAATACTTGTGGTACAAACAATTTTGAGATTGAGAAAATAAAAATGAATTGCCGATTATTATTTAAAAAATGTAGTTATTTAGTAGAAAATTTCGTACACGGGATAACTAATTTCTTATTATTAGCTTAGTATTCTTTAGACAATTACCAAATAAAAAATTCGTTTTCGATAGTTTTAATGAATGAGCTGAAAATATTTCTGCAGTTTTCTTACAACATTTTTTTATGATAATATTATAATTATTTGTAATGCTATTTTGATGATTAAAACGAAAAGTATGCGTTTTGCCAGAAATGATTTGAAAAATTTTTTTAGATATTTTTGAGGTGAATAATACGCCTGGAAGTTTGTAGATTTTTTTAAGGTGAACAATTTGTTTCCTCAGCGTTTTTTCATATCTTCCATAGTTTCACCGGAAAATGGATTTAAAAATTTTTTTTCAAGACATTTTTTTTTCAACATTTTCAATCAAAAAGGTACAATTTGCAGCAGGGATTAATTTAGTTCAATTGATTTGAAAAAAGTTTCAAATTGTTAATTTAGTGTCAAATAGCGTTAAAGATTGCAGTCCTTTCAAAAACTACAAATTCTACTTAAAGTGCGTCTGGTCTGACAATAATGCGACGTTTCCACTTAGAAATTCTGCCCCACACAGTGTTTATATTCAAATGCTTTCAGTAGAAAAATCCATGCTTAGTAAGACACACATTTTATTCCTGAATTCGTGAACATACAACGGTATCACATTACATCTTCGCAAGACTTTCGTTGGGTATTGCAGGATCTTATTTCTAGGTCTTCCTTAGTAGGACGTAGCTTTTGAACTCTCCGGGCATTACCCTTTGAACTCTTTCGTATGTTCTCATTTTAAAAAGTAGCTCTCAGGTGAAATTTCATGAACTACATTCGAGGGCATAAATTAAATTTTCAATTTGTGAACATAAATTTGATATTTGCTTAAAGAAAGCTATAATCCTAAATGGGAGGAAAATGTTATTTTTTAAGATTGCATCATTTCCCATTTCCAACAGTTCCATAAAGGATACATACATTTCATGTTTATTTCTCGAAAGCAATTTGGCACTGACTAAATGGAAATATGCAGTTTTATTTTGGTATTAAAAACCATATATAAAAAAAATGTGTAACGATATCTCTCGAAAATTACGCAATCATTGATGCTGAAAGTCTGATTGGCTTTTCATTACTTAAAGTTTTTATACAAGCGTATACTCAATTGAGAAATTGAATGAAAAAATAATCCTTCTAAAAAAAGTCATTGAAACATTTGTGCTATTTGAATGATCATGTGACATTATATTAAAAGTTTTAAATTAACTAGTAAATTATTGGAAAATTATATTCATGCTTTATGTTAATGCTTTTTATTAGAAGTCAGTACTTTCGCAACAGAATTTAAATATAAAATCATGAAGTTTCGAAGAAGACTTAAAATTCTTGAGAAATATTAAGGTTGGGTTTGTTTTTAACGGAAATTAGCATTTTTAGACAGAAATCATGAGTTTTAAAAGTTCATAATTTTTTTAATATTTAAGCTTACCGTAGCATTTGACACAAAAATTTGGTATTTTAAAAGAAAAATCAGTATATTTTGAAGCAGTAATATTTATTTTTAACATGGAGTCGGCTATTTTGAACAAAAATAATTGAATTTCTAAGAAGATTAACAATTCTGAACAATTTTCTGTTATGTTAGCGTTTTTGTGGGAAATTATTGATATTTTTCATAAAAAGAATTAGATTTTGGAAATATTTACAATTTTTCAACAACATTAGGTCAGGTTTGCACATTTTGCCTGTAATTGATATATTCAAACAAAAGTCATTACATTTAAATCCCATAATTTTTGTTTCGAATTTCCAGTTTCGAACAGTTTCGGATTGTGTTCGTACTTTTCATCAAAAATTAAAAATTTCATTAAAAAGTCATCAGATTTCAAAATAGATTCATATAAAAATGTATGGACAATTTTAGGTTATGTTACATTTTTTTATCGAAAATTGGCAGTTAAAAACAAAAATCCATATAATTTGATAAAGATTTAGAATCTTTTGACAATTTTGGGTTATGTTAGTGTTTTTCGTCAGGAATTAGTGTTTTCAGTTTTTTAAAATAGATTTAATAGAAGATTTACAACTTTTAAACAATCTCAGGTTATGTCCAAATAATTTAGATGCCGAATAAGATAAAATTTTTGTGCACGATTGTAGATTTAGCTAGCGATTTCGAAGAAGGTTTTACAATCTGGAACAATTTTATTTTATGGTATGTTAGTCTTTTTCGTTGAAAATTGGTATTTTTAATTTTGAAAATCATAATATTTTTTAGATTATCACTATTTTGCAGATTAGCATTCAGTCATTAAATTAACAATGTTCGTACAATTTTTGCACTTGTCGGCGTTTCATGCTGAACCTTGGTACTTATAATTAAAAAGCATTCGATTTCAAAGATGAAAATATAATGACAAATTTTAGGTTTTAGGTTTCATTTTCGTCATAAATTGGTATTTTTGATTTCGAAAAACCATTAGAATTAGAGTAGACTTATAGTCGTATACCGGAAATCGAAATTTCTATAAAAAGTAATTTGATTTCAGATTAGATAACAATTTTTGAACAATTTTAGGTGAGGGACGCATTCTTCGAAGGAAATCGGTATAGATTTCAAAGAAGTTTTCAAATTTTGAGCAATTTTAGGTTATCTTAACATTTATCACCGTGAATCGGTTGATTTAATAAAAAAACGTGAAGTTTAAAGTAAGATTTAAAATACTAGATAATGTTTGCTTATCGATTCAGCATACATCACAGGAAATCAGTTAGTTTATACGAAACTAATTTGAATTCAAAAATTTAACCTACAATTTTAAACAACTTAATATTATTCTAAAGTTAAGGTGTTAATTTTCATAAATCCTCTAAGAATAGTATCCTTGCTCTTCGATTTTATTATTTTAGATAATAGATATATTATGTGATAGAAATATGTTATATAATTATTATTCTTATATTTCAATTTGAAAATTACGTAAGAGAAAAAAATAATAATCACGCGCCTCTTTGTTCTTTAGTAGAAATAAAATACAATAGACAATACCTAAGTCTGATATCAATTTTACTTTCCATGTTTCAACATAAATTTTACAATTTAAAAAGTTTCAGACTCGATAAGACTGCCAGATAGCGAAAAAACGAATGATTAAAAACAAATCAAAAGGGAAACGGAATTTTCTTATAGAAAGAGAAGAAAACTGGAGAAAGAGTGAAAAGTGTTCTGAATTTGAAAATGGAGGGCAGTAAGAGGAAAGAGATTTCATTATCGAACAGCACAAGTTCAGTCCACTTACTCAGGTTGTTTTGATTGCCAGGTCAGGAGAAGGGTATACGATCTGTGTAGCTGGTGCCACTACGAAAGTATAACTTACACGTGAACCAATAATTGAGGACACAGCGGGCATGATGCATTCTCCGCTAACGGCACTCTCATCTTTTTTTTAAACTTTCATCACTATACTCAACTGGCGAATGTCACCTTCGTAAGGAGCCTTTTACGAGCGAGGCTCGAATCATTATCACATTTCCACACCTCGGACTCATTTGCGAAATTCAAACTAGTGCCAATAATAGCATATATTTTGAAAAATAGTAGAAACATTTTTTTTGTTGAATTTCCATGCATGTTGCCCGGAAATTTGTTCGAATCCACAAAAAATTAAATTCGTTCATTAGCAGTACCGAGATAAGGGGAGCCGCGAGACCGGGAGCTCATTCAAGCGGGACAAGCAGCAAGAGGGTCGCCCTTTTAGCGCATTACTTGCATCAGGTTACGTCATGATTCCAAATACAACAGAAATAGTTGACGCGGCCCTGCCTATTCACGTTCAAGTACCTCCGATTAAGAATCAAGGCCACTGCAAGCCATGCACGGAATTGTTCTTGTATCGGCGGTTGAGTGTATTTCCCGCAAGAAAGAAGACGTTTTTGCACATTTCATTCAAAACCGTCAATATTAGGGGAATCGAGATGAAATTCATCATTTCTCTTCACAATTTTTCATAGAAAACGAAATAAAAATTCTCACTGTCTGTTTTATAGGATTCACAAAAAACCTAATAAGTGAAGAATTGGATTTGCAAGTTTTTGGCGCTAATTATGAATTTTCTGCACTTTTTTGGAAACAGATTGTTTGTAATACATGAAATACTACTTTTAGCTTATAAGTAGATATTTGTGTAAGTTGTTTAGACAATTTATTATTGCTCGTATCAATTTTCTCTTAGAAAAGAGTTAAAAAGTCGCGGTTTTTTCCGAATTTTGCAACTTTTTTAACTTTTTAATTAGAGTGAGGTAATGATTGATTCAAGTTAACTAAAACAATTGTTTAAACAATTTGACATTATTTTTGATATTATTGTCTTTGAATAATGCTACCAAGTTGCGTTTTTTTCTGATATATTCAATTTTCTGTCTACTTTTCACTTTTAAAAAACACAATTTTTCCAACCATTTATTACTCTTTATAACTTGTTTTTTTTTTAAATTTTCTACTTTGCTTTGGATTTTTGGTTGTAAACAAATGATAAATAAACATTGGAGAAAATTATTTTTTGAACAATCTCTTTTTTTGTGAATTAATTTTTCCTGACTGCAGTAAGTATACCTTAATCCGTCAGATGTTATAATCAGTTAACTATTTGATTGAGATCTTTGTAATTTCTATATATGTTTATCATAATCGGTGACAACGTATTTTCTTCAAGGTAGGAGGGGGGGGGCAGATAATGAAATATGTGCAATTCCAAAGTTTTCTTTTACGTTTTGTAATAAACATCGTGTTCTAATTCAAGACAACATTTTTACTAGTCTTTTTGTTTAAACAAATATTTTCAAAACATTGGCAATAAAGTACAAATAATTCCATTTGAAAGAAAAACAATACTTTTTAAGAAATGATTCTTCTGAATGTTCATCCACTATTTGTTCATAACTAAAAAGTTAAAGCAGAACTGAAGATTTCAGAAGAAGCACTACTTTGCAGCATTACTCCAAGAGAAGATAGTTATGAACAATAACCAATAAAAAAATAGAGAACAATAACCAAGTGATCAAATAATTGTGTTTATTAACTATAGCATCGATTATTATCTCACTAAGGGAAAGTGCACAAAAAGTTCAAAATTCCGAGAAAAAAAACTTAAATATCTTGCATTAATGTAGGAGAAGATAGTTCTGAAAAATAATAATTTTTTCAACAATAATTTTTGCATACTTTCAATAATTATTACCTACCTTTCAGCACAGAGCGGACAAAAAGTTGAAAATTTCAGAAAAAACGACAACCAGCTGGCATTAATATTTGGTAGAAGATGTTCGAAACTGGACTTTTTTTTAAATTCATATTTTTGGTAGAAAATTAATTCTCTTTGGTAAAAAATTGAACCAGTTGATAAGGAATGAAACTATTCATTTGTTTCTTGGTGTTAAAAATAATAATTTCCATCTGAAAATGCAGCAATTCGATTTTTGGTAAAAAAATTTTCCTGTATAACTTGAAAATTCAACTATTAGGTAGAAAATTCATCAATTTCGTTGAAAATTCGTCTATCTGAGTAGAAAATTAATCTCGTCATTTGAAAATTTATCATTTTCTTAAAGGATTCATTTATTTTGTTAAAAATCTCTCGTTTTCAGTTGAATTCAACTGTTTAAAAATTCGTTTTTTTTAAGATTATTTTTTTAAACTGAAAATTTAACGATTCCATTTGGGTTATAAATTCAACTGGTTTGTTAAAAATTCACTTCCTTGAAATTTTTTTAAAATCTTCTGAAATCTATAGAAATATCTAATAATATAACGAAATCTTTCAATTTCTTTTGAAATCCAAATGAAACCCTCAAATATTTTTAAATTCCTTGAGATCTTCACAATCTTCTGAAATCTCACGAAATCATTTGAAAATCTTCAGAATTTTTTCAATTTTCAAATAAAAGAATAGTATTAGTTTCATGTTTTTCAATATAGTAGTAAAATAGTTGTATCGTTAAAAAAAGTGTTAAAAAGCGTCAATAGTGTCTGCATTCGATGCCTGCATTCCTCGTGTTTGGCTTACGCTATATTCCTCGCTCCGATTACATTTCGCGGCGAGAATTAAGTCTTGATAAAGTAGTCCACTTAGACAGGAAGAAAGGCACCTGTAATTATGAATCGTGAAATAAGATTCCACAGCGTAAGGGCCGTCCATAAACTACATTACCAAATTTTGTGTGTGGTGCCGGTACAGTTCAATAATAACTTAATAAGTTTAAAAATCACTTCAATATTCTAGACTCCATACTCTTTCCTCCTGATTCCCCTCTCTTCTCCTTTTTTTAACGAATTCATTGAATTGATAGTAGCTGATAAGAGAATCCGCCTATTTTTGGTCAAAAGTTAATTAGTTTTGGTTGGGAAGTCTACTATTATATTTTTGGTTTGAATTCATCTCGTTTGGTTAGAAATGGCTCCATGTGGTTGAAATTCAATTATTCTGTTAAAAACTAACTTTTTTGGTCAAAAATTTCACTGCTTGGTTGAAAATTGATCTACTTTGTTAAAAATTGATTTTTGTTGCTCAAGATTCATCTTTTTGTTTGAAAACTATTATTTTTTAGTTGACAATTCGTCTCTTTTAGTAAAAATAATTGTGGTTAAAAAATCGTTGTTTTCGTTGAAAATCAACTACTTGATTCAAAGTTGAACTCTTCTGTTGAAATTTTTGTTTCAAGATTCATAATTTTAGTTGAAAATTCGTCTCATTTGTTGACAATTTTTTTATCTTGTTGGAAATTAGTTCCATTTTGAGTTGGAAATTAATTTTTTCATTTGAAAATTTAACTATTCTGTTTCTATTTGAAAAATTATCTTTTACAGTTGAAAATTTAACTATTTCTTAAAAAATTCATGTATTTAGTTAAAAATTTGTCTTTTTTGGTAGTATATAATCTTTTTGGTTGAAAAATCTTTTTTGTTTGTCGAAAATTCAACGACCTGGTTGATTGTTGAACCCTTCAGTTAAAATTTATTTCTTCTTAATTCATCATCTCAGGTAAAAATTCATCTCTTTAGTTGAAAGTTAAACTTTTTTTCAATTCTTTCTTTTTTTCGGTTGAGATAGAATTTTCTTATACTGAAAATAAAACCCGTTTTTTGTTACAAATTAGTCTTTTTCGGTACAAAATTAATCTACCTGGTTGAAAATTAACCTTTCTTGGTTAATGATGAAAATATTTTGTTACCAATTCGTAATTTTTGTTTGAATTCAACTATATTTTATTTGAAATGAAAATATTATTTGGTTGAAATATCAAATATAACATGCTTTGTTAAGAATCCATCTGTTTTGTAATGAAAAATCAACTACTTGAATTAAAATTTAACTTCTTCGCAAAAAATTCATTTCTTTTGGTTGAAAAATCAACTATTGAGTTATAAATTATATTATCTGTTGAAAATTCGTCTTTTTCCGTAGAAAATTAATCTACTTAGTTGAAAATTGATTCATGTTGCTTAAAAATGCAATAGTTTGGTTGAAAATTAATCTGTTTTGGATGAAGATACAACTATTTGAAATATTAGCAATCATATGTTTCGTTGAGAGTGTATCTTTTTTTGTTCAAAAACAAATTACTTGGCTTAAAGTTGTACTACCTTGTAAAAAATTAATCCTTGTTGCAAATTAACTTTTTCGATGAAAATTGAAGGGCCGGATAATACAACTCGCCGAGCGCTCGAAATGACGTAAAAGTATTGTCCAACTTGATAAAAAATGGAAATCGCAAATTTCCATTAACAAGAAATACGAATCGACGCGGCTTCTCAAGGCGCATCTTTTTTCTATTAGGCACTTTTTTGCAAAATAATTAGTTTTGAAAATAAAAAATGAAAACTAATTTTTTTTCGCCCGAATAAACGCAATAAAATCAATGTTTAATAAAACTTGAACTGCGGTTTCTCGGAAACTAATCGACTTAATCACTTAAAATTCAAACTGCAAGTTCATGACTCTTTACAGAAGCCAATGATATGAATAACAATATCGTAGCGATCTATGGTTTAATATTTTCGATCGATGTATCGATCGGCCCGGAAAACCGCGTTTTTCACATTTCACGTAGCGAGGAAGTTTTTCATTTCACGAGTCTCGCCAAAAAGAAACATATCTTCATGGTCGTCAACATTTGGCCAAGTTTTGGGCCAAATTTGACATCGATCCGATGAAAATGGTAGGAGCTACGGACTTTTAAAGAAAAGCGTCAGCGCACGAGGCCGGAGAATCCTGACGCTTGCGGCATTTGCCTAACGTGAAAGCTTTGCGGACACGTGATCTGTTAATTGTAGCACATAATTATTGTTGACAATTGATTCAACGATATTTCCACCCATTTTCAAGCGTTTTGCGAACTATTATACCCGAAAAATCATTTCTGCAATCCGCAAATTGTCGATTCAAAAGTCGCGTTGGCTCGCGTGCTCCGATAAACAATTGAAAGGTGTCCACAGCTTTTCTTTTTCACTACGCTGTTGCTTTTTCACAATATATCGCGTAGTATATTTTGATGATATGTTAAGACACGTTGAGAAATGTCGGGCGTGAAAACTGATCAAAACAGAAGTCGGAAACGATCAAGAAATAATGATTCTTGGGCTCAAAACGTCAGGAAAAAATCTAGAAATTTGGTATGTATACTTTTTATAATACGGAGAGAAAACGCGTAAAGCGAATTACCGAAATCTTTGGTGTGCGTGGAATAACCATAAAGATGAGGTTTTTTCTATTATTATATGACACAGTAAACACTAGGGTGGTCCAAATTTATACCTGTAAAAATTCGAGTTTCGATTTTTTGTGATAGCCGCCCCCCCCCCATTTTTTTAGTTTTCCGGAAAAAGAAATTCATTATTTTTTTTAACATGGGGTTTTAAATAAATAAATAAAAAATAAATAAATAAAAATATACTTTGCGAGAAAAATTTCCACGATGTCGACATTTTGTTAATATAATTTGTTTATAACAATTAGATTCGATATCTTGTTAAGTATTTATATTTTCTAGATACCTCAACATTCATTTTCATCGAGAATGGGATTAAGTGAGTTATTTATTTGAAGATAAAAAATAATAATTAAAAAATGTCTCATTTTCGCTTTTCATTTATTTATATAAAAAATAGAAAATGATGAAAATGACAAAAATCTAATCCATAGACGCACTTGCGCAACTACTGCTGATCACTTCTAAATAAAAAAATTTAAAATCGGTTAAGAATTGTAGGCTGTAGGTGATTTTGAATAGTAAATTCTCGATTCAGCCCGCACTGTGCGCCGGGATTCTCCGACCGCGCGTGCTGACGCTTTTCTTTAAAAATCCGTAGCTCCTACCATTTTCATCGGATCGATGTCAAATTTGGCCCACAACTTGGCCAAATGTTAACGACCATGGAAATATGTTTCTTTTTGGCGAGACTCGTGAAATGAAAAACTTCCTCGCTACGTGAAATGTGAAAAACGCGGTTTTCCGGGCCGATCGATACATCGATCGAAAATATTAAACCATAGATCGCTACGATATTTTTATTCATATCATTGGCTTCTGTAAAGAGTCATGAACTTGCAGTATGAATTTCAAGTGATTTGGTCAATTAGTTTCCGAGAAACCGCAGTTTGAGTTTTATAAAACGTTGATTTTATTGCGTTTATTTGGGCGAAAAAAAATTAGTTTTCAATTTTTATTTTCAAAACTAGTTATTTTGCAAAAAAATGCCTAATAGAAAAAATATGCGCCTTGACAAGCCGCGTCGAACAATATTTTTTGTTAATGGAAATTCGCGATTTCCATTTTTTATCATGTTGGACAATAGTTTTACGTCACTTCGAGCGCTCGGCGAGTTATATTATCCGGCCCTTCAATTCTTCTTCTTCCATCAGACTGAAATGATTGAAAATTCTTTTTTTTTAATGCAATTTTTTAACTGAAAGTCTAACTATTCCATCTTTGGTAGAAATTTCACGTTTGGTAGAATTCCACTTTTGGTGCTTGAAGGCATATTTCCGGCCGAAAATCCCATTTTTCTGTTGAAAATTCGTCCTTTTAGATTGCATTTTTCTTCCTTTTTTTTAGAAAATTAATCTTCTTGGTTGAAAATTCATCTTTCTTGTTTAAAAATTAACATTTCTTTGAGAATTAAACTTCTTTGAAGAAACTAGTCTTTTTGGCTTGAAAAATGAACTATTTGGTTTAAAGTTCAACTATTTTATCAAAAAGTCGTATTTTTACCTTAAATTCCAACTTTCTGTTTTTTAATGCAATGGTTTGGATAAAAATTGATTTTTTGTTGTGGATAATTCGTCTTTTTGGGTAAAAATTCATGTATTTTGGTAGGAAATCTTGCTAGATTGAAAATTCAACTATTTTGTTGAAAACGTAATACATTTCGAGTTGAAATCTTAAGAATTTAAGATGCCATCAACATTAATTTTATTCAAAAGAATTCATGCCATTTCATGGAAAATCACCTTATTTCTCCTTTTTTGAGTGCTTTTTGGTCTGTGAAGTCTGAAATTGAAAAATTTTAATTTATTCTCGATTCATAATAGACTCTTATATAGTTCAACTATACGCGGGGAAGTGGGGGACAAAACATAGCCCAAAATTTAATTTTTTTTCAAAGTTGCAAATCATTAAAATGGCAATAGTCTTCGAACGATTTTTACACTCCCATCGTTCCTCGAAAAACAGGTTTTCGCGAATGTGTCTGCCTGTGCGTGTGTGTGTTTGTAGATTTATAGTCTGTTCAGCAGATTACTTTTGAAAGAATTGACCTTCGGTATACTCTTTTAGTGTCCTAAACAGAAGGTTAAGTTCGTTAGCGAGACATTTTGGATAGAAATTCAAAATTTAAAAAATTTTCAAAGTTTTTGACACCACTTTTCTTACGATTTAAGAAAAAACGAAAATGAAAATGTTCAGCCAAACAACGCACGATGTGGAAAAAATGTAAAGAAGGAAAAAGTTGCTTTTTGAGCACTCTACAAGATTATCATAACAACTTTTTGAATTATTTCGAAAAATTCAAATGTTCATCGCATAAAAAATAATAAAAAATTCCATTTTGCGGTCAAACTATGCGAGGCTAAAGCTGTTCACCCAAAAAGGATCTGAAAATTTGTCATGAATTATTTTTAGATAGGACCAGTAGATTTTCTTTTAATTGTAGAAAAATTACTAAAAATTAAAAAATTAAAATTTTGGAAAAACGAAATTTTTCGCTTGAATTGTATCGCAAAATTTGTTGTTCCACTTTATGCTAGGACACGTATTTTTAGTTCGAATCGTAAAAATAACACTCAAAATAAACAAATTAATTTTATGGAAAAATGACACAAGCTGCAGTAAAATATTAAATCATAAAATTGTTCTTTTTTAACCCCTTCGTTGGCAGAGAGAATTCGACAAAAGTGCCCAAAATGGCAGGAAAATTTGTTATCCTGGAAATTTGTATCTCGGGTTTTTGGGGTCGCTGAATCCGAAATTGAAGTCAAAATTTAGAAATTCAAAATGGCGGTCCCAACATGGCGGACGAAAATACAAAAAAAGGCTCGATTTGGATAAATCTTTGTACTTACGGATTTTTGGGGTCGCTGAACCCGAATCCGAAGTCAAAATTCTAAACTTTAAATTGGCGGATCCAATATGGCGGTCGAAAATACAAAAAACTGCTCAATTTTGATCAATATTGGCACTTTAGGGGTTTTAGGGTCGCGGAATCCGAATCTGAAGTCAAAATTCAGAAATTCAAAAGGGCAGATCCAATATGGCGGACGAAAATACAAAAAAAGGCTCCATTTGGATAAATCTTGGTACTTACGGGTTTTTGGGGTCGCTGAACCCGAATCTGAGGTCAAAATTCTAAAATTTAAAATGGCGGATCCAATATGGCGGACGAAAATACAAAAAACGGCTCAATTTTGATAAATATTGGCAATTTAGGGGTTTTAGGGTCGCTGAATCCGAATCTGTAGTCAAAATTCAGAAATTGAAAATGGCGGACGAAAATACAAAAAAAGGATCGATTTGGATAAATCTTAGTGCTTACGAGTTTTTGGGGTCGCTGAACCCGAATCTGAAGTAAAAATTCTAAAATTTAAAATGTCGGATCCAATATGGCGGACGAAAATACAAAAAACGGTTCAATTTTGATGAATATTGGCACTTCATGGGTTTTAGGGTCGCTGAATCCGAAGCTGAAGTAAAAATTCAGAAATTGAAAACGGCGGATCCAATATGGTGGACGAAAATACAAAAAAAGGATTGATTTGGATGAATCTTGGTACTTACGGGGTTTTAGGGTCGATGAACCCGAATCTGAAGTCAAATTCGAAAATTTAAAATGGCGGACCATTATATGGCCGTTTTGAATTTTCGAGTTTTGACTTCAGATTCGGATTCAGCGACCCAAAAAACACATATCTACCGAGATTTATACAAATCGAGCCGTTTTTTGTGTTTTCGTCCGCCATATTGGATCCGCCATTTCGAATTTTCGAAGTTTGTCTTCAGATTCGGATTCAGCGACCCCAAAAACCCCAAAGTACGACTTGAATGCAAAATCGGAGTAAGTTGAGTAGGAAAAAAGAAGATTGACGCAATTTGCGTCAATGCCACACAGGGTACGGAAAATTTTGACGCATAGTGCGTCAATGGCAACGAAGGGGTTAAGGAATGTGCACTTTTTTTTTTAATTACAAGAACAAGGCAAAGAAAATACTTCTGTTTCAATACCAATTCATACTATGAATTTCAATAATATACATTTATTTAAATGATATATATTTTCAGGGTAGCTGAGAATAAAATTTAATGCAAAATAAGGAAAAGACATTAGAGTAATCGTGATGAATAAAATTTGTACTTTATTTTGCAATATCTGAATAAGCAATCCCAGAACGAAGTCCAAAAATAAATGTAATATATACATTTGATATAATAGTGTTGAACATAATGTCGAAAAGTTCACATTTTGAATAAAATCGAGTGAGTGCGAAGTACGAGATACGTGATAAGAATGTGTTCGTTAAAGCCGAAGGAGCTTTAACAAAAAAGAATTCACAATCAGCAAATTAATGTTGTCGATGCTTTGACCTTTAGTTCTAAAAACTATGTAAAATATAAATAGATATTGGTCTGAATGGAATTCCTTGAATTTTAGTGTAACACATCTGCATATTTATAAATATATTAACTCAGGAAACCTGTTATACATTTTATAGGTCACCTGCAATCGCCGATGGTCGAACTCCTGTATTAATTATTGCGACACTATCCAGCGGTCTAGTTGCCAAGGACATCTTGTGTTAAATTATGTTAGGAGTCGATTTTAGCAACTTTCTGTCTCACCCTGGGAATCCAAATAAAAAACACGAAATTCCGTCACAGATTGCATCAAAAGAAGATGCAATTTAGTTGATATGGTAACCGCGCCCAATGTTTTATTCCCTGAATTTTAGTGAGTGAATTATAACTTATTGTAAGTTGAATTCTTCTGAATCCTGCCTCTAGAATTCAGTCACTGACAAAAAGTAAAAATATACTGATTCAATTAACAATTATAACTGCACGTTTCGAGACAAGTGTATCTTTATAATTATATAATATGAGAAAACAACAGACACGAAACTTAATCCGACATATTTTGTGCAGTGGAAAATCAACCTCGTTTTTCAAGCAAAATTCCCGGGTTTCTGAACTTATGTTCTAAAAGTATTGAAAATAAAATTCAATGTTTATTTAAAGTATTATTCTTTAGCCTATAAATTTGAAAAGGTAATATTTATTATAGTATTCACATTCTTTCCCCTATTTCCCTCTTTTCCACTTGTTCCCGCTTTTCTATTTGAATGCGAAGTGAATTGATAAAAAAAAGTCCAACTATTTTTGGATGAAACTTTATTTTCAGTGGAAAAGTTGACGATTATAGTTATGGCTGAGAGTTCATCTTTTTTGAAAAAAATTTTACCATTCAGTGAAAATTTAATTATTTTCTTTAAAATTTAACAATTTTGATACAAAGTCATCCTTTTTGGTTGATAGTTCAACTGCTTCTATGAAAATCTAAGTATTTTGGTAGAAAATTCAACTGTTTGGTTAGAAATTAACGTTTTTAATGAATATTCATATTTTTGAGTCGGAAATTTTTTGTTGAAAATTCGTCTTTTTAGATGAATTTAACTGTTTTTGATTGAAAAATAATTTTTTTCGTTCGTTAATATATCAATAATTGCATATTTGACTGAGAATTAATCTCTTTTGGTTAAAAACTAAACTACCAGCTTGGAAGTTAAACTGCTGTGTTCAAAATTAATTTTTTTGTTCGAGGATTCATAATCTAAGTTGATAATTCAACTGTTTGTTCAAAAATGATTTTTTTGTTGTTTAAAATTCACATTTTTAGGTTGAAAATTCATCTGTGTTGTAGATAATCCTTCTTTTCTGCTTGAAAACTTAATAATTTAGTGTACTTCTTCTTTCTTTTTTGACTGAAAATTTTTTCATTATTCTAAATTCATCTTTTTGGTTTAAAAAATCACATACTCTGGTAGAAATTTAATTATTCTTAAAAAAATTCAACAATTTGTTGAAAAAAATTAATCTGTGTTGGTTGAGGATTTAACTATTCTTCTAAAAATTCTTTTTTTTTGTAAATTCAAGTGTATTTGATTATCAATAGTTATTTTCAAAATATAAATAATAATAACTATATTTGAATTGATTAAAAATTAAAATATTTTTTGGTTAAAATATCAAGATTTACATTTATCGTTGAGAATTAATCTTTTTTGGTTGAAAATTAAACTACCAGCTTGAAAGTTTTACTGCTTTGTTCAAAATTCATTTTTTTTTATTGAAGATTCAAAATTTTAGTTTACAATTCAAATGTTTGTTGAAAAATCATTTTTTTGTTGGAAATTCACATTTTTAGGTTAAAAATTTAACAATTTGGTGGAATTCTTCTTCCTTTTTTTGACTAAAAAATGTTTCTTCGTTGAAAATTCATCTTCGCGGTTTGAAAAATCATCTCTTTCGGTAGAAATTTCATCATTTTTGTCAGAAATTCAACAGTTTCGTTAAAAAAATTGATCGGTTTTGGTTGCTTGAAGATTCATCATTTTAGTTTCAAAATTCGAACAATTTTTTGAAAATTCGTTTCTTCAGTGAGAAATTCATCTTCCTAATTGAAAATTCATCTTTTTGGTTGAAAATTTGATTATTTAATTAAAATTTAATCTATTTTGTTGAAAATGCAATATTTGTACTTGAAATTGTAGGAGTTTAAAGCGTATTGAATTGAATTTGAAATAGTATCCTTATTAATTTTAGTTGAAAGACTTTATTCATATATTTTCCTGAAAAAATCTTCTTCTCACTTTTGTTTTTGAAGCAATTTGGCGTGTGAAGACTGTTATCAATACAGTTGAAAAAATATTTTTTGGTACTTTTAAGATGAACCACTTATATATCATTTGTCAGTTATTATTTTTCAGTACAAGAAAGTACAACATTTCTACAACTGTAATTTTTTGTTAATGATTTTATTGAAATTTACCAAATTTAACAACAAAATAAATTCAATACATTCAATAATTTTCTCTTTTTTTTTTCCTAGAAAAGTCAAAAAATTGACAATGAAGTACAAATTTCTACATTTACGAAAATTTGTATAACTTTTTATGAATATTTTTTTTTCTTCGTAGTAGAAACCCACACTTAAATTATTGTGGAGAACTGCGAATCCTATAACATAATACCAGATTTCACAAAAGTTGTAATATTGAAAAACTGTACTGAGAATGATGTTAATTTTTTAGTTTCTTATTAAGAAATTTTCAAATTAAATAATATATTACATGCCCTTTCCTGTAATTTGTGTTGTCATGTATTGAATTTATTTATAGGTTCCTGTAAAAATAGTTCCACTCTCTTGATTATACTCTGTTTCTTTATGTAAAATTTGCAATCCATTATGAAAAATATCGTAACAAGTGTTTCCATAAATATTTCCATAAAATTCTCCAACAACACTTTCAATGCACATTTCTATAACTCTTTCAGACCCATAACGACTTCTTTAAGACTATAATCATCATGTTCTCATTTGTCAGCTAATCTCATAAACCAATAGAAAGAAAAATTGATCTCTTGATCTAGCATTGCGTTCTTGATGGAAAAACATGCAGAGTGAAGATATATGGGCTGGATTCAAAGAGAAATCGTAAATCACACTTCTTACTCGATTGGACATTTACTTTGTACTTGAACTAGTAATTAGACGCGAGGTACTTGAAAAAAGTGCTACTTGAGTTGAATGATGAGAATAACCCCTAGGAAATCTTAGAAGCGAAATCTATATATACATGTATGTATGTATATATATGAAGTAAGCCGGTTTTCAAGTCGTTGATGACGCAAAGAATGTCAGTCAGTAGGTAACTACACGCACTCAGGCCCAGGATGGGCCCAGGTGCGCTGGCGTGGAAAAAAAAAGAAAACTGTAAATGTATCCTGTTCTACAAAACGGATCCCTACTCTATGAGTAACAAGTTGCCAGTCAAGATACAATATCTCTTGTTAGGCAGGTATCGTTCAATTAAGTGATAGTCTTATAGGGAGCTGTCCATAAACGACGTCAACAATTTTGGACTATTTTTTACCTCCCCCCTGTCTCGCTCACTTTATAGATAGTTGTTCTTTCAACCAAAAAAGATTTTCCACCAAAAGAGATAAATTATCAACAAAAAAATCAATTTTCAATCAAACAGTTGCATTTACAGCCAATGAAGTTTCTAACTATATAGATAAACTTTTAACCAAATAGTTACATTTTAAACCCCAAAAGACTATATTTCTGGAGGCAGTTAATTTTTTGACAAGAAAGTTAATTTTTAACCAAATGCTCGAATTTTCTAACGAGAAAGGTTGAAATTCGATAACCAGAAACAGTTGCTTTTCAACCAAATAGTCAAAATTTTCAAGCCAAATAGGCGACTTTTTTAGAAAGTAGTACAATTTTCAACACGAAAAGTTCATTTTCAATTAGGAAAGATATCTTTTCAACCATAAAAAATGAATTTAAAAAAATACGAATTTTTTCAAAAAACTGTTCGATTTTCAAGCTGAATAGTCGATTTTTGTTAGGAAACAGTTGAATTTTCAACCTAAAACTTTGTTGAATTTTCAACTAAAAATTACAATTTTTCACGCAAAAGTGAAAACGTTAAATTTGAGTTCAAAAAATTAATCTTCTTAAAAAAAACGAAGCTTGGATAAGCTGAATTCGAGCAAAAAAGACGAACTTCTAACAAACTAGTGGAATCCTCAGCCAAAAAGATAAATTCTCAACAAACCAGATTAATTTTTCACAAAATAGTCAAATTTTCAAAAAGAATGTTCCATTTCCAACCAAATAGTTGCATATTCTACTAAAATACATACATTTTTAATAAAAAAAATATGCACCTTCAACAAAAAAAGTAGATTTTTTTACCTAAAAATACGAATTTTCTAAAAAAAGTCGTTTTACAACGAAATATATGAATTTTCCACTAAAATTATCAATCTTTGATGAAAAAAATTCATTTTTCACGAATTAGTTCAACTGTAAATCAATTAGTTGATTCTTCAACCAAGGAAGATGATTTTTTAATGAAACATTTAATAGATGATATTTCAACCAAAAAAGATTTTCATTTGGAATCAAAAACATTTAAATTCAATCATAAAAGACGCATTTTCAACAAAATAGTTGAATCCTCAAACAAAACAGATTAATTATCTACCAAAAAGACGAATTTTCAACAAAATAGATGAATTTTCAATTAAAAATATGAATATACAACAAAAAATGGAATAGTTACATTTTCTGTTAAAAAAATTAATGTCCAACCAACCAAAAAACTGAATTTTAACACGATTTTCAAATTTTCAACCCAAGTTTTTAATTTTTAACTAATATAATGAAAGAAAAGTTTCTAGAAAACAGAGCAGAATAGAAGAATTCTTCAAAAGAGGGGAAAAAAGGGAAATAGGGCCTTCATGCTTCTTATAAATAAAATAAATTTACTTTATATATATATATATATATATACTATATATTTGTAATAATTTCAAATAAATTTGTGAACAAAATTCAAATTCAGAGGATACTGTGATCAATGTGTCCATCAGAAATAAAAATCATGAATTTTTGAAGCAATAACACTCATTTTTTTTCACACTCAGCTTTTTCCTTCTAATGAGAAATGGATTTCCTACTTTGTTTTCAATTTTTGATTTTCATAACGTGAAGAAGAAATATTTCGTGAACGATTTCGTACGGCTAAGGCTGAAACTGTGCAGACCCCATTATTTCCGTCTGAAACAAAAAAGGAATTAACCATTCAATTTCTTTTTAATAAGTAAAAGGTAAATTATCTTTCCTGTGAAGTAAAAATTCGCAACAAAAGGAATTGATTAATCGTTTACCAATTATTTAAAGCTGATTGACAATCAAGATATTATAGCGAATTAACAGGGTAGTGAGGCACTTAACCTTTGAGTATGGACCTGATTTCATTTTTGCACTATCATGGACCTGAGGTCTCACAAACCGCTGCCTATATTTATATATATAATAAAAAGAAAAAGTAAGAAATTAATATATTTCATCATCTTTTATTATTAATATTAATAATGGTCGTGCTGTCTAGGAGACCGCACGACCATACGTTCATACTAATTTGTCACTTTTAGCTCAAATGAGGGATAATCGGGACGTATAATTTTTCTGGGATCTTGCCGTGGAGGTGCGGTCTCAAGGACCATCTATGAGCTTTCAATTAATCTTACTCGACAATTAAACGCAGGGCCACACTTTCTCCACTTACTTCGGCGAGAGCACAACTAAAACTGAAGCTACTAATGACCAGTAGCTTCGTGGGAGTCCAAGGTTGGGCCAACATATCAGAAGCATCGTGCGGTCTGTGAAACCGCACGTACACACTCGAGGTTATGGCTACGATCATATTCAAATCTACATAAGAAGTGGCTCTTAAATTAGACAAAAATAAAATGCACATTTGCATTCTAGACATTTTACAGCTTCCCATTCACTTATTCAAAATTTATTTCTAGCATTGCCAACATTTTTTATTGTATACTGGAATGGAAATGTGCAAAATCATCAGGACTATGCTACACAGTTTTGTTCATTCGCCACAATTTTGTTATGGCATATTTAATACCATATTTCAAAAGAAGCGTCATGTAAGACACAAATTGAAAATTTATTTCCTTATTTAATATTATCAAGCTAAAATTAGAGGAGGCCCACTACTGCAGGGTGACCTACTATTGGTGTCATTGTCCTATTATTTGTAGCTGAATATACATATAATTTTGTACTAAAGTATTTTGTATAAAATTATCCAATTTAAACTACTTTTATGAAAATAAAACCTTGCCAAATGACCTCTCCTAACAGCCTTTAAGCGAGAGGCAATTTAGTGAATATAACACGTTGACTCTTCCTGGTATCAGGGTTATGGTGAAAGGATCCCGTAATAGAGTATAGTACGAAATCAACTTCTTAAGAGAGGAATGAGTTGGCAAATTTAATATCAAATCGCACCGAAAATTTAGAGGAAAAATATTGAAAAATAAAGGAAATATGAAATGACATAACTTGATTAATATCCCCATTTGTTAACAATCTTCATGAAAAATAATGATTGGGCAAAATTCTTTACGGCCCTTCAAAAACTACGTCAAATTGCTAGTGAAGAGGGGTTTCAACAGATTTTATGACGATTGCTGATTTTATTTCACGAGTGAAGCATCTAAATACAGACACATTCAGGATATTAATCTTTTTTAGTTGAAAATTCAAATACATACTTGGTCAAGAGTTCAACTACTTCGTTAAGCATAAATTTTATTGGTTGCAGATTAAACTATTTGGATGAAAATTCTTTCATTTTTAGTTGAAAATTAATTTTTAGAAATAAAAATCTAACTTTTCCATTTTGAAAAAAATCCATTTTAAAAGTAAAGATCCATCTCTTCGGTGGGTAATTTCACCATTTTGTTAAAAATTCGTTTCATTTTTGTGTTGAAAGTCAATTTTTTCAGCTGCACAGTAAACTTTTCCATTTTTTGTTGAAAATTGATTGTTTTTAGTTTAAAATCCATCTGTTTGGTTTACAAATTTATTTGTTTTCAAGAGAATTTGCCTTTCTGGTTTGAAAATTCGACAATTTGATTCCATTTTTTGATGCTCTTAACTGAAAAATGTTTTCTGGTTGAAGTGTTTTTGGTTTTTATTTAAAACATATTTTTAGTTAAAATATCCGATTTTATATTTTTTGTTCAGAATTAAACTTTTTTGATTGAAAATTCACCTACTTAGTTGAAAGTTGAATTTCTGGTTCAAAATTAATTTTCTTGTTGAAGATACATCATTTGAGTTGAAAATTTAATTATTGTTTTAAAAGTTCAACTATTTTGTTGAAAATTCAATATTTTGATGAAAATTGTCTGTTTTACTGAAAATTTGTCTTCTTGGGTAGAAAATTCGTCTTAGTACCTATTTGTTTGAAAATTCGACGCTTTGGTTGAAAGTTCATTTTCTTCTTTTTTTAAAATCAATCTTTTCAACTGCAGATTTTACTCTTCCATTTTGGGTTGAAAATTAATCATTTTTAGTTAGAAATTCTACTACGTGGCCTGAGAAAATTATTTTTCTCTCTTGACTGAAAAATCTTTTCTCTTTGTAAATTCAACTCTTGTTGAGAAATAATCTTTTTGGCTAAATTCGACTGTTTTTTATTTGAAATTAAGATATTCCTTTGGTTGAAATATCGACTATTTTATTTTTCGTTAGGAATAATTTTTTAGTTAATTTTAGTGAAAAATTGCAATATTTTGTTGAAAATTTAATAATTTTGTCAAAATTTCAACTATTTTGTTGAAAATCTAATTATTGTTTTGAAAATTTAACTCCTTTGCCAAAAATTCGTCTTTCTCGATAGGAAATTTCTCTTTTTAGCCTAAAAATTCAGCTTATTGATTGAAAATTCAACTGTTTTGTTACATATTCGTTTTTTTGGTTGAAAGTTCAACTATTTGGTTGAAAATGTTTGAAAGTTGAACAGCTTTGCTAAAAATACATTTTTGGGCTTTGAAGATTTTGGCTGCAAGTTTATCTATTTTTTTGTGAACGTAACCGTTTTATTGAACATCCTTCTTTTTGAATAGAAAATTTGTCCTTTGGTCTGGAAATTCAACTGTCATAAAAAACATCGTCTTTCGTCTTGAAAACTGAACTAATTGGTTAAGAATGCAACTGTTTTTGGTTGATTTTTTTTATTTGAAAATTCGAATAATTCGTTGAAAAATTATCTTTTTAGTTTGATAATGCAACTATTTTGTTGAAAATTCAAGTATTTTGTTATTTAATTTCATTATGAATAATTCATTCCCCTATTATCATAAAATATTACCTTACTTCCCCTGTTTTGAGAGTTAGCATTTTATGCTGTGAAGTCTGTTAAAATACTAAACGGCCTCTCACAGTATAATTTTACTACCAAACTTTTAATTTTCACATCTTTGCTAAAATTTGTACTACCTTCTGCCTCTAAAGACCGTCCTAATAAGTATATTTTACAAATTATATCTTCATTACTATACCTTGGAGTTAAGTTTCGCAACTCTCTTACCCTTGAAATAAAAGACGGAAAGTCCTGTGTACCGATTCAATTCACACTAGAGTTCCTTAAGAACCTTTTTTATAACCGGTTGCAAAATTATCCATTCCTTACTTAACTCTCTATGCATGTTCCTATCATTGCGGATGCCACCAGTTTCGTCTCTTTGGTGTAGAAAAGATGCTCAAATGCAGTCACGTAGGTCGTAGCAGGAAGAATTTCCTGTAGATGCGAGTGCAAATAAGTCGGAAATGGCATAATCTCACGAAATTATGTACCTATAGTGTGTTGTGAATCATTGACCTCAGATTCACTTGAGAAGAAAATTGAAATTAAATGAGGATCTCAAATTACGTTAGGAAGAGAAGCCTTCAAATTCCATCTATGATATTTTAATGAGACGTTCCACTTGCTGACGTTTCGCTTTTAATAGTTCTTTTGCTTGTTCCGATTCATATGTATCAAATCGAATAAATAGTGTCAGCGGAATGAGAGACGCCAGAAACGAACGATATTGGATACTAATGGGCCCTCGTGGAGAGCTTTACTTAATGGATGTGATTAGAGTAAAGAATATGGATCCTACAATGGGATCATCAGTCAGTTTGCGTATTTTCGTGTGATGTATGACATTTGATGATTTTGTGAAGCTCTTCACCTGTGGCGATTGCTAGGGAGATTGATCAGCCACTTCTGTCGGAGTGGTGTTGCGGGACAAACTTGTTGATTAAATAAACAACATGAGGATTCTAGATATATCTAAAATTTATGCTTCCTCCTTTGTACCTACTCCTACACTTCACTATCTCACTTTTCTCATAGGAATTCCTTCATCCGCGGCAGTATAACGAGGCGAGACCTGAGTGAGTTACGCTTATTCCAAGAGGAATTTGGCTTAATGGTATAATAATAATTGTAATAATAAAAATGATTTCGTAAACGGGGCTAAGCAGTGCAAGTGGGGCGAGGAGAAAACAACTCTCGTAATTCGCTGGACCGACCGGTTATCTGAACTGGTAATACGGAGTAATCCAAATAGTACAGTGTAATCCGATGTAATACACTTGTAATATTGTGTGATTTCAGTAATTCAAAATAATCTCATCCCATGTGAAGTAATCCCATGTGAACCGCTCGGCCATCGGAACTGTTAATGTGGTTTAATCCGAATAATAAAGTGTAATCCAGGGTGATACACTTGTAATCTGGGGTAATTTAAGTAATTCGAAAAAGCTCATGTGGACTGCTCAGTTATCTGAACTGGTAATGCGGTGTAATCCGAATAATCCAAAATAATCTGGTGTAATCCACTTGTCATCCGGAGTCATTGTAGTAATTCGGAGTAATCTCAGCATTCCGGAGTAGTCCACTTGTAAGTCGGAGTAATCCTAAGTGATCCATTTGTAATCCAGGGTAATCCAGTTCTAATGCGGTTTAGTACGGAGTAATCCAGTTGCAATCAAAATAATTCGGAATAATTCAGGTAATCCTAGTAATCCACTTAGATTTCAAAGTAATTCATCTACAATCCAGGCAAATACACTTGCATTCCAGGTAATTCGAAGTAATTTAGGTAATCCAGATAATTAACTTGTAATTCAGTTAATGCAAGTAATCCAATTATAATTAAGAGTAATCCATCTATAAGCTAGGGTGATCCACTTGTAATCCAGAAAATTTGAAGTAATTTGGGTAATGTGAGTAATTAACTTGTAATTCAAAGTAATCCAAGTATTTCGGAGTAATTTACATGGGTAATCCAAATAGTTTCTTAAAAATTAATGTTATGAACTGAAAATTTCACTATTCCATATAGAAGAAATTAAAAATACTTCCAGACCAAATATGATTTAATAAAATTTGATGTTTCGTCACCAGTCATAGTGATCTCATCAGAAATCCGTGGGTAAAATCTATTAAGAGAATTACATAGGAAATTACATAAAAATGAAAGTATGCCAAAAACATAATTTTTTAAAAGAATTTTTGAACAAAGTTTTTGGCATACTTTTATTTTTATGTAATTTCCTATGTAATTCTCTTGATAGATTTGACTACGGATTTCTGATGAGTTCACTATGACTGGTGACGAAACGTCAAATTTGATTAAATCATATTTGGTCTGGAAGTGTTGTTAATTTCTTCTATATAGTTTATGCCAGACTTTAAAACATTATTGAGGATGTACCATCTTTCCTCTATCTACTTTCAGTATTCCATTTTTGGTTGAAAACTGATCTGTCTTGGTTCAAAATTCATATATTTTGTTCAAAATTTGTCTTTCTCGGTAGAAAATCAATGTTTTTCGTCGAATATTCAGCTTTTCGGTGCAAAACTTAATTATTTGTTGAAAAATAATCTACTGTTAGTATGAAATCCAACAATTTTGGTAAAAAGTACTTTTTGTGTTAAAAAGTCCAACTTCTGACTTCCAAGATACTTCAGGATTTTTCAACGACTTCAAATTATTTCACTGATTTCTGGAGATTTCAAGTGACCTTAGGAGAATTCAAGTGGCGTTAAGTGACTTAATTTGAATTCACGTGACTTCATGTGAATTCAAATGACTTCAGATATTTCAGGAGATTTCAAGTGACTTCAAATGAATTCTGGTGATTTCAAGTGACTTCGTATGAATTCAGGTGATTTCAAGTGACTTTACGTGAATTCACTTGACTTCGTGTGAATTCATGTGACTTCATGTGAATTTGAATGACTTCATATATTTCAGGAGATTTCAAGTGATTTCATATGAATTCAGGTGATTTCAAGTGACTTCACTTGAATTCACGTGACTTAATGTAAATTCAAATGACTTCAGATATTTCAGGAGATTTCAAGTGACTTCATATGAATTGAGGTGATTTCAAGTGACTAAATAGTAAAGATATTTCACGAGACTTCAGGAGATATCATTATAAGTGTACACCTGACTTCACGAGTTGTCAACCCCTCGATTTCTACATTAATAGAACTTAGAGGAATTTTACTTCCATTTGATTATGTTGAATATTATTCACTGCGCAATTTTCGCAATTGTTCGAGATAGGGCATTAGAAATTAGAGATAATAATCATAATAAAGTGGTGGTTATTTCGCATCACCAAGTTATTTCAGCAATAAAATGCTCTATCTTAATCTTAACGAGCTGCGCATTGCTGCAACAACGCTACAGCTCCTTGTCGTTTCTCTTAAGTATGACCATCTTAGTGGATGAACATTTGTTAGAAATACCATTCATCTGAAAACACAATTTTCCTTGCAGAATCAATTTACTACTGAACTTACCCTTGTGCGTTGTACAGAACCGGTTTTAATACAACAAGAGAAGAAGTTATCCCAATGCCAATTGGGTGCAAAGGATATTTTATTTCTAATTATTATTTTTTTACTTAATTGGATTCTAATTAGGTATCTATTTCCTCATCTAGACAATAAGTCAAAAATCTTTAGCGGAAAAAATCTGAAATGGCACACTGCTTGCATAAAAAAATATCAATATCATTGACTCACTGACCTTCCTTTACATTTTTGCAGACAAGTGAGGATAAGTGCTTCTCGCTGAATAAATAATAATAAAAGATATTTAGATTCAATGAATTTGTGATTTAGCATAAGATCGCGATCGACTGGCGCACAAATGAAAGGTGTTTTTTGTTTTTGCAAACCAAAGATTAATACGGAAAAGGAAATACAGGTAAAATAATTACATCCTGAATCTTCAAGGAAATCATCTTTTATTCTTTATTTCGTTCTGTGCTGAAATTCTACTTGAATTATATTCAAAACAATTAAAATGCAAATTCAAAAAGAAATAGGATTTATGCTCTTTGTGCAGCGCGATTCAATACTGGATTCTTTGAAAGTAATTTACTCTTTTATGGCTGATGTACCCTCGTCCGTAATAATTTTTTTTATAAAGTTAATTATGAGGAAATAGTGACGGAAAATAAATGTTCAGCGTGATCAGGGGACGTTCAAAAATTATGTTAGGCTTATATGGGGGGGGGGGGGGTAGAGGTTTTTCGAGGATTTTTGGTGTAGGGAGAGGGTTAAAAAAAAGATTGCTCTTTTTTCTCTGTTTTCTCAATGCGAAATAAATTAATAGAACCCAAAAGGAAAAACCAACTATTTTTCGTTGAAAGTTAATTACTTTTAATTGAAAAGTCGACGAGTATATATTGGATTCAGGATTCATCTCTCTTGGTTACAAATTTTATTAATTGGATGAAGATTGACAAATTTTGTATGAAAATGAGTTTTTCTTTTAGTTGAAAAATAATTTTCTTGGGTCAAAATAAAGCTCATCTATTTTTGGATGAAAATTGATCGCTTTAAAATAAAAATTCGACCATAAACTTTTTCATTGGAAATATTTCTTTTTTTTGTTGAAAATTCGTTTTTTATTTGCTTGATAATCAACTTTTTTAACTGAAAATTTAAGTATTCCATTTTTGGTTGAAGATTGATTTTTATTATTAGAAAATTCAGCTATTTAGTTGGAAATTAATGTATTTTGTAATGGAAGTGTCTAAACGTACCGAAAAAAGTTGCTATTTGTGCCAAAAATTAATTTTCATGATATTCAACTACTTAGTTGAACTTAGAAGTACTTCCTCAAGAACCCATTTTATTAGTTGAAGATCCATCTCTTTGTTCGAAAATTTAACTATTTTTTTGAAAATAGCTTTTTTTTGGTTGAGAATCAATTTTTGGAGATGCAAATTCAACTATTCCACTTCCACTTGAAAACTGATCGCTTCTAGTTTCAAATGTAACTATTTGGTTGGAAATGAACTTTGTTCAAAATTCAATTATTTTTGTAGAAAAGTGCGTCTTTTTGAGTTCAAAATTTAACTGAGTTTTTTTTAATTCATCGTTTTGCGTTAAAGATTCTATTATTTGGGTAGAAAATTCAATAATTTGGTTGACATTTTTTCTCTCTTGAATGAAATTCCTCTCTTGTCTGAAAATTCATCTCGTTTGGTGGAAATGTTATATTTTTTTATAAAAATGCAACAGTTTGGTTAAAAATTAATCTTTCATGGGATTCAACTATTTTTTTGAAAATGCGTCTCCTTCGGTTAAATGCAACTGTTTTTTATTTAAAATTGAAATCTTTATTTATTGAAAAATCAACCACTTGGTTGATAGTTGAACTAATTTGTTAAAAATTTAACTATTCCATTTTTGGTTGCATGTTGATGGTTTCCAGTTTAAGATTAAACTTTTCAATTGGAAATTTACTTTTGTGCTGCAAATTTATATTTTTGGGTTGATAAGTCAACTGTTTTGTAGAATATTTATCTTTTTGGCTTAATACTCCGACTGTTGTGTTGAAAATTCATCTTTTTTAGTGTAAAATTATATTATTTTGGTAGAAAATGCAACTATTTGGTTAAAAATTAACTTTTCGGTTAAAAATTCATATTTTCGAGTAGAAAATTCAACTGTTCTGGGAACTTTTTTGGCTTTAGAATTTGACAATTTGGATACAATTTCTTTCCCTCTTGAATAAAAAATC
>CAKNXH010000251.1:0-121446 GCA_932178445.1 Andricus quercusramuli | reverse complement strand
AATATAAATATAAATATAAATATAAATATAAATATAAATATAAATATAAATATAAATATAAATATTATTATAAATATAACTGGCCAAGAGTGAACTTATGACATTTCGACAAATGCGATCAATTCAGAGTGTCAGTATGGAAGGCAGATTTTTAAATGATAAATTGCGTACACTTTCACTTTTCGTGAATTTTTTCACAAGGTATAACGAGGTAGCAAGTTTTTTACTTGTCCTGTATCCAGAAAATATTCAAGAATATTTTTATCGCAGAGGCAAAACATGGGCATGTAGGCCATTTTTTGTGGCTCAAAAAAAAAAAACGAAATGTGTCTTGTATATAAAATTTGGAATTCATGTATTTTGATGAAGAATTTAGTTTAAATCTTCAATAATACCATAAGCATATTAAATTATGTATTTATTTTTATGGATTAATAAAAAAATATTTCAATTTGAATCTTCTGGGATAGTTAACAAGTTTTTTTAGACACGAGTTTAAAAAACCAATATTTTCAGAAAGTAGAAAAACTTCCCTAGTCGAAATTTTGGCCCTACTTTAGCCCTGCTTAGCCCTCCACGTCCTTTTGAATCCCATTGGACCTCGAGGCTCTCTTTTGATTCGCTTACGTCCTGACGACTTATGCACTTTTCTCGTATATATATAATTTAATTATTATATTTAATTACATATTTATTATAATAATTTCATTTGCCCAATTCGTTAATATGCATCATAAAAACAGTTATGATATATAAGGCAGAGCTAAAAAGTTGATTTCTTTCAAATTCGAAAAAAGTCCATACAAATTTGAAATTTATTAATATCTTATGTTCAGTTCTTTATGGGCAAACACTTATTGCACATTGTTTATTATCCCATTTTTGAGTATACGAACCATAACATGAAAATAGAAATTTGTAGTATTTTTCGGAAAATTTACCAAGAAAATTATTGTTAACTGCAGATTTGAGTAATTTCACAATTCTGTTAGAAAAATCATATATATATTCCACCAGAAATTAGTTTTAAGATTATTAATCATTATGAATGACAGTAATGTTCAATGATGTAGGTTCTGAAAAGTTTTTTATTGTAATAATAAAAAAGTACTTCTTTAAAATTATCTAAAAATTCCAACCTAATTCATTTTTTATTTCATAAATTGTTCCTGAAAAGATTTCGGTTCAATTTTCTTGTCAACATAGGAAAATTTGATTCGATTCAAAACTGAAAAACATCAGAAAATATATATGTGAAACGTCCTCATTTTTTAAAAAAAAGGTCCTGGATAACCACAGTAATAACTTTTTTTTGTTTGGCTCTGATTATGAAATAAATTTCCGAATTTTTGAAATTATGCTCACAGTTTTCTAGGTCTAATAGGGTAATGGGTACAATCTTTTTTGCACTTTATTAATTTCTAAAAAACGTATGCTACAAGTATCGAACGAAATTCTAAAATACACGAATGGAGAGTCAATTTTATAAAGTTTTAAATTATCATCCCAGGTGAAAAAGTTATATATATATATATATATATTATTTTTTTTTTTTTTTTTTTTAATATTTCTATGGGAAACAAATGAAAAATATCAGCTTTTTCTCCACTGTGTATAAATTATATATAACTTTTCCACCTGGAATAGTAAGTTGAGCTTTAAAAGTTGTAGATAATTTAGATTTGGAGAAATTAACAACATATATATTAATAATATTCTCCGCCTTTTTCATGAAAAAATTTCCCTATTTCTCAATTCTTGACCTATTAGGGTGGATTACAAAAAACATTTTTTTATTTTTCGGCGACCATATCACGACAGTTCGTTTCTCTCGGTAAAAAAATACCCTCCTGATTTTTTCAGATCTAAAAAATATTTTTCATTGGTATGAGTTTCAGAGAAATATCTCATAAATAAAAATGGTTGCTAATGCATAATAGAAAACTCATTTTATGTCCGATTAAAATATAATTATTTGGTTCTGATAAAAGTCATAAAAACCAGAAATAATATTTCCAATCAAATTTTTCTTTAACAAGGCTTTGAATAGTTCCCCACCAACAAGTTTGATGAAATATCATATACAGAAAGAAAAACTTAATTGATATCAAATCATTTTTTATATTTTCTAATTGCCAGCACGAACATACATTTGAGCAATTTACTCTTTTCTTTTTAGGGAAAATATTAGAATGTGGGAATCAGTATTCAACTTGAGTGAGTTTTTGTGCTTTTTTGCTCCTCAAGTCAAAACTGATAAAATTTAAGTAATTGGTGGTGACATTTTACATATTCTATTAGCGAAATATGAGTTACCAAAGATTATTAAAAAATTACTAATTTGGTTATTCGAGATATTTCCTAATTTAAAATTTGTGTCGAAGATTAATATAAAAACTGAAAAAACACAATTCTGGTCATTATTGGTTTTTACTTATAACAGGCACACACCAAAAGTATAGGATAGGGCTAATTTTATAATCGGATTATATTTCCATGAAAAACAGCATTGCTTTTTTACAACAATTTTTAATTGACACCCATTAAAACCACTTGCAGCAAATAGTGAACTGATAAAAAGAATGTCGAAAGTAATCAGATTATTAAATTAATCTCTATACTTTTAGTGTACTTGTATTTTTCCTGGAGTAAATGGTCATATGACGTCACTTTTCGTCTAGAGAATTTCGATGGCTGCAGCAGGGCCTGAACAGTGAGGAAAATGGACTTTTTTGCCACTTTGGAGGACTAAAAGAGGGCTTAATGTAATACAAATTAAGACCTCTACAAGCCCTCCTAAGTCCTATTAAGTCCTACAATTTAGAGGTCTGAAAGAGGGGTAAAATTTTGACTCGGGTTCAACCGCTTAAATATTCAGCAGGGAGTGAAAAAATAGCTTAAAATTGTTTCTCAGATGTCTCTAGAGTAAAACTATATAGATAATTATTAATAGATTTATTGCTTTTACGGTGATTCATTATGATCAATTAAAATTGAAATTTTTTTAAATTTCAAAGCTTTTTCGGGATTCAAATGAATGTTGCCGACGTTTCGTGAACATTGCAGTTCACTTCCTCAGGCCAGCCCTGAAGAATTCAACTGCAATGTTCACAAAAAAGCTTTAAAATGTAACAAATTTAACATTTGACGTAGATAATTAATTACTTAACCCATTTTGTATTTTGTATTTTGAATATTGAATGTTGAATATTGAATATATATTGAGTATTTTGAATATTATACTTTTTTACTCGCAAACTGGCATTTGGTCGCACTGTGAAATATTCAAATATTGAAGAAAATTGTTATTCATTAAGGTATAAAAATGATACAAGAAGTTTGAATAAACAGTTCTGAAGGAGATGAACATTTTCTCGGAAAATTATCTTCCGGATGGAAATCAAGAGGCTTCAATGAGATTGAAAAGAGGGCAAAGGATCTGCATCCGTCCTGGATTCTCGTTTCATCGAATGCACCGACTTTCTCAAGTAACTGTGAATCCCAATGACTCTTACTTCTATCGAACCAATAACACTGTTCGTTTTGTAATCGATTGCCGGCATCTAGACTGCACTCTGGTGCATGAAAGTGCCCTCAGAACACGTCCTTCGCTCTTCTCAAGGCCGTCGCGCGCTTTAATTATCATTGCCATTGACATACGGTTGTGGATAAGAAATTCAATACTTGTAAACAAACTTAGTAATTCGCAATATATATCAAAAAGGCTTCCGACTTGTATTGAGTGACAGTTGAAAACAGAATCTATTGAAAAGAGAATCTATTGAAATCGGAAGCGTTCAAGGGGAAACTGACGATGAAAAGAAGAATATAATTGGACTTTCGATCTAGAAGACGATTCGAATTTGCATGCAATTTCTTGTGAGTCACATAGCAAAAGGAAGCTATTTATTAAACGCATGGTTGAATTTATTGAGGTTTATTGGATCAGTTATTCAGTTTGATGACCTGATGCATTTCAGTCTGTGAACAATTAAACATTTTCATTGAATTGTGAATTTTTGTTTGGATTTATAATTTTTCTAAATGAAAGCTTATTACCTGAGTATTATATTGCCGAATCTGTAACGTGCGCCTTTTCACCGTTTTCGAGAAAATCGTCTTGGAAATATTCGCCAGGAGCCATATAGAGTTCTGGCGAAAACCGCTTTTGCACGATTGCTATAGAGCTAGTTGGGTGAAATCAGAAAACGAGATTCAAAATGATATTTAGAACGCGATTCTGCACTACTTTCAGATTTTTTTTTTCAATCCGGGAATACATTCTTCAGATATTGGTCAATGACAATTATTTTTGATTGTTTAATTTTTATGTTAATGCAGACAGCGAGAAAATGCCGATTTTTCCATTTCATTTTTTATCTCTTGAAAAAATTGTTATTATATTTTTGGAAATGTGCAAAAAAATATTTGGATTCGACACTAAGAACAATTTTTGGTCCTGAAAGGCTAGCTGGAACCTGATTAGGGCCCGACAAGACTGACTAGATCATTCTGAAGAAAATTCATTTTTGTTTTGTTCATTTATTATTTTTGATGCTTTTAAATACCCAGGCTCTTCTTGGAAATGTACCAAAACATATTTAAATGAGACAGTTGGAAATGTTTTGGTCCTGATAGGCTAGCCAGCATCCGATAAGGACCCCAAAAAACTGACTAGATTATGAGAAAAAGAATTCATTTTCTTATGCTTATTTTTCAATTTGAGTACTTTTGTACACCTCATATTTTTTTGAAATGTGCAAGAAAATATTTCAGTTAAACACTCAGAAATGTTTGGTCATGGCGAACTAGCCATCACCCGATAAGGGCCCGAAAATATATTCTAAATTGTACGGTCTAGACCTAGACAATGCCCTAATTGGATGCAATTTTAGTATTTTCCGCGGGAAATTCAATAAAATATTTTTTAAATCCATCAAGAAATCTTCAAGAGAAATGGCATGGCGCCTTGTAAAAGGTTGCATTCTACAAGCTGCTCTAGGGTGGTCTGAAAATGCATTGGAAATTTTATTCTCGAATTTTCATGCCAAATTTTTTTTTGCCCCCAAATTTGTTCAGATCTATAGAAAAATAAATGTCTTGAAAAATGATGTTTAGAAGTTACGCAAGCCCCATAAGGTTTCGCACGCATTCCCCATTAGAAAAAAAGACGTTATTGTAAATTTTATGCATAATCGTCCATATTGGACGAATCAAGTAGCAACTCAACATTTCTCTTCACAATTATCGTAACAATACAAATGAATAATTATTTTTCAAATATCACCCCCATAAGTCTCTTTTATTGGGTCCCAATAATACCCCATAAGTGAAAAATTGGGGTTTTCGAGCTCCTGGCGCTAATGATGATTTTTTTTTCGACTTTAAAAAAAAAAATTATTTATAATACATGAAATGCTACTTCCTACTGATAATTAGGCAATAATCCATTGAATTTGACAGAAATTATTGTTTAAACTATTTATTATTATTTATAATAATATTCTCTTATAATAATGCTGTAAAGTTGCAACTTTATCTAAAATTTTTCACTTTTGGTCCACTTTTCAGTTCTATTGAGATAATCGTTAATTCAAGTTAAAAACATAATAGTTTTTCAAACAATTTATTATTATTCTTAATAATATTCTCTTTCAGTAATGCTACAAAGCTACGCTTTTTTCTGAAATACTCAACGTTTTGTCCACTTTCCACTTAGAGCGAGGTAAAAATTAATGATATTCAACAAACATTATTGTTTGAATCATTTATTATTGTTTATAACTATCTTTTATTTCAATGCTAGATAAATGCGGCTTTTTCTGAAATTTTCCAATTTTCGTCAACTTTCCATCTAGAGTAAGGTAATGATTAATTCAAGTTGACAAACATAATAGTTTAAACAATGGATTATTATTTTTAATAATATTATCTTTAAATAATGCTAGAAAATTGCAATTTTTTAAAAAATAGTTGCAGTTGTTTCTTAAAATTTCCGCTTTTTGTCAACTTTTCACTTATTGATGTATTAAATAATGCAAGTTAACAAACAATAGTTTGAACAATTTATTATTATTTAAAAATATCTTCTCTTAGATAATTACTAGAATGTTGCGGTTTTTCTGAAATTGCTAACTTTTCTTTGGATTTTTAGTTATGAACAAATATTGAATAAGCGATAGAAAGAATTATTTTAAACAAACTCTTCCTTTCTTAAAAAACATTTTTTTTTAATTAAAACAGATTCTTGAAATATTCATTACATTTTCTATATGGATCATAATAAATGTTAATTTTCCTTGAAGTAGTTACTCAGAGTCTTTTTGTATAAATTATCATTAATATTTTTTACTTGTTCCTAACTAAAAAGTAAGAGTAAAGTTAAAAATTTCAGAAAAAAGCACAACTTTCAAGCATTATTGAATGAGAATATCATTGAAAATAATAATAAGTTCTATAAACAATTATTTTCCTTAACTTGAAATAATTATTACCACACTATAATTTAAAATTGGACCAAAAGTGGGAAATTTCAGAAAAAAATGCTACTTTCTAACATTATTTCAAAAGAATATTATTATGAATAATCATTAATTGATTATAGCCCCAATAAAACTGAAAAGTTTTAAATGAGTTAAAAAATTCGAAAAACCGTGACTTTGTAACTCTATTCTTAAAGAAAATTGCCATAAACAATAACAAATTGTTGAAACTACTTATGTAAACATTTAATTATCAGTAGAAAGTAGTATTTCATGTATCAGAAAAAATTTGTTTTTTAGCACCTATTTAGCACCATGTTACGTTATTTTAATTTTGTCTGGTGTATATCATGACCAGTCTGGGCCAGAATCTGCTATACCAGACTCTGGTGCCAGAACAGCACGCCAAAGCGGAATCATCCGGGCACCAGGCTGAAAACAGATTCTTCTTTTTCTGGCGCCCAGCTTGCGTCAGTCTGCGAAAATGTTGCGATGTTACGTTTTTGTAAATAACAAAAATTCGATTAAGAAATCAGCCTTGAACTTTTCAGGCCTTCGAAAGAACGTTCATCCAAACATTTTAAGACAAAGATCTCCGTGTCTCTAATTCGTACAATCTGAAAACGGAATTTGACTGTACTATGGTATTTCAAAAGTAATTATTTAATTGCATTCTATAGCTATTTGTGAAAAGAAATATCGAGTTTTAACTAGATTCACCTAATATGATTCTGAATAAAATTTTCAAAAACGTTTTTTTTTTTCGTATAAGAAATAGGGAAACCACCCTACAGTAGATAGGGGAAAAATCAACAGTATTTGACTGCATGCGTTTCCAAAAATGAAGAAAGATGTTCATTACTAAATAAAGCTTAGATATTCAATTAAGTATTCTTATAGAAAAAAATATCACAGAATTAATTAATTAGCTGTATTAAACATTTTTATAAGACCCGATTAAGGATACGATTTTGACACCTTTTTCCATGAATTGATAATAATTGTTTCTGATATTGCTCCTGGGCAAGTTAGAATACTTTATTCTGAATAATTATAATTTCTCATTAGTATACTCACAAATAAAATCAATTTATTGAGTAAATAATAGTTCGAACTACGATTATTTTGCAACAAACGCAAAAGTTTAAATTATTGACATTTTTTTCATCTCTCTGATATTTCGTAAGATTGGTACGATTGGTACGAGATGTTTAATCTTCATACAATTTAACCTGGCTCGCGATGAAAGAAAAGTGCAGCTTTTTTACAAAACCTAATCCTAAAAGTTATATCTTCTCCGAAAGGCTCCTTAAAACACAATTAAAATTTATGAGCTTTTTAATAACTGACAGTGGCAGAGCTGCCAATTTTGACAGAGAAATTTTTTGTAATTTTCCGATTATCTACTGTTGGTTATCTACTCTTGGAAAATGTAGTATCCAATAAAATGTCCTTAAATATTCATAAATATCAAAGACGGAACACTTTGTATCAATAAATATTGTTCATTAAACTTCAAGCTTTGATTCTAATGTAAAAACATGTCATAAAAATGTTCCATTAAGTTGAAAAGTATGAATAAAGAAGAGGTGAATTTTTTTCAGGTTAAAACTAAATTTTCTGCTCTCATTATTATTTTATTTATTATTATACCATTAAGCCATTTCCCTTTCGGGGTATGCGTGACTTGCTCGGTTGGAAAGTAGTGGGATAGGTATATAGGTGTGAGGTAGGTCGTTATATGGTATAGGGTAGATAGGTATATAGGTATATGTGTTATGGTATAGATATTTAGATTGATCTGGAGTTTTCGTGTTATTTATTCAAATAACACGTTCACTCCGCAACACTGCTCCGACCCAGGTTGTTGAGCAATCTCTCTCACAAAATTGTTATGTATGGTTCCCCACTTGGGCCCATTAGTATCCAAGGTCTTTGTTTCAGGCATCATTCACTCTATTGTCACTCTGCTTATAAACTATTTGTCGCCACATATTTCTGTCCTGGCATACTACTCTAGCTTCATTTACGTCCATGCATTTCTTCATGCAAGCTCTTCTGTTCCTATGACTTCTTATGTCTCTTCGGATCAATGTCTCATTTACAGATTCTAACCATTCTTTCGGCGGTCTACCTCTGGGCATTCTGCTATTTACTTTACCTTTATATACTTGCTTCGTCAGTCATTCATTTTTCATTCTTTCAAGATGTCCGAACCATCTTAGCATCAATTAATTACAAAATTTCAATGAAACTTCGTCAGAAGATATAGTAACCTTGCTGAAACGTTATACAAACAAAAGTATTGAACATTTTTGGTCAGTTTTCCAGTCAATCAAGATTATCTACTTTAAATAATTTTCTACTTTAGGGTGGTTTCCCCTACATGTTAAACTTCATCGGGCTTTCGGAACCTCTAAATTTAATTTTAAAAAAAGTATTTTTTGGTGGATGCGAAGAAATTTGGGGCGATATGCATGAAATTTCAAAAGAAATAAATATTGGACAAACATATTCTGCACTCTGCATTGTATACCTGCAAAAAAAGACTGATAGGTTGCAGTGCAATGCTCTCGGGATTTAGTAGAGCAGCTGCAACTAACTTATCGATAAAAAATAAATTAACGGTTATACTTGTTGCACTCAAAGCTTAGCACTTTTTTGTAGTCCTTGGAAGCGGAGAATCTTCTTGTAGGTACCAAAAGAAGGTATAGCAATTCACACCAACAATATCAACATCCTACTAAACTATTGAAGCAGCTCACTTGCCGCCAATCGTTTTTACCCATAAAGGAGATTCCACTCTTTTGCCTGTCAGTTGTCTTATTTTGCTATAAAATAGATAAATCTAGGGTCGGAAGTAGTTCGAACTGATTTTAATTATCGAGTATTTTCAATTATCTTATTTGTTAAATTATATAGTAAACTGGATGAGTAAGCGAACAAAATCACGGTGTATCGAGCCAGGGGAAAAATTCTTAAAAATGCGGTCCAGCGGAGGTGGATTATGTCGGATTACATCGGATTACTCTGCATTACCAGAGCTTGGACTGGGTTACTTATTTTTTGAAATTGTTACTTTTGATCACATTTTTTGCCCGAATTGACGATATGAATTAATTCATTATTCGTATTATTTAAAAGCTTGTGAAAAATGTGAAAATTCAAATTTTTTCAGTAAATTTGGCACTTTAGAGCTGGAAAAATTAGGGAAAACCCATAAAATAATAATTTGTTCGTATGTAAAATGTATGAAAACGGCTATCAATTGAATTATTATGAATCCTGATAAAAATCGCAATTTTAGTTAAACATTCTAGTCCTTAAATTAAAATTTAAATCTTTTTCATTGCAATTTTAGTTTAAAATTCGTCTTTTTTGGAATGAAATTAATCTTCTTGATTGAAAATCACCATTTCGTTTTTAAATACATAAATTTTATTTGCAAATTCATCTTTTTTGTTAGAAATGTACTTATTTTGTTAAAAAATCGTCTTTTTCGGTTCAAGATTCTCCTGTTTTTGTAGAAAATTCAACTATTTGGCTGACAGATAACTTTTTTGTCGAAAATCCATATTTACTGTTTGAAAATTCAACTGTTTTGTAAAAATTGCTCTTTTTGGCTTGAAAACTCAACAATTTGGTGCAAAATAACCTGTTTTGTTAAAAAATCGTATTATTTAAATGAATTCTGTCATTTATATTCAATTAAAATATTTTTTTGGTTATTGTATCAACTATTACATTTTTCGTTAACAATTCATCTTTTTCAGTCAGAAAAATTGAAACAATTTGTTAAAAGTCGAACTACTTTCTTGAATATACATTCTTTTGCTGAAGATTCATAATTCTGGTGGAAACTTCTTGTTAAGAAATTATTCTCTTCGGTTGAAAATTCAAGTATTCCAGTTAAATATTTATCATTTTCGTTGAGAATTCATCTCTTAGGTTGGAAATAAAATTATTTGGTTGGAAGTAAAACTCTTTTGTAACAATTTTTTTTTGATCTTTGGTTGGAAAATGAGCTGTCATTGAAAACTTGTTTTTTCTTTGGATGGTTTTCGATTGAAAATTATTTTTTTAGCGGAAAATGTAACTATCATTCCAGTCGAATATTCCATAATTTTAGTTAAGAATCCAACTCTTTGGTTGAACATTCAGTTTTTGACTGAAAATTCAATTATTCCGTTTTTGGTTGAAAAATTACCTTTTTAGGTTAAAAATTTGTGTTTTTTTGTAGAAATTAGTATTCTTGGTTGAAAATTCAACTTTTTGGTCGAAAATTCAATTATTCAAGTAAAAGATTCATCATTTCACTTAAAGATTCATCTTTCTGATTTAAAATTCAACTATTGCAGATAAATATTCACGATTTTATTGAAAATGCATCACTTCGTTTGAAAATGTAACTATGTTTTTGAAAGTTAGTTTTTCTTTTCGAAAGAAATTTTTTTAACTGAAAATTTAACTTATTCCAATTGAAAATTATATAGTTGTAGTTGACAATCCATCTGCTTGGTTAAACATTAATTTTTTAAACTTGAAATTGAATTATTTAAGTTCAATCTTTAAATTGAATTTCAGAATTAAGTTTTAAATTAAATCCATATTTACTAATAAAAAATTCATTTGCTTTGTAAAAAGTGGTCTTTTTGGCTTAAAAACTCAACAATTTCGTTGAAAAATATCCTATTTTGTTCAAAAATCGTCTTTTCAAAATGAATTCTACTGTTTTTTATATTAAATTATATTCTACTTTGGTTATCGTATCAACTATTACATTTTTCGTTAACAATTCATCTTTGTTAGTCAGAAAATTCAACCATGTTGTTAAAAGTTGAGCTACTTTCTTAAACATACATTTTTTGTTGAAGATTCATAATTTTGATGGAAACTTCGTCTTTCTTGGTAAAAAATCTTTTTTTTTTGTTACTTTTTTGCTTCATTATTGTTACTTTTCGGTTACCTTTTTGAGATAACTATTCTACTATTTTTTAAGCTTGAGCAGTTCCGAGCCCTGTGCATTACCTCAAAACGCTTTTCATAGTATTTCTCTGGATTACATACAATTATGGTGGATTGCTCAGCCTAAACTAGTCTCACGAGAATTTTAAACAAAAAGAATTACTTTTTAACAAAATTGTTCAATTTCCAACAAAATAGATGAAATTCTAACCAAATAGTTCAATTTTCAGCCAAGAAGAATAATGTTCTACGAAAAAACGAATTTCCAACAAAATACATGGCTTTTTAAACAAAACGTTGAATTCTTAATTACGAAAGAATAATTTTCCACCGAAAATGGAATAGTTGAATTTTCAACTAAAGAAATGAATTTTCGTACAAAATTATGAAACTTCAATCGGAGCAGTTAAATTTCCAGTTGAAAGTAAATTTTCAACCAAAAAGCAGTTATTTCTTAACAAAAAAGTTAAACTTCCAACAAAAGAGATGAATTCACAACTAAAGGGACGAATCTTCAACCAAAAAATTATATTTTAACGAAATTGTTGAAATTTTTACGAAGTATATTAATTTTTAATAAAAAAAAAGAATTATCCACGAAAACAGATCAATTTTGAATCAAGCGGTTAAATTTTCAAATAAAAAGAATAATTTTTGTAATAACTGCTTAATTTCCCACAAAGTTGATTAGGTTTTAACTAAATAGCTGACTTTTCACTTTAAACTAAATTTTACGAAAGAAACTAATTTTCAACGTGATAGTAACATTTTGAACTAACGAGATGAATTTTCAACTAAAAATATACATTTCCAACCAAACAATACATTTTTTTCGTGCAATGGAGTAGTTGAACATTCAACCAAGAAGATTATTCTTCTACCAAAGGAGACGAATTTTTAACAAAACATATGAATTTTGAAAGCAAATAGTTGATTTTTTGTCAAAAGAGTTTAGTTTTCAATCAAATATATGATATTTCAAGGAAATAGTTAAATTTTCAAACAAACCATTCTCAACTCAAATCAAAAATCTTCAAACAGAAAACTAAAATCTTCACAAAGTAGCTCAACTTTCCAGTGAGTAATTGAATTTTTATCTAAAAAAAAATGAATTTTCAATTCTAAATGGAATAGTTATACTTTCCGTTGAAAAATTAATTTTCTACCAAAAAAATGAACTTTCAACAAAATAGTTAAATTTTTAACGAAAGCAATGCATTTTTTATCATGATAGTTGAATTTTCAACGAAAAATACGAGTTCTAAACAAAACACTTGAATTTAAAAAAACTACTTCTTAGTTTTTTTATTCAACCGCTCAAAAATTACACGTATAAAATGAAAGCTTCTAACACTTTTCAATTGAGCAATTTTAAATTAAAACCTGTCAAACTATAAGATAAAAAATTTTTAACTTTTTTTAAATTGTACAGTTTAAAGATTTTTGGTTAAAAAATATGAATCCACGCTATCAGTTTCAATGTTCTGAATTGCAGAATGATTCAATTGATATGTATATTTTTTTAATTATGTCATTTTGAGCAATTTCAAGTTATAAACATTAAAAATTGAACAATTAAAATTGTTTTTGCACATACACTTTTAAAATCAAAAGTTAATACAAATTGACAATTATTCAATCGTTATTATTATACATCAAAATTTGATTTTGTTATGAAATCTTTTTGAGTATTCTCTTGAAATTATTTTTTCAAAATAAAAAATTATTTTAAATTTTTTCAGGTATTAAATTTATTTTTCAAAATTTTAAAGAAGTTTCAAGATTTTATCTTGAAATGTTAAAAAATCTACATTTTTTTTACATATTTTGAAAGTCATATTGCTAAATAATGTAGCTTTTTTTCTGAATAAGAAAAATTTCAAATTGAATGGGTTAAAAGTGGAATATTTCAGACGGAAACAGTATTCAAATAGGTTTTAATATTGAATAAAAGCGTTTAATTATGAATACATTATTTGAGAAATATTTGAAAATTAAAAATAGTTCATAAAGTTTCAATCGGATGAAGACTTTGAGTCGTCGAAACTGAATTTTTAAATTAAATGAAACGTACGCCTAAAAATCAAATATTTCAGAATTACGCATTATAAATTGAGTGATTTCGTAATTAAAAAAGTCAACAATTGAACTTAACATTCAAAAAAATTTAAATTCGAACTTATTTAAATTTTTTTATATTTTGAAGGAATGGATAGATTTTTCTTCTAAAAATGTGTAAAGTTCCTGATAAAAAAATAAATTTACCGTGATTTCCTCGTTTTACGATCCAGCGGCCACACTGAAAATTATATAAAAGAAAAATGTTCATTTCCAGAAATTGTTTACAACATGCTTCTCTCCCATCAAGATTTCATTGTTTTAGGCATTTTCAATATCTTTGAAAAATCTTCAAAAGAGGTTAAAAATTAAATATATGTACTCATATGCAATGGAAATTTTTCAGGGTTTCAGTAAACGGAAAACTTCTCAATGAGAAATAATGGAAAGAGAAGGGCAAGGCTGCTAATTATAATTAGTCAAAATAAATTTCTCAAATACACTTTAAAAAATGACCTGAATTTACGAATTGGAAAACACTTAAAAATATAACTGAAATTTCAGATACTCAAGAAATCTGATAATTCACGTAAATTTCTCATAAATCATTAACATAAGGAATTCATTTATGGAATCGAAGTTAATATTGTTTTATCTCTGTTAATCTTTAAGATACAACATTTGTCTGCTTATTGAGAAATTAACAGAATTCGATTAATCATGTTTTGTTCGCTCACTTCACGCGTATACACTTATCTTTATTTTTGTTATTAAACTTTTGGTATTATTTTGTATGACATAATTGATGATTAATTTAACTGATAGTAAAAAGTAAGTGACTATGCCGTTTTCCGTCCCTCGATTTAAAATAACTGACATTGATCACAAGACTTCAAGTACTTGTAATCATTATTACTGGATAATCGTGAGAGAATTGTGTGTATCTGTTACGTTTTCTAATTACGTTTTCTAATCCGACTTTCCTTAAGTGATTATAGTATCAACATGCGAATGTAATGACGATTTCTGCCATTAGAGTTGACATTGCTGAATAATCCTCTGACCTAGATTTATAGTGTACAAGCCTGATTTATGAAAGAAATTTTTTGTATGCATCTTGTTCTCTAGAGTAATAACTTTTCTAATAGCGAGCATCAACTATTAAAATTAAGCCTTAGGCTAGTACAGCAACCTTCTCTCTAAAAAAATTGTTGATTGACAGCCGTTTTTCAATCTTTTGATTAAAATTCCTAGAAAATGTACAAACATTTTTGAAAAAGCTTCGAGTCATAAAATTTTCATTGAATAATCAAGGTTCATTTGTAATTGATTTTTTCTATTTACAGGTAGGCTAGCAGCGATTCTTTTTGGAATACTGGCTCTCACAATTGGAATCATTCTTAGTAGTATACCATGGGTAGATTACGTTATTTTAAGGGTGAGTAAATTTTCGCATTAAATTTGAATATCTTGTATGATTTCATAATTGAGGGACCAGATTAGGGCGGTCCAAAAATGTATTGCAAATTTTTTTTCACTCTAGAGGGCAATTTTTGTGAAATTGACATGGGATATTAAATGGGAAAAGCTCAATTTTCGGAAAAATGGAAGAACAATCGTGATAAATTAGTATTTTTTTGGGATTGATGACACATTAAGTAAATGTTGAGAATAATATTTTGTTATGAATTTTTTTTAATTATTTAAAAAATTTATATTTTCTTCAATTTTTGTTTTCATACCAAATGATGAAATGTTTCCGTTTCCTGGAATGAATGAAACACTTAATGAATTTTAGGAGTAATATTTTTTGTTGACGTTTTGCAATTGTTTAGATAATTTCCATTTGGTTACATTTCTTCCCAACAAACAATGAGAATTTAGTATTTTTTGAACTCATTACGCACTAAATTAATGATAAAATTATTAGTTTTTATTTCAGACATTATTCAATGTTAAAACAATTAATGATCATTCACTTCTGACTTTTGATTTTGAAGGTAGAGAAAATTCTAGCTTTTTAAATATCCTTACACCATACCGCATATTATAAAGAAGTTATAACTTGAATGTTCAAATATTTATTATTTGCTTAAAAGATTTTTTTAATGGCAAATGGACTGCCTCAATTCCACATTAAAAAAGGAAACCATTCATAAAGTAATTAAACAAATTTGTTGACGAGAGTAATCATTGTTTGGACAATGAAGACATAACTTCTGAAAGAAACAATATCATAATCATGGCCAGAATTTTCATGATTGAGTTGGAAAACAAAAATTGATGCAAATATAAATTGTTTCAAAAATCAAAAAATAAAAACTTAATAACAAAACATTATTCTTAAAATTCACTTCCTGTGTCATAATTTCCATAAAAATTCTGACTTTGAATGATTTACAGTTGGAATAAAATTTTTTTAAACAAATAATAATTGTTTGAATTATCATAAATTTGTTGAAAAATATTCTCAAGCTTGTCATTTATAGAATGCAGAAAATGCATTATTATTAAAAATTTAAAACAAACCCGTCTCAAACAAGAAATTTAAATAAAACTGCTATTTCGCTTTGTCGGGATTGAGAACGATTCCTTGAATATTTTGTAAGAAGTCCTGAAATCCAATTTTTGAAAAGTTTATAACAAGTAGTTTTTCCCTATTTTTCCGAAAACTGAAATTTTTATATTTAAAATCCTATGTTAATTTGAAACTCCTGGAAGACGTTCTAATATTGACGAATTTCGAGAAAAAAATGGGAATTTATTTTTCCGGGAAGCGCACAAAATAGGGCAGAGTATTGCCCTCTAGCAAAAATGGAAGTTTTCTTGGTCATGGGTAAGAATTCATAACTTTTGTTACATCAATAATTCCTGTGAAATTTACCAAAAAATTTCAAGATTCTGCTGAAGTATGACGAGATGGAGTAAACAAAATTTTTATTTCCTATAAAACGGGGTTTTGGGGTTTATTTTAAAAATGGCAAAACTTGAAACATTTCCAGCACCTTTTTTTGTACAAAAATCGGTCGACAGTTCTATTTTCAATGGATTTTTATGTATTTCTCTGAAATTATCCTAAGGCTTCCAGGTATCATGTGTAACTACTAATTTTTTATTATAGCCAGAGCAACATTTTGTATTTGATAATAAATTAACTTTTGCTTTTTCTTGTAACTTTTAAAGAGTGCTACTTTAAATTATCAAACAAATTATTGTCATTATAGAAGGCGTTCAAATTCAGTAAAACAGGGCTTAAATCAGTGCAATAACTATAGATAAATAATTAATAATCTGTTTGCGTAAGAAGAAAATTTTGACAATGTTTTAAACAAATTAATAAACAAGTTTGATTTGTGCGTGATTTGTAATGATTATTTATTAAAATGATTGTGTTTGCAATAATTAGTGAAATTCGTGTACGATAACGATTAGTTTAAAAAAGCTTCTGTTTTGCAATTTTAACGGAAATATTTTTAACAAAATAGTTAAACTTTCAACCGAGCAGTTAAATTTTTAAGCAGAAAAGCCAAATTTCCAACAAAATATCTGAATCCTTTACAGAATTTGTTATGCCAAAAGAGATGGAATTTCACGCCCAAAAGAAGGCTGTTGAGCCAGAGATTTGAATTTTCAGGCCCAAAGGATAAATTCTTAACAAAAAAGTAACTTCTTTACCAAACAGTTGGACTTCCTACATAAATAGTTGAATTTTGAACAAAATACATGTTTTTTCAACAAAATAGTTGAATATTCATATCGAAGATATCAATTTTTGAGAAAAAAATTAATCTATAACCAAATAGTTGAATTGTATACCATTTTTAAAACAAAAACACAAATCTTTATTAAAATAAATAAATTGACAACAGCGAAGGTAAATTTTAACCAAATAGTTGAATTTTCTACCAAAATGTTTGAATTTTCAACTAAAATTATGAATATTCAACGGAACAACTGATTTTTTAACAAAGTAGTTCAACTTCCAACAAAGTAATTACATTTTCAAACCGAAAATAAGACGAATTTTCGAAAAAAATAACTGAATCCTCTATAAACAATTAAAAAAAAAAGAGATGATTTTTTAAACCAAAAACAACACTTTTCAACGAAAGAGGACCATATTAGGTTCGTCCAAAGACGTATGTGTTGCAAATTTTTTAAATAAATAAATGAATATATATATATATATAATAAACCGCATGAAATTTCAACCAAAGCAGATGAATTCTCAATCAAAAATATAATGGATGATATTATTCCAACCAAAAAATGTATTTATTCGATATTAAACACAGCTGAGTTTAACCAAAATCAGATCAATTTTTTTACCAAAATAGTTGAATTATCAACCAAGAAAAGATGAGATTTCTTTTATGAAGAGTGATTAATTTTGAAACGAGAAAGCCGAATTTTGAACCAGAAAAGAAAAAAAATCACTAAATTGTTGAATTTGTAAGCCAAAAAGACGAATTTTTTACAAAACAGTTGCATTTTCGAATAAAAAATATATATTTTCTACAAAAAGTGACTTTGAAACCAAATGGTTGAACTTTCTATCAAAATACGCGAATTTTCAACCAAGTAGTTAAATTTTCAAACAAAATAGGTGAATTTTGAACAAAATACATTAATTTTTAACTAATATTCATGAATTCTCAACGAAAAGTATGATGGTTGATATTATTTCAACAACAACAAAATTTTAATGTTAAATCAAACACAGTTGAATTCAACCAAAAATGAAGAATTTTTAACAAAATAGCTCAATCCTAAAAAAATCAGATTAATTTTTTACCAAAATAGTTGAATTTTTAACCAGGAAAGATGATATTCTTCATCAAAAGAGATAAATTATGAACCAAGAAAGAAGAAATATGTCCACCAAATTTTTGAATTTTCGAACCAAAAAGATGAATTTTCTACAAAACAGTTTAATTCCCCAACCGAATTTGTAAACCATAAAAATGACAAATATCGTAACTTTTCACTGACATAGTTATTTGTAACAAGTTTCTACCCAACACTGTAAATAACGTTCAAGTCAAGGCAACATACTTCCAAACAACTAGTTATACAACTTTATAAAAATCTATAAATCAATATCACTAATTATTTTAGAAACTCAATAATTTCATATTAATCTGATATCAATTATATAAAATATGTAGCTCAAAAATATGAGACCTTTTTTCCAAATTTCAATATTTAATCTAGAGGATGAGCATAAAAAATGGTTCATATCTTTCTAGTCTGGAATCCGTTGACCCATAAACTCACCTAGCGTGAACGATTATCGGGCAGTTATCGGCGACTTGAAATACAAAGTCTACGCTAGGGTAATACATGACAAGAATGAAATGCGGAAATGGTTTTCAATATCGCGACTGCCTTTTAAGAGCCATTTCAAGTTATTTACGTAATCAGTTTGTTTTCAGTTGAGTAACAAGCTGTAAATTTGCCAGTTTTCAAAAGTAGGTTTATTATTTTACTAACCGTAATTTAATTCAGTAATGTGTTCATTTAGTGAAAAGAAATTTATTTCAAATAGAAAATGTAGGTAGCCGATGTGTAGAGTTATTGATGTTTTGTTTTTAATTATCTATTGGGATATCATATCTATAAGATACCTATAGATATTTTTAATTTATAACATAAAGCTGGCATTAAATGCTTGATACATGCAATTGAAAATTAAATTTCATTTTAAAAAGTTTTAAATATCAAGAGTATTTCTAATTTTTGAAGCAATAATTAACAATTTTGAAAGGAACTGAAATTTAAAAAAAAATATATTAAACGATTCTTAATAAAAAACTTCTCAAATCAAACAATTTTAGGTCCGAAAAATTTTTGAAAAAAGGAGAATATTTCGAATGGAATAAAAGGAATTGAACTTGTATCATTTCTGAATAAAAGCGTATAAGATTCAATGATTTAAAATTCAAACATTTTTTATCAAAAGCTCTCAAAACTGAAAAATATGAGACTGAAATTTGGAAATATAATAATTTCATTCTAAAATAATTGAAACTGTATCATTTCGAATACAAAGCGTTCAAGGTTGAATTTTATTTTGAATTCAAGAATATAGACATTAAATGATTTCAGATTGAAATGTCGAAAATAGGGCAACTTAGAAAAAAATTGAATATTTTTAGATTATAATTTTGAAAACTGGATTATTTAATATTTGAAGGAATTGAAATTGTATTTTGTCAAATTGAAAGCTTTCAAAAGTGAATCATTTGAACCTAAAAACTTTGAATATGAACCATCAAAAATTAAAATTTGTGAGACAAAATTATCTAAAATCAAAAAATATATTCACTGTCATTATAATTGTTTTAACTAAAAAAATGTTCTTTTTGTTGTAGTTAAAAATTAATCGAATCCGAACTTCACTTAGGACTGAAAACATTTTTTGTCACCAAGAATTGTGATATAAGTTTTTAATACTCAAACTCACCAAAATTTCCACTATTTTAAGTAAAGTTAAATAGTTCGAAAATTAAAAATCTTCAAATTCTTAATTATACTTTCGATAGTTTAATTTTGATCTATTTCAATTTCAAAAAGCACATTTTTCAACTTCATAATTTTAAATATATTAATTATTTTATTTAAATATATTATATTTTATTTATTTTATTTTATTTATTTATTTATATATTAAATAAATAAATATATTTATTTTATTTTATTTTATTTTAATTAAATATATTAATTTTCAACACTTCATTTAGAATTATGATTCATTTCTTTAAATTTTCCATACAAATATTTTTCAAACAAAAAATAATTTAATATGCAATTCCTGGGTCTGAAATCTTGACGGTTATCAGGCTCAAATATATAAGAAATTATTATCTGAATTTTTCGTTGTTTTTAAATTATTCTGGAGGCATTTACTTACAAATCTTTCAAATTGAAAATTGTGCAACTATCAAGTGCTCCAATTCAATATTCTACAATTTAAAACATTTAAAAATCCAGACAATTTTCCACGTTTCAAATTGGTACCAAAAATGTATAACATTTTAATCTGAAATGAATAACTATGAAATTATTAAATTTAAATGTGACCAAAATTGAAACCAAACAATTTAGAATATTTTTAGAATACTATTGAATTTTAAACAGAATATCAAGCCTTCAAATATGAAAATTTGCAATTTTTAATGATTTAAGAGTGAAATTATCCTGAAATTTTTATTAATTAAATCTAAAATTACAGAATCGTGAAATTGGAATTTCAACCTAACAGTTACATTTCAAACCAAAGAAATGAATTTTCAATTTAAACGGCGAATTTGTCACCCAGAAGATTAATAACTCTACGACAAAATACAAAGTTTCAACAAAATATAGAAATTTTCAACAAAATAGCTCAATTGTCAAGTAAAGAAGGTAAATGTTAATTCCAACATGGAACAGTTACATTTTCTGATAAAATAAATAATTGTCAACAACAAAAAATTAATTGTTAACACAATAGTTCAATTTTTAAGCGAAGAAATTAATTTGTAACTAACATAATGAATCTTCAACTGAAAAAAATGAATTTTAACCCAAGAAGATCAAATTTTTATAAAAAAAGATGAATTTTCTACAAAAAATGGATAAGTTAAATTTTCAGTTGAAAGAATAATTTTCCATAAAAAAACTGATTTTCAATTAGAGATAAATTTTTAGGCAAAAGGATTAATTTTCTATAAAAAAAAGATTAATTTCAACAAAATACAGGAATTTTCAACCAAAATTTTGAACTTTCAAGAGAAGTTTCATTCAAAAAGGTGAATGAGTCACCAAGAAGATAATTATTCTACGACACAAGTGAAAGTTTTAACAAAATACAGGAATTTTAAACCAGATAACTGAATTTTCAATAGTTGAAGATACATTTTAAACGAAAAATGTAATATTCAAATTTTCATTAAAAAACATTAATTTACAACAACAAAAAGTTTTCAACAAGATAGATGATAAATTTTGAAGAAAAAAAGGGTTTTCAAATAAAATGATGAATCATCAACCAGAAAAAAATGATTCTTGAACAAAGTAGTTTCACTTACAACTAAGTAGTTGAACCTTGAACCAAAAAAGGTTCTTCTGTCGCTATTGACGAATGGCGAAAATTTTGAAAAATTAATCAAATTGTTGAATTAGGTGAAATATTCGAGCAAGAACTGATTTAATATCCTGTAAATTCCAGATTTTTCTATTTTTCTTTCTTAGAGGTATTCATCTTGAAAAATATCGAAAACCTCTAAAAAGTTATTATATAAATGTAAATAATGCAATGAAAATATAGAAAAACGGTTATTTCTTATTTATTTTGAAAATACAATTTTGTCTGTTATTCAAGAAAAAAGTTACTTGTGCTCATGTTAAATAAAAATTGAAATACTATTGTATGCGTCTGTCTTGATTAAATAAAATGTTACATCATAGATCTTGAAGTTTTCTTAGTTTCATCATGCATATTTGTAAATGTTACATTATTCTCACTGCTGAACTTAAAAATAAAATTTCAATATAAAAATAAAATAATTCAATACATTTATGTGACAAATATGTTCAGAAAATGTGGCAAATTGAATCTTATAGAAAATTCGAATCACAATCAAATAGTATTTAATTCTACTTTGATGAATAGTTCATCCGGAAATACCTTGATAATGTATTTTTGATGTTTTACAAATGTTAACAGAGTGCTAAAATTACGGTATCAGATAATTTTTAAGAATTGTAAGTGCAAAAAATTGTATCATTTATATTGAATCTACTGGAATTTGCTTGCTATAATAAAAAACTTCTGTAAACCACATACAATGTTTTCGAATCATATACAATTTTCTGTAAAATCTACAACAGAATGCTGGCAAATGAACCGAGTTTTTTTCTAAAGAAAGGGTAATCAGAGTTTTATAAAATATTAAACTGACTGAATGAATTGAAGATTATTATGAAAAATAATAATTGATGGTAATTAATTAACTTGATTTTTTGCAGCAATTAAGGTTGTGGAATGGATCCCTGTCTTTTCAATACTGGCAGAAGCCCGGTGTTGTTCGTCTAACCAAAGTGTACATATTTAACGTGACGAATGCTGACAACTTTTTAAACTTTAACGAAAAACCGAAGCTGCAAGAAGTTGGACCATTTGTATACAGGTAATGAATTTTATTATATTAGGCATTGTCTATATATTGAAAAAAATAAGGAGAAAACTAAAAATATCTTTTAGACGAACAATTAAAGTTGCTACGAACATGACCCATTTAATGGAATAAATATTTCTCGCTTCTTCTGCACTGATGATGAGTACTTAATTTTTTATATGAGTCTGAAATGAAAGTCGTAAATGACCGATAAATTTTCCTTGTAAGAGGTAACTTTTTCAAAGGGTGTGGTGAATTTGCTTAAGGTCATTTGTTGATTGAGGAATACTTTTTTTAGCACGTAGATTGAGGAATCTTTACAAATGGGACAAACAAGAAATTAATATAGAATTAAGAATACTATTTTCAATAGAAGAAAGAAAGCTAAATAATCGATATTGCGATCTTCATAGAACGAAAGGCTGATGGTATGTAGCACATCTTTAATGCCATTGAACAGCAAGTCCATTATGCATTAAACGAGAGGTGCTATTCGAACTTGCATGATCCTTACGAGCAATTCAGGTCGATTTCTACATACCTTTTCAGATATCTTTCTTTTCCTTTAAATTCCAAAAAAATATTTCAGAAAATGGGAGCAATTGTGTTAAAAAAAATGTCTTGTTGAAGTTTAAAAACTACGTTTAAAAACTATGTCACACTGTCAGGGGGAGGGGTTAACATAGAATGTGACATCACACATAGAAAATATAAATTTGAATAACAATTTTTTGAAATACCTAAAAAATGGAAATTACTGATTTTATTTGACAAGTAAAGCATCTGGACTTCAGACTTTCCCCCCTATTCCCCTCTGTAAAATTGAAGGGTAGAAATGCAAATGGAGTCAAGCGCCATTTTTCACTTTTTTCAGGAGAGACTAAAAACATGTTGTAAATTCAGCGGGACCATTAAAGAAAAAAATAAGAAAGTACTTTCGAGATACTTTCATGCTCTATCGAACTAAAAAAAGTTTGCTCACAAAAAGCTATCCGGTGTCGAGAAATTGATTGAAACAGGTCACGTTTCGAGGTTAGATTTTGGGTCCGTATCGACTTTTAACATCTTTCAATATTAATTGTGGAGTCAATTTGCAGTTTAAGAAGAAACTAAAAATTTGAATTCGAGCTATTGAATGGAAGAATTGATTTCCGAAAAGTTTGTTTTAAAAAAATTATGCAGTTTCGCGAAGTTTGAAAATCCAATTATGACTTCAAATTGGTGTAAAACTGACATTTTAACTTCAAAATAATGACGATAGCAGTAATAATTTTGCATATTTCCAAAAAATGAGGAATTGGGTTTCAGTTTATTCAGTTCTGAACGGAAGGGACCCAATAGTAATTAAAACTAATTAGCCAGTGTCGAGAAAAATGAAATTTGATTTTTTACTTTGTGGTTAGAAAAGCTTCTCGGACTGTGAACATAAGAACCCAAATTTTGAAAAATGGTACCCAAAAAAATCCTTTGGCAGGCATGTGTAATAGAATCTATCTGATTTTTTGAGCTAATAAACCCGATTTCAAAAATTTGGCGCTCGACTCCTTTTGCATTTCTACCCTTCAATTGTCTTTAATTTTTAATTTTACGATATCTAATATTTCGTTTAGAGGTCACTATTTTTTGTTAGAAAATCTTCTATTTGGTGGAAGATTTAACCCATGTGTTAAAAAATTTATTTTTTTACTTGCAAAAAATTAAATTTATTAACTGAACATTCAACGAATCCATTTTTAGCTGAAAATTGATCTTGTTCATTCGAAAATTCAAAGTTGAATTTTATTTTTAAAAAGTTAAATAATTATAAGAAATTTTTCTTTAAATCTTTACCATTTTTGGATTGAACTATATTGTTGAAATTTAACTGATTGGTTTAAGGCTAATTTTTTAACTGAAAATTTAACTATTCCATTGTTGATTGAAAATTGATAATTTCTGATTGAAAATTTGTCCAATATTAATTTTATCGGTTAAAGCTTCACCTATTTTGCGGAAGGTTTGTCTTTTTTTTTATTTGAAAATTAATTTTTTTCAACTGAAAATTCAACTTCCTTTTTTTTATTGAAAATTGATCGGTTTTAGAACTGTTTCCTAGCGAATTTGGCCGATTGGCTGGAGATTTCAACAATTCGGTTGAAATTTTTCTCTATTCTGAATGAAGAATGATTACTGGTTAGAAATTTATATTTTTTCTTGGAAAATTGATCATTTTTGGTTAAAAGTGTAATTGATTGTTTGAAGGTTAATCTGTTCCGGTTGAGAGTTTAACAATTTTGTTGGAAATTTATGTCTTCTTGTTAAATTTTACTGTTTTGCTCCAAAATTTAAATATTTTTTTGGTTCCATTTTTATTTGAGAATTAATCTGTTTTGTTTGAAAATTCAACTACTTTGTTGAAAGTTGAGCTTCTGTGCTAAAAGTTATTTTTTTTGTATTGAAGATTCATGGTTTTAGTGAAGAATTCAACTAATTTGGTAAAAAAAATAATTACTTTGTTAAAAATGCAACTATATTGTTAAAAATATAATTATTTTGCTTAAAATTAAACTGTTGTGTTGAAAATTCATATTTTTTGCTAGAAAAGTTCTTGGTTGAAAACTCAACTGTTTTCTAAAAAAAATCATCTTTTTGGCTTGAAGATTGAACTATTGTTTGAAAAATGCATTTGTTTGTGGTTAAAGTTTAATGTTGCTTGTTTAAAATTTTTACGATTTGGTTGAAAATTTCTCTTTCTAGGTTGAAAATCCAACTATTTGGATTTTCAAAAAAATCAACTATTTTGTTAAATCAATGTGATTTAGAATAATTTGCCAGACTTTGATCAAATGAAATCAAAGACAAAATTTTGATACGAATATTTTAATTTTACTTAATTTGACTTAAGTATTTCTGACGTCACTCTGGGTTGGAAATAGTTGTCAAAATAGCGGTCCCTAAATAATTTTGAACGGTCCCCAATACTCATGAGAAGTTTTATGTAAATTCCTAATTTCACATAAATTAAACTTTTTTTATATTTTGTTGCGATATTTAATACTAATAACATTGTTAAAATGAGAAGCACGTGATTTCCGTTATTCAAGAGTGTTGCAATATTATCGTGTCATTAAACCTCGTTATGTTTTCAAGATTTCATAATTTAATGAGTACATTAAATTTGTAATTATTTCACTGTAATGAAACCTGGTTCACTTCGCGTGTTGTGATTCAATAGCCATGAAAACGAATCCAATTAGTTTAGGTCAGTGAATCTAGTAAAAAATCCTTAGTTATTCATAATATTTTGTATAGATTTTCAGAATCAGAAATGAGTTTTAATAGATTTTTTTAAAACATTTTTTTGATGATTTTATCAAATTTGTCTTTATTTTTGAAACTTTCTTAATTATTGGAAGAAAATTCTAAATCCACAAAAGGGCGAGGAATAGTTTCAAATGAGAATAGATCAATTTCTAGAAATATGTACGTATCTTTACCTTTATTGCTCATCGTTTTTTAGTATATTTCCCAATTTTATTCAGTATAGAATATATGCGTTAATGGCGAAGAATTTCTTGCAAATGTCAGCAGCGCAAATTCCTTTAAAAGTTCAAAAATGTAACTTTTCCTTCCAGAACCATTCATAAATGTCAGTTGATGAAGTTAATAGCCAATTTCGAAAACATAGTTAACATAATTTTTTTCCAAAATAGTTTCTGATTATTTTCAAGTCTTTTTCTGATAAATGAAATATTTGTGAAAATCCGATCGTCTTTTTACTTATGCAGTGCACGTTTATTAATTTCAAAATACCACCAGCATTTTCTGAAAAATTCATATTTATTTTTGAGAAAAAGCCTGACGTTCAATCCTGTTAAATATTATATCTTTAACAAAAAATGCTGAGAATTGAAAAATATTTCATAAATCAGAGAATAAGTCTTGAACACAAATAAAAATAAATAGCAACTGTTTTAAGAATAAAGTTTGTCAAATGTATTTCAAAAGCTAAATTTTCATTTAATTAGTCAACATTTATGGATGATACTGCAAGCGAAAGTTAGATTTATTAGCTTTTAAAGGAATTTGTACCGCTGACATTCGCAAAATATCTCAGCTATTCTCGTACATAAGGTATGTTCTACTGAATGAAATAGAGAAATGAATAAAAAAAAAATGATAAGCAAAGCGTATTTTCTTTTTAAGTAATAGATATGTTCTTATTTATAAAAATCCCTCGCCATTTTGTGAATTTAAAATGGTGTTATAATACCTTCATCTACTTGAAATGATGATCTTTGAAATTTAAGAGCCCTTCCCCCATATTGAAAAAATTTGTAAGATTTTTATGAGCTCGCTCTCCACCCTTTTTTCGCCAGATTTCATATTTATCACTGAATATATCAGAAATATATAAATTATTTTCACTGTAAACTGGGTTTCAAGGAATTTAAAAAGATTTCAAAGAAAATCTCATTTTTTCAAGGGATTTCACCAGTTTTAAAGGGACTTCAAAGTGTTTAATTAGATTGTAAGAGATTTTACTGGATTTCAAAGGATTTCAAGAGTTACCAAAGGATTTCGATAAATTTTGAGGGATTTTTAAGAATTAAGAATTATCATGTGCAGTATTTTACCGAAGTATTTTCAGAAATTTTGAAGAACGGAAGTCGGATTTCGGAGATTTGAAAGGATTTGAAGAGATTCTATAGTATTTCATAAGACTTTAAAGGATTGCCATGAATTTTGGATTTTAAAAGATTTAAAGGTGTTTTGATGATTTGACGGGATTTCAAAAGAATTCAAAATATTTTCCTAAGTATATCTATCCACTATAATTCAAGGATTTCACAAGATTGCAAAAGATTTCACGGAATTTGAAAGGATTTCCGAATATTATAAACGATTTTATGAGATTTTGAGGAATTTTATTGGTCTTTGAAAGATTTTAATGGATTTTTATATATTGTTAAGAACATCAAGGCATTTCGAAATATTGAAAAAATATTAACACAAAAAAGACTGTAAAAACACAAAATATTTTCTGTTGATCTACAAAAAATGAAAATCTGTTACCATAGGTTTACGAACAATTTCAAGTCAATAAAGTCAATAAAATTAAAATTGAGTAATAGATATCTCACTCACAATGTTCTGCTCGCGGTATCAGATTTTGAACGGGATTTATTTTTCCTCATTTTTCAGCAAGATCACCAGAAATACTTGTTTCCTTGACTTTATTTCCATCAGCCATTAAAAATTATTTTTCATATTGAATTTTTTGTCAAAATTACGACTCACGTATTTAATTGTTGAATTAAAAGTTGAATTTTCATCCAAAAATATGAATTTCCAACAGAAGAGTTGTATTTACAATGGAGTAAGATGTCTCAGTCACAGATGAAATTTTTTACCGAAAGAAATTGATTTTCAAAACCAGAAAGAACACTTTTGAGCAAAATACTTGAATTTTGAAGCCAAAACAATTAATTTTTCAACAAAAATGTTATTTTTCTACAAAAAAGTTTGTACCTGAATAGATAAATTTTTGAAAAAATAGATGAATTTTTAACCGGGCACTTGAATTTTTATACCGAAAATATTAATTTTCGAAGATAAAATAATTTATAACCAAATATTTGAATTTTCTAGCATGATAAAACCAAAAAGAATTTTCAACAAAAGAGTTTGAACTTGTAACAAAAAATTCAAAGTTCAACCAAATGGTTGAATTTTCTATCACAATCTTTTAATTTTGTACAAAAAAAAATAATAATTTAAAGAAAAGTAGTAAAATTTTCGGAAATGTTAGGAATTTTTAATAAAGTTGTTCATTTTTTAACCAAGTGGTTAAATTTTCAAACTAAAGACAACACTTTTGAACAAAAGGTTTGAATGCTTAAACCAAAAATATGACTCTAACAAGAGAGTTACTTTTCAACCAAATAGTTGAACTTTCTACCAAAAAGATTAATTTTAAACAGAAAAGTTGAATTTTCAACCAAGAGAGATGTCTCAGTTACATTTCTCATCCAAACAATTGTATATTCAACACCAAAAAAATGAATTTTCAAATAAAATATAAAACACTTTTGAACAAATGAGTTGAATTCTCAAGCCACAAGAATGAATTGTCAACAAAAAAGTGACTTTTTTAACAAATAGTTGAATCTTTATCCAAAATGGTTGAATTTCTAACAAAATACATGAATTTTCAACCAGAAAGTGAAATTTTTATACCGATAATATTAATTATCAACAAAAAAGTTAATTTTCCAACAAATAGTCAAATTTTCAACCAAAGATTTTCAACAAAAATTTTAAGCAAACACTTAAATTTTTAACAAATACGTTCAATTTTTAACCAATTAGTTAGATCTTCACGCAGAAAAGATGAATTTTCAACAAAACAGCGAACACTATACAGACATTTTTTTACCAAAAGAGATGAATTTTTGAACCAAAAACAACACTTTTCACCAAATTGCTTTCCGAACAGAAAATATAAATTCTCAACAAAAATCTTCATTATTTTTCAAACAACTAGTTGAACGTTCTACCAAAATAGTTGAATTTTTAACAAAATGCGTGAATTTCCAACCAAAATAGATGAATTCTCAATGAAAAAATCATAGATCATGTTATTTCAACAAAAAAATATTTCAATTGGAAATCAAGCACAGTTGAATTCAACCAAAAAGGACGAATTTTCAAAATAAAAAAAATAAAAACTGAATTCTCAACCAAACCACATTATTTTCCAACCAAAATAGTTGAATTTCCAACTAAGAAAATAAGATTTTTTTACCAAAAGAGATGAATTTTCGAACCAAAATAAAAAATTAAAAAAAGGTGAATTTTCAATCTGAAAAAATGAATTTTCTACAGAAATTATCGTTAGTTTTCAACCAACCAGTTGAATCTTTCACCAAAATAGTTGAATTTTTAAATAAATACCTGAATTCAAGCAAAAAAGACAAATTTTTAACAAAAAAGATTAGATTTTTTTACCAAAAGAGATGAATTTCGAAACGGAAAAGCCGAATTTTCAATCAATAATAAAAAGAAATTTTCACTAAATTGTTGAATTTTTAAACCAAAAAGACGAATTTTCAATAAAACAGTTTCATTTTCAAAACGAAAGTTCAACAAAAAAGTTACTTTTCAACCAAATAGTTGAACCTCCTACCAAAATACACCGAAGAAAGATTTTAATTTAAAATCTATCACAGTTGAATTTAACTAATAAAGACTTCATTTTCTACCCATAACTGACCCATAAGTATCTATTAGTCGGAGACATATAAAAAAAGCAAAGTAACTTTAAAGTAACTAACATTAAAGTTCAAAGATACTGTAAGAATCGTAACTGAGTTACACTACAAGTTACTTTTAAAAATAGTAACGAACTTACCCTAAAAGTGACTATTAACGTAACTTTTCAGTAACTTAGTTACTTGTAAGAAGATACTACATAACTCACTTAGAGTCTTCTTATCTTCTAATTACTTTTCTCTCGTAACCTTATAACTGAATCTCACATTAAAAAAAAATCTGATTTACCAGAAATTCCTTTCCTGTTATCTCTCAGTAAATTTTGACCATCATATCATCTCTTAGCGGGTAAATGAAATAGTAAGTACGTAAATAGCGAGCACGTAAATAGTATTCGCTTTCTACGGAAGTTTACCGCAGAGCTCATGTGTGGGCATTGTCGCTTGTACGTTTACACACACATGCTTATACACACATACATAAACACACACTCTCAAAGCTTGCAGAGACATTACGCGACTGACATCTCGTACCCGGCCTGTATTACATCAACATACGTAATGCAATATTACATCCACATGCGTAATGCAATATTACGTATATTACGATCCTGAGTAAACTGCTCAGGATAATTCATTGAAAGAGAAATTTAATTTTCAGCAATTCGTATATATATATATGTACTTCACTTGATTATCTTTCCATTCTTCTTGGATAAAATTAGAGGTGTCCAGAATCACGCCTTTCTTTTTAATATTTGTTCTCCTTTTGCAATTTTTCGTTTTTTGAAACTTTTTTAAAAAAAGGGTATTCTCCAATAGATTAGAATTTTAGGGTGTACTAAAGTTATCTCAAGTTCAAAAATAAACTTCGTTGAAAATTTGGTGGAGAATTTTAATGTTTATGATTGGCCTTAGGGTCAGGTGAATTAAAAAGAATCAAATTGTTTCAAACGTTGTTGCACAAAATGCTGGCCTTCATCTAAGGATTTTATTAAATTTGTGAAAAGTACATAATTTTTTGTAGAAACGCGATTTCACAATAAAAAGATTTTTTTTTGCTTAATATCGCAGTTGTAAAGTTATATAAAATGCGTTAATTTTCAATTCAAATTTACACCATGTTTTTTTCATTTTGTTGATAATCAATAATAAATATTCGAATATTCTTAAACAATTTTCATAGCGACGTACAGTTTATGAAAACAATTACACTATGATAAAAAAATTCAAAGTGTGAAAAAAATACCCTTAAAACAATTTATTTGTGTGGAAGAAATATTTTGAATACTTTTGCTTTATTTTTTTATTTTTTTAAATTGAAATGTAATGAATTTCCTATTATTATTGGAAATTATATCTGTGAAAGTAAAATATTTTCCCCCTCAAAATCACACCATAATTAAAATACGAAATGATTAAAATCATCGCGATTAAATAATTAATCAAATTTCTTTAAACACATTTTTGTAGGGAAAAATTTAATAAAAACATTTATACTATAGTAAGAATACAAATGGTAAAAAAAAATTATAGATCAGAAGTTTTCTTTAACATTTTTCCATTGCAACGTAAATTTGATAAAAAACAATGTTTTTGATAATTTCGTATTTTTACTATAATACATTGTGATTTTGTGAGGAAAAACATTTCACTTTCACAGATATAGTTTCGAATGTTGCGAGGAAGTTCAATACACCTTAATTTTAATTCTAAAAAATAAAAATATTTCATTCCTACGAAAAAATTGTTGTAAGGGTAATTTTTCATACAAAAAGATTATAAGAAAATTGGTCTTTCATCATATCTACGTCGCTAAAAATATTTTTAAAGAATTCTTCGATCACTATGTTTATTGACAACTTTGAAATTTTTTTACTAAAGTGTAATTGTTTTTATCAAATGTACGTCACTATCAATTTTTCAAAAAGTATTCGAAGATTTATTGATAATTATTAATGAAATAATAGAATATAATTCAAATTTAAGTATAAAATTGAAGAATTTAATGTAATTATACTGCTGTCATATTAAACAAAGAAAAACACTTTCAATTGGAAAATGGCCAACAAAGAACATCAAGATTTGTCACGAAATTTATCATTGAGAGTCAACACAATATCCCAGCAATTATTGTTTCAAATGATTTATAAAATCAAGAAAAATATTCCCAGTGTTAATTGTAACTAATATATTGGTAGGATCTTGAAGGTGAACTTTTGAACAAAATATTTTAAGTTAAAATTGTTTATTTAACAATATTTATGTAGCATTTTATATCTTTGCTTTTTGTTTAGGTAAAAGTTATAATCCTCATTCAATTCAAATATTGTAGGGCTCATTATATTCCTTGAAAAATTCTCTACAAATCTCTTTGGCAGTTTTTCATTTCAAATATTTCATTTAGGAAAATTATTGTTCATTAGAGTAAAAATTGTGTAATTCATAAATCAATTTTTAAAGATAAAAGGCACGAAATAGATTTGTAGAAAATCTTTCCAAGAATGAAATGAGCCCTACAATATTAGTAACAATTTTCATTTGAAATATTTTTTCTGAAGTTCACGTTCAGTTATCTTAAAAAAAGGTGACAATTAATGAGGAAAATATTTTCCTCAATTTTGTAAATCATTTTTAATAGTGAATCAGCCAAAAATAAGTATTTTTAATTATTCAAGCACTTTATTTATTGGTTCTGATACTTAGAATCGGACCTAAAACGTCTGCGGTGTAGAAAATCTGCCAAGTACAACTACATGAATTTATGAAATGAAAATTGGCCAAGTGATTCAGAAAAAAAATATTCAGGATAAAATATATTGAGAAACTTTTTTTACGAAGAGCCCTATAGAAAATTTTTCAATAAATTTCAAAGGGCCTTTTTATTTATTTTGAAATTGAGCGGGATTATATTATACCATCAATCTTCCATACCCAGCAAAACACATTTAATCCCGTTAAAGTTTAGAATGACTAAAATGACTTTTCAAAATCTATTAAGAAAATTTCTTTAGGAATCTTCATGGGAAAGAGTTTCTGAATATACATATTATATTGTGAATATTTTTTTCCTAATTGCTTGGCTAACCTGGATTTAATAAGTTTATGTAGTTGTACTTAGCAGATTTTATGCATCCCAGATGTTTTTGTTCGAATTGTAAGTATTAGAACCAATAAATAAAATGCTTAATTATTTAACAATACGTATTTTTTTAAATAATTCAGTCCTTTTTAGTGCAATATAATTTAATACTCAAAATATGGCAATATTCAATAATCGCACGTGTTGGTTGGCTAGTTTTTTGAATTTATACATTTAAAAATTACAAACGAATTTTTTTTCAGAAATATAAATTCAATAACTAAAGAGAAGAGTTAAAATTAGTTCGTTTCATTAAAGATAAAATTACTGCACTGGTGTTTTCTATTATTTGTCCTTAAAGTGTCATGTTGCAGTCGCAATGCGATTCAGCTGAAGACCTTTCATAATAAATTTCCAGATGCGTCCTAAGATAGCCTGGTGTCCTTTACGTAATACGAGTAAATATTACGGTAATAACTAGACATCGCCAATTAAATAACGGGCAATTTCAGAAGCAAACTTTGTTGTACTGCTAATAAAGTGAAAGTAATTTAGCTGACCCAAAATTATTCATATTCATTATTACACATTCGAAAATTTTCCACAGAATGAACATTGACAATTTTAAAAATATTTTCAGTTATTCAAAAGCATAAGAACCACAATGAGTTAATACTAATTGATACTAGTATAAGAATACTTTTAATTAAATTCCTTAGACATTTTTTTTTATTTAAGAACATTGTTTAGTATGCTTACTGTTGATAACTGTTAAAAAAGTTAGCGATATTGCGAAAGATGGTCCTGCAACTATGCAGTTAAATAACAACTTATTAGGGTTCAAAATTATTTTCATACTGCAGACTTCACAATCAGGAGAGAATCCTTATTTTTCCTTGTTTTCAAGAAATTTCCCCTTTTCCTCGTTTTTTCTCTGAATTAATAGAATCCGATGTGAAAATCCAATCCGACTATTTGGTTGAAGGTTCAATTATTTTTCTGAAAATGCAACTACTCTGTGGGAAATGGGTTTAATTTTTGATTAAAATTTAATTTTTTTGACTGAAGATTTAACTATTCCATTTTTGGTTGAAAAATTCATCTTTTTTAGTTGAAAATTGAAGTAATTGGTTAAAAATGCATGTATTACGTGGATAATTTGTCTTTTCCAGTAATAATGTATCTTCTTGATTGGAAAATAAATTTGTTGTTTGGAAAATTAACTATTCGGCTGAAAAACCATTTTTTCTTGGTTGTGAACTAACTTTCTCGACTGAAAATGTTACTATTCCTTTTTTGGTTGAAAATTGTTATTTTATATTAAAAATTGATATTTTCTGGTCAGAAAATTCTTGTCCTTTGCTGAAAATTTGTGATTGTTTTATCAACTGTTTTTATTAAAAAAATTAAAATCTACGGTATGTTTAAGGGTTCAACTATTTTGTTGAAAATTCATCTTCTTTGATTGAATTCCACTGTTTTTATTTAAAATTAAAATTTTTTTTGGTTGAAGATCAATCTTTCCAGTTAAAATTTCACCGATCTGGTCGTAAACTAACTTTTTTGTTAGAAATTTATATTTTTGGGTTGAGAATTCAACTTTTTTGTCAGAAATTCGTCTTTTCGGTTTGACGATTCAACAATTTGGTAAAAAATTGGACTATTCAGTTCAAAATTAACTTTTTGGTCAAAAATTCACATTTTTGGTTGAAAATAAAAACCAATTATATTGTATGTATTCTTTACAAGCTTAGAATTTAACTAATTGGCAGAAAATTAAGTGTTTGGGAATTTACTTTTCTGTGAAAATGTCGTATTTTTATTTGAAAATTAAACTATTAATTCACAATTTTAAATATTTTGTTGAAAGATCGTTTTTTTGTTGAAATTTAATTTTTTGCCTCAAAAGTTAATATTATATTTAGGTAGACAATTGATATTAATTGTTCAAAATTCACAATTTTGATTGAAGATTCAACTATTTTCTTGAAAACTCGTCTGTTTTAGTTAGATTCAACTGGTTGAAATTTTCTTTCTTTCGTTGGAAATTTTTTTTTTTAAATTGAAATTTGAAAAATTCTATTTTTAATTAAGAAATGTTCAAAATTTAACTATTTTGTTGAAAAATTTATATTCGTCAATTGAAAATTATCTTCTATGTTGAACATTGTTTTTTTTCTTGGAAAGTCAACTGTTTTCTGAAGTTTCAGCTTTTTAGCTTGAAAACTGAACAATTTTATTGAAACATCATCTATTAGCTTCAGGCTTCAACTATTTTGTTAAAAACTCGTCATTTTTCGCTGGATTTAACTAGTTGATAATTCGTCTGTTTTTTGAAAAGTAATTTTTTGAGCTGGAAATATAACCATTGCATTTTTTTATAATTTAACTTTTTTAGTTGAGAATTCAACCGGTGGGTTGAAAATTTATCTTTATTGATTGTAAGTTATCTTCCTTGCTGAAAATTATTTTCTTCTGGTTTGAAAGTCAACTTTTTTCTAAAACATTCAAATTTTCAGGTTGAAAACTCAACTATTTTGTTGAAAATTCATCTATTTGTTTGAGGATTGAAATATTTTGTTAAAAATTCGTCTTCTCTGTTAAATTCATGTAGTTGACAATTCTTTTTTTTTCATAATTTTTTAAACCGTAAATTTAACTATTGAAATTTTGGTTGAAAATTTATCTTTTTGTAGTTGAAAATTGAACTATTTAGTTGAAAATTCATACAAATTGTTAAAAATTCGTCCATTTGGATTCAAAATTCATCTTTTACGGTAGAAAGTCATCTTTCTTGGTTGAAGATTCATCTTTCGTGGTTGAAAATTTATCTCTCTTGACTAAAACCGAACTTTTTTGTCAAAAGTTCAACTGTCGTCGGAAGAATGAGTCTTCGCCTTGACAATGCAACTATTTGGTTAACAATGCAAATACTAAATTTTGTTGTGTTAATAATATTAGTCTTTCTTGTATCGACATGGATTTAGAGTTTTTTTTTATTAGAGAATGTCACGTAATGTGCGGACGCCACGTGATGAAACGACTTTTAAACAAATACACTGTAATAAATTATTTAAATTAATTATACAACTCTTGAGAAAAGCTTTTGTAATCTGACTAGGAAGTTTACGAATTTTATTTCATTTTTGCGTAGGGAGGACATGGAGAAAGTGAACATCGTTTTCCACAACAATGGCACAGTGACCTACCAGCATAAAAAAATTTTGAACTTTGTCCCAGAAATGTCGAAAGACGCAGAACTTCGCTTATTCGTGCCAAACATTCCTCTACTTGTAAGTAAAAAGTATGGTTCTCTCATTTTAATTAAAATATTTTGATAAAGTAGTTCCAACCAGTTTGAAAATTGTTTTATATCACTTATATACAAAAAAGGTATATGTTCCCACAGAATGCGACATATGATTTCCTGGGGGTTTTTTTTATGCTGAACATGAATTTCGCCTTCATTTGTTGCCATCAGGTGTAGTTTATTAGATATTTGCAATAAACTTGTTATAAAACGAATTTTTATCAATCTTTTTAGGAGTCAAAACATAAATCTTTTGTACATGTTCCGAGTCACTTTCCTGTGTTTATTAATGCAGATTTCAAATATTGCCTCTCTTTTACAATAGCTATAACGGTTCTTAAAATAATCTCAAAAAACTAAACAAAAATGAGAAAAAATTTAAAAATGGAATATTCTCTATTTCAGTTAATATTCAGATTTAAATATTGAATTAGATAATCAACAAAATAGGATTTCTTCAAAAGAGTAAAAAAATCATTCTGTGAAATTAAAATCACTATTTAAATGTAAAAAAAATGTCTACTTTCAAGCCGAAATATTACTCAATTGAGGCAAAAAATGCTTCATCGAAAAAAGTTATCCAGGTTCGAGACAACGGATGTGGAAGTTGACAATACCAAAGTGACACTAACCTAAAATTGGACCAACCCTAACTGTGGATTTCGATAAAAAATTCATATTTTCATTTGATAAGAAAAAATCGCACTTGAAAGATATTGAGCTTCTCAGTAAAGGTAAACAAAGTTTGATATAAAAAATTTAGCCAATCCTGAGAAATTGATCAAGAATTTTGAGATTAAAATTTCATGAGATTTTAAAGTTGGTTTTGTGTAGCGATTGAAAAAACAAATTTTCAATTGAACAAAAAAATTAATAAAAACTTTCTTACGAGATATGGTGATGCTGAATGAGAATAAAAGAAGCTTGATACAGAAAAATGATTCTTTTCCGAAAAAAAAAAATATATATTTTTTTATTTGATGATAATATTTTTAAGGAATATCAATGCTAAAAGGTCGGAAAAATTATTACCACGTTATAATTGTAACTAAATTGTAACTAAAATTCGTAATAATTTTTTTAAGTGACTATATAAAAAACTGAAATTTTGAAAAAATCCTTTTACCGCAAGTTTTATTTGATTTTTTAAGAATTTTTCATGCAATAAACCCATTTTTGATAGAGATGTGCATGCTTCAAAGCTCTCAAAATTACTCATCTTAGAGTTTTTTGGGTCGCTGATATCGAATCTGAAGTAAGATTAAAAAAAAATAAAAATGGATGGCTCAATATAGCGGACCTTATTTAAACCAATGTATGATTATCAAAAAACACATAATCACTTGGTCTGCTGTTTTCAGGGTCGCCGATAACGAATCTTAAATCAGATTTTCAAAATTGCAAGTGGTTGAGCCAATATGGCAGACCATGCCTTAAAAAAGTGTTTTGATTTTCATGATATTGGCTCAGCTATCTGGAATCATAAAAATATGACTTCGAATTCGTTATCAATTGCGCAAGAAACTCAAGAGTTAGTTATTTTAAGTTATTAAACTGAGTTTCATAATTTTTAAAAATCTGACTTAAAATTCAATATTAGCAACCCAAAACAACCTAAGGTTTTATTATTGCAAATAAATGATGAGTACTTCGAATGTAGGCTGATGATTCATCTTGATATCGCAAGCACGGATTATCCTAATTTAAATTTATTTTTAGATTATTGTTTAGCATAAAAATATGGCCCTATTGCATAGTGAAAATCTAAATATCAACAAAAATAAAGCAGATTTGACTTTTTGAGAATTTCTTGCATTTTCTATTTTAGTTTTTGTTATTATTTGAAGAACCCATATAGCTATTGTAACAAGAATCAGATTGAAAAATTTGTTGAAAGTTTTTTTAATAGAAAAATGAGTTGCAAATATCTATTAAACTACACTTGACGGCAACAAATAGATTGTGGAAGTATTTTAAGTATACAAAAATACTTCGGAAATAATAGATCCCGTTCAATGGGTACGTAAGTCATTTTTGTTGACCAGTATGTGGTAAGTGTTGCATATTAGGGTTGTCCAAATATATATCTGTGAATATTTGTTCGTTTCCCTGAAAAAAATTCTGCTTTTCTTATTTTAAAATCGGTCAACATTAATCCGGGCTGTTGAAATTAACATGTTGCACTTTGAATGGGAAAAGCTCGGTTTTCGAAAAAATTGAAAAAAAGTACTTGTTGTTGACTTTTTGTAAATTAAAGCTTAGTCACCCATTGAGGAATCTTCAGGATTTATTTTCAAATAATAATTTTTAATTTTAACCCACCTTAACCCTTTTTATTATTCCAGGAATATTCCACAAAAACATGCAAAATGTTTTATGCAATCATGTTTTATGTAAAATTCATGCTAAAGACAGTATTTTTTGAAATTTTTTCAATGTCAATTATTTTATTCGATAAACAAGTCTCCAAGAATTTTCTAACTTATTTTCAGTTGTTTGAGTAATTGTTATTTGTTTAAACAATTTTTTGTTCGTCTGTAAATCGTGCAAAGTTATTATTTCTTGGGATGATGATACAGTTGATATAAGTTTCTAGAAATATATGTCCTCTTCAAAACATTTGGTAAGTATTTAAAGAATTTTTATTTGTTCACAAAATTTTTTACCTGTAAATCTTGAAAGGTTGATAAATATTCAGAGTTATATTTATTGTGGAAGACAGTTTTCATTCACTTTCATTCACTTGCTCCTTTTCATAGGAAAGGTGAAGAAAATTCTACGAGTAGTTTCTGATCTCTTACGATCTGTAGCTTTTTATTAAGTATTTTGTTATTTCAGAACTTATACACTAATTTTTTAAACAACAATCATTTTTTGAAACAATTTTCATTAGTGACGTTATGGATACTTATTTTTTTAGATGGATTTCATTGATAAAATATTACTGATTAGTGAACAACATAGTGTAAGCGATTTACAAAAAATCTACAATTTTCTCCATGTTTACTATAAAAAGGAGCAACTGATATTAATTGATCAAATAATTGCAAACTGTCTTTCACAAGAAATATCACTCTTGAAATTCTTTACGTGTGACATTATATTTAGAAAATAATCAATTTTTACGATTTACGGGTTGAAAAAACTGATTAAACAAATGAAAATCATTTGAAGGATTTCCAAGTAACTTAAACAAAAAAAAATTCATTTTAACATTCGTTGAATTTGTTATTGATCATATAAAATAATATTTTTTACGATATACAGCCGAAACATTGTTTAAGCAAATGAAAATTGTTTAAGGAATTACTAACGATGCTAAACAAGAAATGTCACTCTTGAAATTCATCAACTGTATTATTTATCCCGAAAAATAATGATTTGTTATAACTTAAAGACAAAAGAAATGGATTCAACAATTAAACATTAGTTAAGAAATACTTGGAAACTTGTGTTTTATCAACAAAAAAAATTAATTTTGACGAAATTGAAAAAATACAGTCTTTAGCATGAATTTTGCATGAAGCTATTATTTTTTGGGGCAGTTTCCGGGCACAGTACCAAAGGGCACGAGTTAATTTTGACCGATTTGGAAAAAATACGGAATTTCTTTTTCCGAAAAACAAACAAGTTGACAGGTGGGGGGGGGGGGGGGGTAGGGTAAAACACAAAAAATAGAAAGTTAAATTTTTAGACCACCCTACTGCATATTTTGAAAAACACCTATATAGATTAGGGTGGTCCTTATTTATAGAATAAATGTTTTCAATACATTTGCTTCTACTGGCAGAATTTGTTCGTATTCCCAAAAAACGGAAGTTTACCAAATTTTAGACAAATCACGCAAAAACTAAAAATCTTTATTACTTTTTCAATTTTCATTTGAATCATTCGATCCCCTAGGCGAAAAATGTATGCAAATGCAAGATCTCAAAATCCAAAACTTTCAAAAAATAAAAAATTGCGACTAATTCAAAAATAAAAAATACCTTTTTCTCACCGTCTTCAAAGTAACTTCGTGGAAACAAACTGCTTGGCTACAGAAATTACTTGACAGTTTCATAAATCTAAAGTTTTGGAAAAATACAAAATGGTGGTCAATACAAATTTGAAAATAACTTATTTTTACATTTTTCAATTAAATATTATAAAACTTCGTAAAAGCGGACTATAAGGTTTCAGAAACTACTAGATAATTAAAAAATAATAAATAATAATAAAATAATATTATAATACATGATATATATATATATATGATATATATGAAATGATGAATAATAAATAATATTAAATAAATAAATAATATTACAAAAAAACCAAAATTGGTGGACAATTCAAAATTTAAAAAAAGTTTATGACTATAATTTTCAACGAAATACTTCTAAACTTCTTCAGAAAAAGAAAAGTTGACGCATAAACTATAACAGCAGTCACTTTGCATTGTTTCAAAATTTCGGATTTTGAAATTTTGAATTCACTTGAAAATAATTTAATTAATTTGTCCACAATTGTTGGTCACCCTTTGTTAATAACTTCAAGAATTAACTCTTTTGAGCTCATTTAGATGGACGCCACTTTGTCCTTTTTCAAAATTTTGAGTTTTTGTCTTTTTTTCCGCATACGAATAAATTCTGCCAGTGGATGCAAAGAAATTTTAAAAAAGGACCACCCCAGTATAGAATTTAATTATTTTCTTTATTTTAGGAACTCAATTTTGGAACGAACTTGTAAATTTTTATTTTTTACATTTATTATTAAAAGAATAAGTAAGATATTTTATCTCTTTTGCAGACATTATCAACGCAAAGCAAAAGTCTTCCAGGATTCATCACATTGGGCGTATCGATGTTCCTTAGAAGTTTGGATTTGAAACCTTTCGTTCCTGTTACTGCTCAAGAATTAGTTTTTGGATACGACGATCCTTTAATTAGTCTGGCTCATCGATTTTTTCCGAATTCGCGAAGACCGATGAGTCAGATGGGTCTTCTACTTGGCGTGAGTTTTATTTATCCAAATTAAAAACTTTTTTTTCGTTTTTTGTTTTGTTTGTTTTTATTTTCATAAGAAACCTGGTGACTATTAATGTATAATTTTTTCAATTTGCAGAGAAACGGAACGTTGGATGAAGTGCATACAATATTCACAGGACATACAGATATGAGGGAATTTGGTCTTCTAAACAGATTGAATGGGTTGGACCGGTTGCCCTATTGGGATGAACCACCCTGCAATTCGATTCGAGCTTCAGAAGGTGAGATGAAGTTAAAAAATGTGAGATGAAGTTAAAAAATGTGTAAAAATGAGAATTTCGATAATTTTTAGTATTTTGAAGAACCGAATAGAAACCTTTTTACTTTTGGTCGCACAATGGGACAAACAAGTTTTTCTGGACAAATTAGTCTGGAGCTTATAATTTTGATTCGATTTGAGCATTTCTTTGAAATAAAAGTTACTTAAATTTCAAAAATATTTGTGGAAACCGATTCAAAAAATGTTTATTATGAATTTTTTATTTAACAAGAATACAGGCGGTAACAACGTTCCAAAATTTATTTTCATATTAACAGACTATTGAGTGAAACTTCTACGTCAAGATTCAAAATTCTTAGAAACTTCATTTTTCAGTTTGCTGTTCGGGATATGCGTAAAATAATGCTTAGTTTTTCATTTGAAAAAATCCAAATTGTGAATTTCATCAATAAATTTAATAAAAAAATTCATATCTTAGCCATTTCACGATCCAAGCACGTTGTTCCTTCAACAAAATGATAAAGATTTGTCGGAAATCAATAATATGTACAATTTATTAATAATTAATAAAAATTCTTAATTTTTTAAATAAATTTTATGAACAAATATAGATTTTCGTCAATTTTCTACCAGCATATTTCGTTTTTTCAACTGAATTAACTCTAAATAATTTAGCCATATACCTTTTTCATGTTTTATCTTACCAATGAGATTTTTTTGTTACAAACTCTTTTATTAACAAATTCACAAATTCACTTTTGTCAACAAATGGATGTGGTTTTTTTACGAAATCGATTGCCAATGACATAAAAAGGATCTTATCTATTAGGATACTTTTTCAGGTATTTATTTAAATAAATTTCATTGAAAACATAAAAATTCAGAGTAAATATTGAAAAACCGGTATACATCCATAGGCACAAGCACTGCAGCTAAAGCCACCATACACATTAAAATTTAAATTTTTCAAAGAAACGGTTGCTCACTCTGAAAAAATGACGAAATCGCGGACTTTTTAGTAAAATTGTTCATAAAAAAAGGCTCATTAATAAAATAACATCAGAAAGGTATATGACCATATTGTCTATGTTTAATTTAATTGAAAAAACGAAATATTCGATTAAAAATTGATGAAAACGTGTACTTGTTTATAAAATTTATATTATTAAATATGGTCCTCTCTTAGACATTGGCAGTCGATTTCGTAAAAAGGTTACATCCATTTGTTGAAATCAGGTTGTGCATTTTTTTATAAAATTGTTTTAAATAAAAAAATTACTGTACTTTGATTCAGTAATATAAGAGAAGGATCCTTCCAAGCAACCGGCAGTCGATTGCGTAACAAAAAACAATATTCTTTTATTCACAAGTAGTTAAATTGTGAATTTTTTTATAAAAATGTTTATAAAATAAACAGTTATCAATGTTCGCTATTGATTTCGTTGAAGATACGAAATTTGCTAGTTGAAAATTGACAAACATTCATATTTGTTTATTTATTTCACTTAAACAATTAACAAGTTTTATAAAATGTTAACAAATAGTACATATCATTCTATCCGGACAAATTTTTTATCAATTTTGTTAAAGGAACGAATTTTTTCGATCGTGAAATGGCTTAGATATGCATTTATCGTTAAATTTGTTTATGAAATTAACAATTTGCATTTTGAATAAATTAAAAAACTATGTATTGTTTTTATGTTTATCCCGAGCAAGAAGTTGAAAAATAAAGTCTCCAAGTATTTTCAATCTTTAAGTAGCACATTCACTCATTGATTTGTTATTATGAAAACAGGGCAATTTTTTTAAATGTTGTAACCTACTGAATATTATTAGTCAGGTGTGTTTTCACTGATATCATAATGTTTCACATTAATATAAATAGTTACAAAAAATGAGATTCAAAAAAAATGTCAACTTTGTTGTTGAATGAAATATTAATATAAAACAAAATGTTAATCGACTATTTTGTTTTAAAGTCGTTGTGGCTTATTATTTGATTGGCGTCAGTAATGAAAAAGTATCGTAATTTTGAAATTTATAAAAACTTATAAGTTATAAATAATTTTTTAACCTATTGAGTTTTGTGGACAGACCAATCAACATAGTAGAAAAGTTAATACTGGGATGCAAACATTTCATCGAATGCTGATTTTTCGTAAAAAAGATACAAAAAATTTGAGTTTTTTAACAATTTTAGTTTGAAGAATTTGTTTTAAAATGTCATACGAGAAAAATCACATAGAGTCAATGTGTTCAAAAAATTTTCCTCAAGCCTTTTTGTCGTGTAGTATAATTAAATGCATTATTAGGTCTTGTAAGGTGTAATTGTTTATTTATATTCCATAAAAAATAGGATTAGGAAAAAAATTGTCTCACATAGAGTTTTTGCGAATGACTCAAATATCTGTTTGACCCTATATCAAAGAAAGAATTTGTTTAATTCAAACAAACCTTTTTCTAAGTGTAAAATCACTAAGTTTTCACGCAGTAATAATTGTAAATAGAAATATGAACCTTAGATATTTTATATAATACATTTGCATATCCTACAACACCATTTCTTGTAGAAGTATGCCGCCTACTTTGTCTTTTTTTTTTGTTTCACTATCTGAGAAAAAAATGTGTTCTTGTTATTTAGGATCCTTTTTTCCTCCAAGAGACATAACAGGAGCAGATATTGTTCATATTTGGGATAAAGATCTGTGTCGAGTAGTGCCAATGAAATATCGTGGACCAGCTGATAAAGATGGAATTAGAGCAGATTTGTATACACCAACGGATACCGTATTTGATCCACCTACTAATAACACACCTGATAATGAATGCTTCTGTCCAGATGATCCATCAACCTGTCCACCAAAGGGTCTCCAAAATATTAGTCCCTGTCAATATAGTAAGTTTTTATTACTTATATTATTTTTTTATTTCCATTTAAGTTATTTTTTTCAATTTGTACATTACCGTCGGAAATTACCCAGGGGAGACTACCCTATAGCAGGTAATGAACCTACAGTAGATAATCATTAATTAAAAGCACAAATATACCTAAAATAGTTGATTCTAATTTTAATTTGATAATACTTACTGTGTCATAACTATTGATTAAATTGAATATATTGAAATAATACAAATTTAATTATTTTACATACATTAATATTTTTAATTAATGATCATTCACTGTAGGTTCATTATTTATTGTAGGATGGTTTCCCCTACCTGATAAGCACGAAAGGTGCTAAAAATCACTGATGACGTTGACACTCGATAACACGTTCGGAAATAAGGCTAGTCACTTTTTTTTAATGTTTAGAAGACCTTTATAAGTCTAGGTCGAACGACCCTTTGTAATTATATTTCTGAATTTGTTGAAAAGATGTATCACGTGAGAAATTTTTTTTTTTAATTTGAAAATTTCTCGAACTTTGTACCTCAACTTCAACTTGCGTCATGACCTAGGAAAGTTGCAGGAAAAATCTTAAATTTATAGTACGCAATCTTTAAAATCTTATATTTAATTTAGGCTAATAAAATTTTTTTTAATCTTCACGGGTTTTTTAGTTATGACTAAAAGTGATAATCAGTGATTTTTAGTTCGGCTTATGTTAGCAAGAAATTTTTTCCTTTAGAGAACATATTACCGCCCATTCCGTGAGGACCCCAGAAAAAAATTTCCATCAACTTTGAGCCAAATCGGTTAATTTTGAGACGTTCCGCGAAGGCCCGGAAAATCCCATAAGATTGACTTGGAAAAATTTCAGATTCAGAAAAAAATGAGATTTACGTATCTGGGTTTCAGCTCAGCTTGCAAGAGATTATTAGAATTTGTTGTGAAGCTTCCAAGCAGTAATTTCCACTAAACCCTTATGGAGCCCGAAAAAGTCCCCAAGAACAGAAATTGACGATATTGCACAAAATTGACGTATATGACTTATTATTCAGTAATAGGAAAAAATTAGAAATTTCGAAGATTTTTCAAGAATTCACCAACTGTTGAAACAATTCATTATTATTTACTTGTAAATTTTTCTTAAAAGGAGGTAGAAAACTGTACTTTTTTTCTAATTTGGTTAACTTGGTTGCTCATTATTAAATATTTGCGTAATTCAGACATAACTACCTTATCTTTTTTCAATTCGTATTCTTCTAAATAATTGCTTTTTATTTAAAAAAATTTTCATCTAGAATAAATGTTTGAGATTTATATTTTTCTGTCATTAATGCGGTAATTTGTCATTGTTAAGAGCAACTTATAATTTTGGAAGTATAATCTAATTATTCGAACAATTCCTTCAAGATGAATTTTACATTTTGATGAAAGGCGATTCAAAAAAACTGTTTATCTTCTAAATTTTGTTAAGTATATCGCTTATTGTCAAATATTCAAATATTATGCAAGTTTTTTAAATGAATGATATTTGTTCAAACCAGTTCTTCAGATTGATCATGAAATTTTTTTTCTGTAGGATTTGTTTCTATAAAAATTAGGTTTATTTTTGTCGTTCGAAAATCTTCTAAGATTTTCAAGGCCTCTGCGGGACTTCTCAAAATTGACTAATTTGGCTCAAACTTAGAGAAAATTTTTTTTCTGGAAACCTGACAAAAAGAGGGGAGCTGGTGGCATGCCCCCTATTCGAGAGTGAATTTTTTGGACCATCCTATTGGCCAAATTTATTGCAAATCGGGCAGTCACAACATTGTTTCGGCAGAAAATATATTGCCATTCAAGGAATTTAGACAACACGTTTTTCACCGACTAGACAAAAAAAATTTCTGAAAAAGTTATGCGTATAAGAGTTTTGAAAGTTGGTGGCGCGGGTTACAGATAGTTTGTATAAATTTTTGTCATGATATTGCGTCATCTAGACCAGTATCAATATTATCTTTTCTTCTTGATTCTGATAGATATTTTTGATCACGTTCGAAATCCGTCTGAAAATTGGAAAAAATTGAAAATTGTTCAATAGCAGAGGTTTTCCTCAAAATATTCAAATTTTGTTTTCTTGAGAAGAACATCTTTTTATTTATTCATTTTCAAGTTGATACTGATGTAGTGCATATATCCCATAAAAGATTCACGGTGGTTTTTAGCATTATTTAAGCCTAAGGTCCTTGCATTATAAATTTTTCGGTAGATTTTGAATTTAGGTAGCTTCCTGAATATTTTCCAACATCGTTTACATCGTGCCGTTTTTTAGAAAATACAGATTTTACGTTATAGAATTTGATTGTTTATTTAGCTATTTATCCATAGTTTTTTATGAAAAATTTGATATAAATTTCACTCGTATAATGTATCTCGAAAACGTATTTTTTTCAAGTGATGTTTTCAACAAATCGTACAGGTGTTTTATTAGTTTAAAAATCCTGATGAACCGCCTTGATTCAATACATGAAAACATCAAATAAAAAATGTATGAAATAAAAAAATAAAGCTACATTATAGTGATTCTTATGAATTTTGTAAAACAGCTCTTTTTAGTACTTTTCTTAGTTTTCAATCCAAAAGTAAATAAAATAGCCTTAAATATATGACTGTTTATAAAATATATGTTTTCATATTAATTTTTGTGTTACTGCGCATAATTTCGATGAAAACTGAAAATTCAATTCCATAGCCTAAAAATTTCTATAAAATCCAATTTTATAGAAAACAGCTCAATGAAAAATTTCGATTTTTGTTGCCGAAAATTCGGACAACTACCCAGAGTCAAACTCTTGAGGTTCACTGTGGACTGGATTTCTTTTATGAAAAATGAAAATCTGCCTGACTTCGTGAGATTGCTCGGACACGACAATCTCTTATGTGGAACATACTTGGTATTAGGAACAATTTTTTAAAAAATCAAGAAAAAATAAAACGATGGCCTTTTTGAGAAAACTGAGTCGAAGATATTCAAAAAATCCGCCGCCATTTTGTTAACTTTGAATTATTTTCAAATTTTTTGATCGATTCCAAAAGTGAACAAAAAGATGTATCAGAATTGAGAAGAAAAATTAAGATATATATATATATATATATATATATATATTTATATATATGTATGTATACATTGGTCAAGATACTGTAATCCTATAAAATAATTTTAATCAATTTTTTTACAAACTGCGTCACTAATTCAAAAGTTCTAATAATTATAACTTACTCAACGAATTTTGTTTTTCTAACCAAAGAACAACATATTCTGTCCTGAAACGATTTTATGACTTGAGGCTGGATATCCTGTCCAATTTGAAATAAATTCAGTCTTTTATTCATTTTTTATAAAATCCTAAACTAGTATTTTATGCAATAAGTTATTTCAAATGCTGTCCAAATTAAAGAATCTATCAAAATTATAAAGACTGAAAAACCGTGTCTCGATCTGAGATTATTATTCCTTGTCAATGCAGTAAGTTTTCATTACTTACATTATTTTTCATCATTCTCGTTCAATCTAATTTTTCCCAATTTCGTGTAGAACAATAAGTTTGTTAAATATATTTAAATTACATGGCTTTTGTATTTTTTAGGTGCTCCAGTTTATCTTTCGTTTCCCCATTTTTATAACGCGGATCCAAAACTTCAGGAAGCTGTAGTGGGATTGAATCCAAAACAAGAGTTACACGAAACTTACTTCAAAATCCAACCAGTAAGTTCTTTTATTATTCACAAAATAGGAATACTTAAAATGGGAGCTTCAAATTCAAATTCAACTTAATTTTTGTAACATAGTTTTGAAGCTCTAATTTTAATTACTTACAAAAAAAAATATATATAATATCTTATTTTTAAACTATTTTTCTAAATTATTGAGATATTTTTACAATTTTTTTCCTAGATTCGGCCCAGTGTCAAACTTAGCGCAAAACAGTAGGAAACTTTAAAGAATGTGTGAAGGCTTGAAAAATTAAAAAAAAAAAGATAATTTACCATAATTAAATAAATTTCAGTAATACTTATGAAAATATCATTGCTCTAAATTTTTTTGAATCATGTGGTAAGTACAGTCATTATTTGAAATTTTGCAATTTTTGTGTACCAAGCTTGATCCTAAGGAAAAATATCTTAATAATTTAGCAAAATACAATGGAGACTTGTATTTAAAATAAAAACAAGAATATGGGAAAATCTTAATTAATTTAATTTTTTGAAAACATCACAATTTGACGTTTTTTGCAATATTTTTCTAGAAAAGTTACATTTTGTCTTCAACTTGGGCTTACTCGATGCATAATTTTATTACCTCTTATGCCATTTTTAGAAAAAAATTCATTTAAATATTTAAAAAATTAAGGTACTTTAGAAACAGCTGAAAAAATAAGCGTGTCAATAATTTTCGCCGGTAGTGTAATTTTGCAATTTTTTCCGATTCTTGAATTATAATTTTGATCGTGATTTCCATTTCTTACGTATTATGAGAAAAAATTGAACCTTGGTCTAGATCATATTTTTGGATCGTGATTTTCATTTCTGACGTACTATAAGAAAAAATTATACCTTGATCTAGACCATATTTATAGACAGTATAGAAAAAAATTTCATATTTAATTTATGTCGTATAATTTTAACGAATGCGATATTTAATGATTACCATGCTCGACAAGGAAAAATAAAAATATAAATGACAGATGCATGCGGAAAAGATGTTTATTAGTTTTTTACATCCTCATCCTAAATGACGAGTTATTAATTTTTTAATTGTTGTTTTGGATTAGAAAATAAAAATACAGTGTTTATTGATATGTGACTTATGACACGTTTTTAGCTACTACGCCTAAAAATAAGCGTTAGCATTTTTTTCAATTCAATCTCATTTTAATATTGAGGTTTAAAGCTTATAATTTTCTGTAGAAATAGATTTTTAGTATTCAATATAGAAATTAAAAAAGATTTTAACGTACAAAAGAAAAATTAGAATTTATGGAGACACATTACCATTTCGTTCAATTAGACTAGCTATGAGTTTTTCATCATTATTGCTAGTGAAATAATTTTCTTTTTCTTCAATTTTTAGTTCATAAGCTACTAATTTTTGAATCTTTATACTTTGTACAGAAACTCAAAATTGTAAATCCATAACTCTTGAAGTTAGCACATAAACTTTATTGAATTCACGTGGAAAGTGATTGATTTTTTATTAAAATAATTCTATATAATCAATTTTCATTGTAAAATATGACGAAAATACAAATTATTAAGATAAATAAGCCCCGTAAAATTCCATGTAATCTAATTATATTTCCAGAAATCCTGGAAAATTTATTATAACATCTTAAAGCATTTAAAAGCCCTTAAAATCATCAAAATCCTCGGAAGTCTGATCAAATCAGTTAAAATCCTTGAAAACTTCTGTGGAATCTTTGAGAATGTCATAAAACCTTATAGGTCCTGTGAAATTTTTCCAAGCCTTCTGAAATTCCAGGGAATTCTTTGGAAATGCCCCTTTTTAATTTTACGTAATATGTGAACGCACCCTTGTTATTTTGTTTCACGAAATATATAACTGATTCATACTATAAGATTTTTGTTAAATTTACTACAAAAAATTATAGTTATAAAATAAGAGCGTACTTTTTAATCTCGTAAATAATTATTTTTAGACTCTTGCAATTAACCTATTTATGCCTAGATTTTTTTTGTTTTTATTGTTTTTAATTACACTTTTAATTAAATTATTTAATTTAAAAATAATTCCAAATGGATGTTTTTTTTTCTTTGAAATATTCTCTATAATTCTACTCATTGAATTCTGTCAAAAATAATGTATTTATTCAAAAAATTCGGGATAAATTATTTTTATCAAAATTAATCTAGTTTTGTTGTATAGAATGTTTCACAGAACCAAAGGAGCCATTGTTCATTAAGATATAATTAAAGTTCTGTTTATTGAATTGGGTTGTTTCACCCGAAAATTGAAAAATAATCAAATGATGTAATAATAACAACTAGTGAGATTGTAATAATAATTTTCTTATACGAATACTATTTTTCGTCGATTTTCACTTATGCTTAATCTTTTATCGTAAAAGATTGGATGCAAATCGCTCGATAATTGAGTGATTTTCAATAATTAGTTCTGATTAGTTAGTTAAATAACTTTTGAAAACCATGCTTTGATTTACAAGTATAAATAAAGGCTGCGTGTAGTCGTTCCGCAAATTCATGACTACTAGCTAAGCTTATGAAAAATATTTGACTTCTTAACCCGAATTTCGGGACGAGACACATTGATAAAAGAAACTCTAGTCGATCTTAACGGGAATCGGTTTCCAAAAATTTGACTCGATCTAAACTTGAGTTACTTTCGTCAGATTTGATTCATAACTCACGCGTTGAATCGATTCGGATTTTTCCGATTCGACCACATCTGAGTCCAATCTGATTATAGACCGTTCAATTAGACCCATCCACATCACTGATTTCCATCCATAAATGTAATTAACCAATGACCCTTATTTTTCAGAAATTGGGAGTACCAGTAGAAGGAAAGGTTCGAGTGCAGCTGAACCTAAAGGTGGAAAATCAACCAAACATAGGGGCAGTGTCGAAATTTCCCGACATAGTGTTTCCAATTATGTGGTTGGAGGAAGGAATTGATGAGTTAACGCCAGCGATTAGGCGGTGGATGTACCTAGCGACGACATTCGTCGATGTGGCGATTCCCCTCATCACCTATGGTGCAATTCTAGTCGGATTAGGAACTTTGATAACAGTCTTCGTCAAGGCATATAACAACGTTGTATTAACACATGAAGCCATCGAGCTAGGCAAGAGAACCATAAGAAGAGGTTCGTCCTTCTTGGTAAATGGACAACATCGACTTCTCATGGTCAAACAAGAATCCTACGTTCTTCTAACAGACGATGTGGATGATAACAGAGGCATGGAGGAGCTGTGATGTTGAAACAGTGAATTCTCTATGAAATTCGAAACGCTTAAAGTATTGTACATACCGAAACTGTACTAAACGCCAAACGTTTTTGCATTCTGGGCGAATGCACGAGTACTTGGACTCTCAGAAAAAATCTACAAGGGATGCCAATTCAAAAAAACAGCTAGGCAAGGTTTTTTCCATCGTCCGAATGCATTTCGCAATTTATAATTTTATTAATCTTGAACGTCGTTTCGTCTGAATTTGGTGATTAGCGAGTAGAGAAGGGACACTGGGCCACGGGAAACAAACTTAAAACACTGACAAAGGCCATGTGATTTGATAATTTTTTATAGTTATATAAATAGCGATAGTTTTTGGCTTCATAAATCATCGTAGATGTGCGGATATGAAATCTGCGAAAATTCGCCTGTTCAGGAGTTCGTTCAAACTTCTATCCGGTAGAGAACCCTTTCAGCAGAAGACAAATTTTAAAAAGACTTTTTGAAAGTACCCAAAATTGAAAGTAAACTTGAAGAATAATAGAAAAATTATATTAAAAAGGAAAAATTAAATCAGTAGTTTTTTCTAAGGAAGTAATTTACCGGATTGCAAATTTTTTATTCTCACATTACAAGTTAAGAAATTATGGCTGTGGAAATAAAGCAACGAAAAACTTTTCGAAGAAAATAATGCAGAGTTCTGTCGTTACCAGGTGTGCCATTCTTTCATAGTGGCATTAGGGAGGGAAATACATAACAAATTTAAAAGATGATAACTTTTATTCTTAGATAAGGAGTGTATAAAAATTGACTTTTTAATTTCTTTATTTCTCTACTATTCTAATTTCATTAAAAAGGTTAAATAACCTTTTTTTCAAAATATTAGCATATGTAAATCTGTTTAAAACTCCAGACTTTTGAGGTGCTCAAATTTTATCAATAAGATATAAATATTACATTTGCAATGAATTTTTGAAGATCTTCAGAGGGAAGTGGTTTCCCTCCTTAAATTTTGACTACATTGCTTTAAGTTCAGATGATTTTCTCATTTTGAAAAGAACGCAAATCCCCTTCTCTCTGGAACTTTGTCAAAACCCCTGCTCGAAATAAATTTTCCAGTGACTAGCTAAAATGTTCTAGTTTTGTAGGCATGACCGGCCTCGAAAGAACGTTGGTGGCGTGTTATTTTTTACAGAGTATAGTAAGAAGTTCGCGCTTAATTTAAAATGTAAATTAATTAATTAATTACTAAACAAAATATATTATACAAAGGCTGCCCTAGGGCGAGAGTAGGTGTCATACACGTGCTCGATGCTCATTGTCTGACAGAATTAATGATAATTGTTATGTTGATAAATAACACACACACGAACTTTGCTCAATTCTTTATTGACTTTTACGTCGATCCTGTTTAGAAAGTAATTAACTTTTTGACGGGTGATTTTCAAACCTTTCCTGTAAATCTATTTTTTCCAGTCTGTGTTTCAAATCACACTGCGCTCAATAGAAAATGAGTATTCTTTTAACTATTGTGTATTAGTGAATACATACTTTTGTATTTTTTATTTATAAAAAATTTGTAAATTTATTGTAAACGAAAGGGTAATTATATTAAGATATTTTTAAAATGTAGAGTTTTAAAAATATTGTCGGTTATACGTAACAGTCGTCCTCTATCATGCATATTTATCAAAAATAAAACAATGATTAAGACATTAAATTAAGTCGATTTGGGTTATATTTTTCAATCCTGAATTTGTAAAAATGTAATTAAGATGATATTGTCAAAGCATCGCTGTAGAGACTTGTAATATCTCGAGCAGATGTATATTTTATAGGTCGTATTTTTATATTTAACTGATACGTAATAGTCGAGGAATATGTTATTGCAAGTTTTATTGTCAAATTCGAAACTGCCAGCATTTTTCTATTATATGATTCTTATTATTTCGTGATTCCAAAATGTATTTGTTATCGAAATGTATGCGACTGGCAATTTTAATATTTGTACGTAATAATGGATTTATATGAAAGCAGTTATATGCAATGAACAATCAAATAAATAATTAGAAATCTTCTCGATGTCTTGTTTCTCATTTTATACAAAAACCCCTCTTGAAAATTCCGGATGGAATCGCGAAAAAGACTAGATGTAATTGAAAAATTGCTGTATTTATTTAGAGAATTTGTTAAAGAATATATATATATATATAAATCGGATGGTTTTTCAGAAATGTTCAATTATTATAAAAAAGAACTAATTAGGATCTCAATAATGCTCAAAAATATTATTCTTGATTATTATTAGAAAAAGAATTTTTTTTAACATGAAACAATTTGTAACATACAAACATAATTTTTTTTACACACTTTTATCTTTGACCGAACTTTTTTATTGTATGACTTCATAATAATGATGATTTCTTAATCATTTCTGACATTAAAAAATGTATCTTCCTAGAAAAAAGTTATGTATTTTATATATTCATGTTCTATATATTAATTATGTCTGGAAAATCTCGCAATCATGTTCATTGAAAATCTTATTCGCTTTCCATTACTTGAAGTTATTTCATATCTCAAATTTTAAATATAAATAGAAAATAGAAAAAATAGAAAATAGAAAAAGTTAAATTAAAACTTTCGAATTATTTCATATATTATTGAAAATATTATGCATGTTTTATAGTAGCGTTTTGGTTGAAAATTCGCTTTATGAAATATGATAACATGATATAATTAATAACTGAAATAATAAATTTAAAATCATAAAGTCTTGAAGAAGACTTGAGATTTCTACAAGTAGTGAGATGTCTTACTTTCTTCACCGGAAATTAGTATTTTTTTTTCAAATCATCAGGATTCCTAATTTTCTACAATTCCAGGTCATGTTAGCATTTTAGACCAGAGATAGGTATTATTTATAAAGAAATATTGGATTTCAGTGATTAAAATTTTTCAACAATTCACGTTTTTAGATTTTGATAGCGTTTCTTACTGCAATCATTACGTTTTAAAAATGTATAATTTTTTGAAAATGTTAGGTAACTTTAGAATTTTCAAACAAAAATTGGTATTTTAAAACAAGAATCATGATAGTTCGAACAAAATTTGCAATCTTTCAACAGTTTCAGGCAATTAACGTTTTTCAGAGGAAATCGGTTACTTTAAACGAAAGTCATTAGATTAAAAACAAGATTTACAGTTCTGAACAATTGTCTGTTATATTATGTTAGTGTGTTTTGTTGAAAATTATTGATGTTTTTAATAAAAAATAAAGAAAAAGATTTCAAAGATTTAATATTGTTGAAAATACTTTCTTCTTGCAATATTTAAAAGAAAATTCAGTTTACAGATTAGATATTGATAAGCTGCTTTTCCAGATCCTATTCAGATTCCTCGCACGCTCTATCCTGTTTGTTTACATTATATAGAAAATTGCTTACAAACAAAAATCATTATAATTTGAATAAAATTCACAATCTCTCAATAATTCACGATTATATTAGTGTTTTTTTTCGGAAATTTGCACTTTTGTTACAAAAATTATGTGTCTAAAAAAATCACAACCCCTTAACAATTTCATGTTATGCTTGCGTTTGGAAATTGAGATTATTGGTCAAAAATCCATCGATTTCAGGAAATTTAAATTTGTGTACAGTTGTATCTAGCGGTTTCATTGAGAATATCGATATAAATTGCCAAGAAGATTTACAATTTTGGAACAATTTCAGGTTATCTCAACATTTTAATGTGGAACCGGTTAGTTCTAACAAAAATCGTTAGATTTCAAAGAATATTTGCAATATTTGAACAATAATAGGATAATATAATAGGAATATAATAATAATAGGAATAATAGGATATGTTAGCGTGTTGCTGGAAATTGTTTATGTAAAAAACTCATTTAAAACAAATATTATGCATTCATTCTGTAGATAAGATATCAATTTTCATCCATTACTGAAAATATTTTCCAGGCTTTCTCTTCTATTTGAGTTAATTTAACTATGAAATCCAAAAATTTCGTGTTGAAATAATTTCATAGCTCAATTTAAAAATTGCGTGAGAGAAGAAAATAATCATCTGAAACAAAAATAAAATGTATTTTCTAGTTTCATAAATTTCTAGAAAGTAACCTAAGTAAGCTATCATTTTTTAATTTGGTGTGAAGCAACAAAAATAAAAGTTTTGTTAACAAATTTCTTTAATCTTTAAATTTTGCTTTAAAAATTTCTTCATGAAATTTCTTTTAAGTTCTTAAGCTTTTAATTTCTTCTAAATCTTTATTTTGCCATTATTAATAATATAACAATTAAGAATGGTTACTACATACGGTTCGTTCAAAAATTGAGCAATTTTTGAAATGGTCTATAAAAACAAGAACAAATATTTATTCAGTGATGAATGCAATTAAAATGATAAGTGATGCTAAGGCTTATGACAGACAAATATAACTAAGGTTTAAACTATTAATTCATAAATTGTTACTCAAAATTATGTGTATTTATCAAATGAAAAAAAAAAAAGAATTTGTCCATAAAAATGATAACTATATGATTTCTAAATGAGTATATACAGAGTCTTCCAAATAATAAAATCAGCTATTGATAATTATGATTGAATAAGAAATTGCATCTTTTACCTACAGTGCAAGCGCAATAACAAAAATCTGAGTAAATTTTATTAAATAAACACTTTTCACCTAGCATTTCACATTTTTCAAAATTCGAAGCAATTATCAATAGGACTATTTTCGTATATTGTATAAATCATTATAAATATTTTCTGAATATCGATATCTACATGTAAAAGAGAGAGAGCTGAACACGAGTATAGATTGGACATTGTTGAAAATATGGCCTTCAATTTTAATTTTCTAAAACAAAATCCAGTCTACAGATTAGATCTTGATAAGCTGCTTTTTCAGATTCTATTCGGATTCCTATCACGCTCTATCCTATTTTTTTCAGAAAGAGAAAGGGAAGTGAATATACATGTTTTGTATCACAGTTACTTATTTTATATTTAAGCAATAACAATACATATTGTGTAATAGTATAAAAGTATATCATACGGAAACTAGATTTAACTTGCTTATAAAATTACATACATCATTTGTTGATGCTCATTTTGATTATATACATATTCATTCATGGAAATAAACTTTGGAGTACAAAGAGGCACTGGAATCGATCGTCTTACTACGTTCTGATTGACTAAATAGCAATCGATTAGTTGAAGAATGAACACACACTCAACTAATATTATACGACTAACAGTAAAGATAGTTGAACACTGTTGAAGAATATCCCAGTCGAAGTCCAAAGTTTTTTGTACGTGTTATATTACAAATTAGGAGAGTTCTTAAACTATACTAATATCTAAAGAGTAAAATTCAATCCTTCTTGAAGTCATAATTAAACGATTTCGAATTAAAAATGGGTACCTTGATTTCTTGATAGTTAGTTACAGAAAACGTATTTTCTTTCCCTTAAAATATCCTTAATTAACTTAATTTTCTTATTGAAATTTAGAATTCCTCACGGAAAAAAATTACTGGCAAGATTTAATATTGTGTTAAAATGTTTGAAGGATCTCTTGCTTTATACACTCAAGTTTTACATTCGAGGTTCGAGGTTCGAAGTTCGTAAATGTTTCACAAAATCTGGTTTGTGATTGCATCTCAAGCAGAAAATTATACAAAACATTTTTAATGAATATTTTAAATATTTTTGTATAGTTTTTCTGCATGAGGTCAGTCGAGACGATTTGGTTTCCTCGAAGATATGCTCGCAAAATATTGATCACGGATCTCTGATTTCAGATCATTGATCTCTTTCGACATTTTCTAATTCCTAGATTTTGTTATCATTCAGTGACTTTTTAGTAGTGGAGGAGAAGCTCGAGAAACGATTGTGAACTGATTTAATATAATATCGTGCCCTCTCCTGTTTGTCTGAGGATAACAATGCCTTTCCTTTTGGAAAGAATGATTCAGTCGGACCTTTTACAAGGTAGGAGGTAGGTATTGATTAGGCGCAGACGGTAGGCTACTCTGCCTGCAGTCACAAATTTCACCAGTATGTGTATGTCCAGTTTGCTGGACAAAAGTTGGGAGTTGAGCTTCACTCTGTGAAGGATAACTGGGACTTGCTGGTTGAGCAATTGGTTGTATTATGGGTCTGCGATCTTGTTGTGCAATTGGACGAAGGGGTCGGAGAGGTTGCGCAGGTCGGGCAGGTTGGGCAGGTTGGGCAGGTTGGGCAGGTTGGGTAGGTCGGGTAGGTTGGGTAGGTTGGGCAGGTTGGGGAGGTCGGGCAATAGGTTGTTTATAGTCTGGGAACGGTGCTAAGGTTTCAGAAGATGGAGCTGGTTGTCTGCTTGGTTGGGCAGGTTGGGCAGGTTGGGCAATGGGTTGGTTATATTCTGGGAAAGGTGCTAAGGTTTCAGAAGATGGAGCTGGTTGTCTGCTTGGTTGGACAGGTTGGGCAGGTTGAGCAATGGGTTGGTTATATTCTGGAAAAGGTGCTAAGGTTTCAGAAGATGGAGCTGGTTGTCTGCTTGGTTGGGCAGGTTGGGCAGGTTGAGCAATGGGTTGGTTATATTCTGGGAAAGGTTCTAAGGTTTGAGAAGATGAAGCTGGTTGTCTGACTGGTTGAACTGGCTGAATGGGTTGAGCTGGCTGAATAGGTTCAGCTGGTTGAGCAATTGGCTGAACTGGTTGTGGAATCAATTGGGCTGGTTGTCTAGCAGGCTGGAATGGTTTTGGCTGAGAAGGTTGATAAGACTGTCCAGGTAAAGTTTGCTCTGGTTGCGGGAATGATGGATATCCAGTGGGGACTTGGTCAGCCTTAGGCAAGGGTGGTGATTGTATTGTTTCCTTCACCCATTGAGAGTCGACAATTGCGAAAGTTGCGACCTGAAATTTATAAAAAATTTTAGTCAATAGCTTATTCATGTTTAAATGCTCTTCGACAAAATTAAACTGTTCCTTGAACAATTTCCGAAAAGAAATTTTAAACAGTTTGAGAATGTTAGTTGAAATTGAGTCTGACTTCGAAGTTCTCTTTCTACTGCGGAAGCTACAGTTTCTAGCAAGAGAATGTCTGGTCAGAAAACGAAGTTTCTACTTGAGAGTTTGTCTGCGCCTGACTATAACGTTATCTTTTCACTTGAGAAACTGTTTTTAATCGAGAAATGAGAAACAAATCCTTAAAGCATACAACATGTACATGATTTCGATTAAACAAGTTATTCTCACCTGGTTGGTAGGAAGACATCCAGTGTCTTGGCTGTAGATACCGGTGAGTTCATAGAATCCATCTCCACGATCACAGGCCAAGGGTCCACCAACATCTACTTGACACAAATTGTTGTTCACTTGTTGTGCTTTAACACAAACCAAGGAATCATCAACGTTCAACTGAGATTCAGCATTCTCTAGTCGCTGTCTGCACTCATCTTGATTCAAAAGGTCCACATTGATGCTGTGCATCAAGGCTCCAGCAACATTTACTGAAATAAGAAAATAAATTTTGAAATGTCTCAGAAAGTATATTTGATCAAATAATAAATCTTTCACAGTTTATTATACTAACAAAATACTTTATATATCAAGTAAAAAAATTCGTTGTAAAAAGATTTGAGATAGAGATCAGATACTGCTGATTATCCGATTGATAAGCAAAAAATTTCATTAATTTGATCAACATTCCGATTAAGTTTTGGCACATAAAGTATTCCACGTCCAAAACGAGATTCCAATCTTATTTACTACCTTGAAGAACGATCTTTCCCCATCCAGTAGCGATACACTTTCTCCCTGGTGTAATTACAGGACTATCTCCAAGACAGATGGTGTCAACGTGTTGATCAAGTGCAACGGGATGTTCCAAGAAGAGAAGGGCGGTATCGTAGCTTGGGTTTCCTGATGAGTATCCAGGGTGAGGAACAATTGACGCAACATTTACAATTTCAAAAGGCAATGGTTCTTCATGTTTCAGTTCGTATCCCAATTTCCATTCTCCAGTTTTGATCGACACATCAGTGGGATTAAGTCTGTCAATAAAAATGCTTATTAGAAACCTATTAAATTTCGAGAAGTTTAATTTGCATAGACGTCATTATAATAGAGATTAAGAAGTTTGATTCGTTGAATACAAGTGACGTTGGATCATACTAAAAAGATTAAATTTGTAAAGAATTGATAGAAACTTTTTATTTTAGGGCTCTTCCACCTTTGGCAATCTGACTTGGTATGATGTAATTCAGATCGCAGTTTGGTGCTTTTTTGTCCGAGCATGATTTTTAATATTCGTTTTTTGATTTCTTTTTTTCAAGCAGGATTTAATAATTATAACTTAAATGATGAAATATTTACCCATCGACACAGTGGGCGGCAGTTAAGACAACATTGGGTGACACTAATGCCCCGGAGCAGAGTAACTTGCGATCTCGGCCGGAGAGAACCATAGCCTGCCATGGAATTTCGCCAAAGGCAACGTCCACATCGCTCAGACCGCTCGGACGTTGGACCTTTTAAAATGAAATCAGAGCGACGTGAGACATCAGAGAATGAAAATGAAAGTTTACGCAAGCCAATTTTACTAAGATACGTTTTTGACAAACTAAACATGCATTCATTTACGAATATTTCACAGCTTGACGCGCACTGATCTATTTTATATGAATTTCTATAGCGATATCTATCAAGTAACTGAACTGAAGCCTTTGACATGTTGGATCAAATTGTGTGATAATTCATACTTTCAATCCAGTTTTTATTCGTTATGTTTTTGTGATTTTTTTGCTCTCAGTTTTGTCCAATTTGCATCTTAGTTTGAACTGGAGAGTTACATTTCAATGCTAGAGATAATATCTATAAATTTTGGTTCTGATTAATCTACAAACTTTCATTTTTATTGTGCTAAGAATGAAAAATGTTTCCCAGAATGAAACATTAAAAATTGGGTCAGTTGTTGATAACTATGATGATGGTCATACTATTATTAAAAAATAATCCTAATTTCAATATACAAATAATCAATTGATCCTTACTTGATTTTTCAAACCGCAGTGAGCTCCAGGGGTGTGTTGGGAGATTACGACTGGCTTCTCGTTGGTAGATTGAGAATCATAAGAACTCTTCGGTGGCTGCTTCTGTCCGAAGGGATTAATGAATGATGGGAAACTTGGGAGATTGTCAAAGAAACCAGGAGGCTTTGGATTTGCTGATGCAGGATTTTGTGCGGGGGTACCAGATGGTTGTACGGGAGTCTGCGGCCTTGAGAAAACTGGGAAGTTATCCTGAATGGCCGTCACTATTTGCTGTCCTGATGGAAGAGAAGGAAATTGTGGAGCATTGGAGAAATTGATAGTCTTGGAAGGTGGTGCTGTTTTCGTGGGTTGGAATGATTTCACTGGCTGGTAACTCTTAATTGGTTGCTGGGTTTTTGTAGGCTGATATTTCGAGGGTTGTTGGGACTTAGTTGGATATTGGGATTTCACAGGCTGTTGGGGTCTGATGGGTTGTTGAGGGAGGATTACGTCTTCTGAGGTAGATGAAGACTGAGAGTTGAAGGGTTGTTGAGGTTGGAAGGGTTGTTGGGATTCAATTGGCTGTACTTGGTTTGCTTGTTGGTTTTCAAAGTTTTGGTCTGTGTCAGGTTGGCTTGGTTGTTGCGATTCGAAAGTTTGTTCAGGTCTGATTGGCTGTTGAATGTTGAAGGGTTGTTGAGGTTGGCTGGGTTGTTGAAAATCGAACGGTGTATCAGGCTGACTTGGCTGTTCAGAGCTAGAAGGTTGTTCAGGTCTGATCGGCTGTTGAGAGTTGGAGGGTTGTTGAGGCTGGCCAGGTTGTTGAGAACCAAAAGTTGTATCAGGCTGGCTTGGTTGCTGAGAGCTGAAAGGTTGTTCAGGTCTGATTGGCTGTTGAGAATCAAAGGGTCGTTGGGGCTGACTAGGTTGTTGAGAAACGAAAGGTCTGTCAGGCTGGCTTGGTTGTTGAGAGCTCAAAGGTTGTTGCGGTCTGATTGGCTGTTGAGGGATGGAAGGCCTTTGAGGTTGGCTAGGTTGTTGAGAACCGAATGGCTTTTTAGGCTGGCTTGGTTGTTGAGAGCTGAAAGGTTGTTCTGGTCTGATTGGCTTTTGAGAGTTGAAAGGTCTTTGAGGCTGGCTAGGTTGTTGAGAATCAAAAGGTAGTTCAGGTTGGCTTGGTTGTTGAGAGCCGAACGTTTGTTCAGGTCCTATTGGTTGCTGAGAGTTGAAAGGTCGCTGAGGCTGGCTAGGTTGTTGAGAGGCAAATGGTCTTCCAGGTTGGCTTGATTGTTGAGAATCAAAAGGTTTTTCAGGTTGGCTTGGTTGTTGAGAGCTGACAGGTTGTCTCGGTCTGGTTGGCTGTTGAGAGCTGAAGGGTCGTTGAGGCTGGCTGGGTTGTTGAGAATTGAAAGGTGTATCAGGCTGGCTTGGCTGTTCAGAGCTGAAAGGTTGTTCAGGTCTGATTGGCTGTTGAGAATTGAAGGGTCTTTCAGGCTGGCTAGGTTGTTGAGGGCGCAAAGGTGTGTCAGGCTGGCTTGGTTGTTGTGAGTTGAAAGGTTGTTCAGGTCTGATTGGCTGTTGAGAGATTAAGGGTCGTTGAGGCTGGCTAGGTTGTTGAGAACCAAGCTGTGTGCCAGGCTGGCTTGGTTGTTGAGAGCTGAAAGGTCCTTGAGGACGAATAGGTTGTTGGGAATTGAATGGCTTTTGGGGGCGAATTGGCTGTTGAGAATTGAATGGTTGTTGTGGACGAATTGGCTTTTGAGAGTTGAAGGGCTGTTGAGGTTGACTGGATTGTTCAGAACCAAATGGTTTTTCAGGTTGGCTGGGTAGCTTTGAACCAAAAGGTTGTTGGGGACGAATGGGCTGCTGGGAATTGAATGGTTGCTGAGGACGAATTGGCTGTTGAGAACCAATAGGTTTTCCGGGTTGACTAGGTTGTCGATCGAATGGCTGTTGTGGACGAATGGGTTGTTGGGAGTTGAATGACTGTGGTTGACGAATTGGTTGTTGAGAGTTGAAAGGTTGTTGAGGACGAATTGGTTGTTGTGTCTTCGTAGGTCTCTGGGGAGTTTTGGTTCCTTGTTTCTGAGGTTTAGTTTTTGCGAAGTCCAAAAATGTTGGGAAACCCATTTCGTCGAATCCACCACTGTAGTTGGCTGGGAGATTACCCGCTGGCCAGGGGTCCACGTAGTTCGGGTCACGACAACACTTTCCAATTATGCCAGAGTCTGGGTTCTTGCAGGTCTGTAATAAAATATTTTTTTACAAAGAGTTTCTGAAGAGGAATTAAAGAGAAAAATTATCTAGACAAATAAATAAGACATACAATATTAAGTATGTAAATGATACGAGAGATTAATTCATTGTGTGAATGTTCGAATCTATTGCGAAAACAGAACTATCTATGTTTATTAAATCATCGACCCTTTGTTGAGTATTTAGAATGCATCGTTTCCATATTTTCGAATGCCCAATATTCTTCTTATGGTCGTATTCCTTGCTTTTATTTCAAAATGAGTAACACGAATTTACGATAGACCGGTGAAATAACCCTCTATTTTTGTATCTTCATGTGATGAGAGAGTAGAATGAAATAATGATTCAGAAATATTTAATGCTCATAAATTGACGCTAAAAGTATTAAGATCACACAAAGTTGGTGTGTTGTATTAAAAAAACATAATTATGTCATTTACATAATATATAGTTTATATTCTTATCATATAGTTTGAATTACTCACGCTCAAAGGTGCTCTTCTTGTCAATTGTTGAGCAGTGAATGTAAGAGGCGTTTCACTTATAACTCCTTGCAAAGTACAGAACTGTTCTTCAACACAAATTAAAGCAGCAGCACATCCTACTTGGGGAGCAATTTCGGGTGCTGGCGGGAATGCAGCCTGAGGTCGGACACCAGTTGGTGTTGCATCATTGGCTTCTCCTAAAATTATATATTTCTCTTTAGAAAAGTATTGTTTAATGCAAAAGCAGTACTTTATAATGAATTAAAGATCCTAATGCTCTGCAATAAGTATTTTTTTGAAACTAGTAAAATGTAGATTCTCCTAATTAGCCGGTGGAATTCAAGAACAAGTTGCGTGAAGGAAAACAGGTAAGCGGTTACTGACTGCTAAAAGATAGAAGATGAGAAGATTTAAAGAATGAAACGAAATCCTGTTTTCAAAGGGAAATAAGAAGTTATTTTTAGACTTGCCATCGAGTTCTGGCTCCTGGGGTGGGCGAGAGAATGCGGGAACATTACTGGAAGGTTCACTGCCCAGGGGAGGCAAATATCCATTAGAGTCTGATGCACCCTGTACAGGTGAAGCAGGTCCTGTAGTCAAATCACCAGGGTTTGAATCTTCAGGCCCGAATAAGCCTCCACTTGGGTATCCCGATGATTCTTGGTTTGAGGATCCTGAGATATCATTCTCGTTGCTACCTGCTCAAAAAGTAACAATCTTATGATCAAAAACAGTCAATTTTTTAAAATATCCATTTATAAGCAGTGATGGTGTCGTTAGTGTTAAGTTTTAAGTGCATGAAATATTCAGTGTCTTCCTTCATGGTCATTTCAAATGATTGAAAAAGAAGACAAGTCATTGCTATAAGCTTTTGATTAGAAAAACATATTGATAAAATAGAAGGAATAGATTCATGGCGACTTTTCTATGTCGGATCTTGTTAACCTTCCTAAATTCGTGAATAGGAATCGTTCTTTTAGTCTATTGTAGGGGATTTTTTTCTCTATAATTCGATCGAATTCTTCTCAATTTGCTTAACGTACTTTCTATATTTAGTATTATTTGTTGTAAAAAATACAGACGAAATAAATAAAAGAACTTAAATGATTCAAATCGAGGATTTTATTTATTTTTTCCGATATCATGCGAAACTTGTGAAACGAGGTTCCATTGCGAAAGTATTTTTTTGTATCCAAGGGTTAAGGACCCTCGGATTCTTACAGTGCCCTTGCCATATATAAATGGCTGACGCAAGTTCCGAGAAATCCTTCCTGCGAACTTTCACCGTTTCTAAGGAATTATTTTGGCATAGCACAAACAAAGAGATGGATGATAATCAATCAAACTCTTTGAGAGAATAAATTCTTTATGTCTGATTCCGTAAGTTCTTTTGAATTTATGCTTTAGAGATAAACCAATCCTCCTACATATAACAAATTCCAGCGGATGTTACTAAGTGGTATCATGAACAATTATTTTACCTGGGCCGAATTCTGGATTCTGTTTTTGGCTTGCTTTCAAAGTACAACAAACTTCGTAGTTCAAGTTGCAATCTTGTCCCTGGAAAAAGTAAGAAAAAATGTTCGATTAATGATAATCGATAAGAAGCAAAGAGAAATATTTGATCACTTTTGCATTCATAAAATAAATGAGGAGGATTTAAATTCTGTTCGCACATTGTAGCTTAATAAGGCAATCAGTTGACATTTGTGTGATAATATTTGTTTTATTCAACCTTCTCTGTCTTAATTATTCCGTAAATTTGCGGTCATCCGTAGGTGCTTACAGTCACATACTGTATTCTTCCGAGGTTAATTTATTTTTCAAAGAGACCGCCGACAATCTTGCGGTCCAGAAAATAGTCTTCATTTTTTTATAGTAAGTTGTCAACGGCATTGAATAAATTTCCGCAAAAAACAGCCTCATGTACATGTTACGATTTGGTCAAACACTTGCTAAAAATTCTTGCGCAATGGAATAAATAATAACTTCTGCTAATTGAATTAAATTAACATATATTTTTATTGCAGACTTGACATCTCATCTTCTTTGATAAAAATATATAGAGAAGAGATAAAATTTATTCGGACAAAGAGATGCTTGCTTTGAGAATAAATCGTGAAATTAACGAACCTCGAGGAATAGATGTGCTTTGAGGCAAATGAAGTTTCAATTAAATAGAGTCTCTTGTGAAGGTCGATGTAAATTAGAATTGATTCGAATCCCGTAAATAGCGAGATTTATTGATCAATAAAAGGTCCTCAATAGAAAACATGGTATATAGAGAAAAATATTTTTTTCTCTTGCTTATCGATTCTTAGGCTCTTGATACGTAAACCTATTCACTTTGGGGATGTTTGCAGATCCTTAGATGTATGATTCGGTAGCATGAAGATGAATAGAGTTGAGTAATCGCGTGCTGATTTCATAATATATAGCACTATGTTGAGCGCCAAGTGATAAATAAATTACTGAAGGTTATTGGACGACCTTAAGTCCGTTGAACCTATAGAAGGTAAACCGGTATTGTACTGAAGAAAATAGAATATTCCAGGTAGATTTCCTTAGGGTTCCATCACACGTATCGTCTTCTAGTCTATAATTTCGCAGTCTCAAGGTTGCTTTTGATGGAAGTCGAAAAAAATAATCAGTCTTTAGTTTCGTCTGCTTATGAAGACGATTCTTTCAGTTTTCGATCTAGATTATTTAAAGGTCACGAGATAATCGTAATTATGTAAATTACTATGCATGAAACCGTCTCTAGATAATCATCAACTTCTGTCTTCAGCTTGCACGAACGACAGGAAATGTCAGCATTTTTTAACTTTCGAGATAATTTTGATATTTCCAGACACCAAGATAAAATTGGAACAAGGTGTATGCCCTACATTTGTTTTCAGTTTGGTATTTTTTTGTATTAAATATTTTATTCGTGAACAAATATAATCGATGACTGATGAAGATTGAATATTATTATAGTTAAGGCAAACAGAGGAAGTTGGCAAATTATGAATACACACAACTTCTCACGAGATCAAAGTGCGAGTCTATATCTAACGATTCTGTGATGTCATCGAAATCATTTACCTTTCCGCGTCATCAAAAAGCACATAAATTATTTAAAAGCTTGATGTTTCTAGATTTAATTTTTCCCTGATGAGAGGTTGCAACATGAATTTATAGCTAACAACAAGTTTAAACTATCAGCAACATAGAGGAAGTAGAAAAATATTATTTTTGGACTATGAGATCAGCTTTAAAATCAATCTAGTGCTAGTGAGAAATGAAATTTGCGTTTTTTGCAAGTAGGAATTTTGAGAAAGGAACAAATAGGAGAAATTTGATAGAAATCGATATTTTTATCTCAACTGTATGATAATTTATAGATTTTTGAAAACGTGCTGTTCTGTAGACACCTGTATATGTAACAATTTTGGTGATTAAATAATTTACTTGCCTTTCAGGTGTACGCAAATTTATTTCTTCACAAGGTGAAAGTCACAAGAATGTTGATTCGTATTCGATATATTCTTTGAAATAATTAATTGCCTATATCATAGGGAGGGAAATTTTTTTAAGTACTTCAGTTCACATCATAATAAAAATTGAATTTTTATTTTATAGGAGCTGTGATTATAATTATGATTACTACATTTTATGCTAGTATACACTTATGACAAGGATCTTGAACCTATCACCGAAACTCAACATGACAGATTGGATTCCTTAGAGCGTATATAATTAATTTTTATTTGAATCCTACTTTTGTGATGTTAACTTTTGAATAGAATTTCGCAAGTCAAATGATTTGAAAAGAATATTTTAGCTGTTATTATAATATTTTTGCTATTTTGCGAAACATCATGTTTATTTCGTTCTTTGTGTATTATAGGTCGACAAATTTATGGAAGTAGGTAAAAGCATTTTATAATACTGAATTTAGAGGATGAGAAATATATAATATCAGGCACACAAGTTTTTTGATTCTTCGACCTTTTATGCTGAGAAGAGACAGTTTATTTTAAATGTGACAACCAGTTTAGGATTTAGACTTTTGAATTAATTGCGTGTAAAGCAAATTGGAAATTTAGAGTGGAAACAATGTCAAATTTAAGTTATGGAATCGGGTTTATAGAATGCAAAAGAAATAATTCAGTTTTTAAGTAATTGATGTCTTTTTGTCCCCATAGAGGAAACTTTCTAGTGGTGACAAATTCCCCATTCTAAGAGTTGGGTAGATTTCTTCTAACATTTATTATCTCAAAACAGAGAGAAAGATTTTGGATATCTAAATATTTCTTTTGCACTTTTTTAATTTTGTAAAAATCATTCTTTGAATTATAACTTGTCCAATTGTCATAATTCAATGTTGATGCATGAAATTAGAACGAATCTATTGACTTGTTACAATAGTGAGTTTGTTTAAAAGCTTACGAAATGATAGAAATTTATCATTAAAGAGAAATTATTGATTTAAATAAATTATTTAATCATTAGATTAATACTTATTTTATGCGGAAGAAAGTTATAGAATAAGGCAGTAATAATTCATATTTTTGGATTAGTAGCAAAATTGGAGAATGAAAAATTTCAGTCTTTGAATGAAAGAATGACTGATATATGTTTATTCATACACCTACTTGTATTTTATGAAAATATTCATATTTTTTAAGCAAAATAACTAAAACTTATGTCAACATTAAATAATTTGTATATTGTCACGCGGAACATGACCAGACTTATTATTAACCTCACGTATAAGTAATACGTATTACAATATATCTTAGAATTTGATAGATTTTCTACTCTTGAATATTGTGAAAGGTATTTTTTATATTTTTTAAACGGAGTGATTATCAAGGTCAATAATTTTCCGATTGGTATATAATAAAATACTATATATATCGCTCTTCACCACAAGCGCGAAAATTCATACAAAAAATCATTCTCCAAGACAACAATTAATTATCTTAAAATATCTTATTCAAAGAAAGAGATGATTAATCATAAAAAATAAAGTTGCGGGTGAGCCTACTTTAGTGGCCTTTTCGAAAATTGAAAATTTTAGAAACTGAATATTAGGCTCAAAATCTGAAAAGTTAGATTTATTTTCTTTATTTTTAGAAAGTGTTACCCTGAAAAATGGAGAACGAAAGATGATCCTTGAGCAACCTTTTGAATTTTGCGAAGAAGGACCTTCTAAAAGAGTACGGTCAGTGGAACAGGCTAATTTGCTGGTCCTTGTTAACATAGGAAACCTGAATTTTATGATACCTGAAATTCTGACTGAAATAAAATATTCAAGGACACAGACGAATGGCCTTGAAAGATCAATTTCAAGTCATAATGTGAAAAGTGAAAAGTAAAATAGAATAGAAAGATTTCCCTGTCAATAAAGAGTGTAATAAGGAACCAATAGAAATAAAATAAAAATGACAAAGTGCTGGTTACTAAACGGTCATTTCCTTTTCTCGACGGCTCATCATCTTACGCAATCAGTCTTCGTTTCCCATCTCGAAATCGTGGGGCTCAATCGTAATCGAGTTCGATTACGATCACGATTACGATTACGATTACGACGAATTTTTTTGGGAAAAAAGTTGCATTTTTTAACAAAAAAAGTTTATTTTGTACCAAAATATATATACAATACAAAATTATGTATTATAAACAAAACAGTTGAATTTTCAACATGAAAAGATGGCTTCAACAAACTAGTTGATTTTTTTACAAAAAATTACAATTTTCAGAAAAATAGTTGAGTTTTTACTAAATCGTTGACTTTTCAACTTACAAGGATGAATTTTCTACCAAATGGTCAAATTTTTAGACGTAGAAGATTAAAGTTCAACCAAAAACAGTTGCATTTTCAAGCGAATAGTTAAATTTTCAACCCGAAAAGTCGACACTAGAACCAAACAATTACATTTTCAACAAAATAGATGAATCTTCAGAAAAAAAAATGTAACAGAAGTAGTAGAACTTATAATCAAGGTTTTGAATGTTTAACCAAAAATACAAACTTTTTACAAATTCAAAGAATTTTCAACTGAAAAATATAAATTTTCAACCAAAAATGGAATTGTTAGATTTGCATTAAAAAACCTATTTTTCAACAAAACAAAACAAACAAATTTCCTGCAGAATCGTTAAATTTTTAGTTGAATAGATGGATGTTCAACCAAAAAAAAGGTATTGTAAACGAAAATGTATTAGTTAATATTTCAAACAAAAAAGATTTTTATTCCGAATCAAAAACACTTGAATTCCCTCCGAAGAAGTTGAATTTCCGATAAAATAGTTGAATTTTCAAATTAAAAATATCAAGTTTCAACAAAAAATTAAATAGTTAAGTTTGCGTTTGAACAATTTAATTTTTCAAAAAAAAAAAAAAAACGGATTTTTAACAAAATAGTTAAATTTTCAACCGGAGATAAATTGTCAACGCAAATAATAATGAATCTTCAACGTGAAGAATGAATATTTAGCAAAGTAGTTTAGCTTTCTACCAAGCAGCTCAATTTTGAACCAAAAAAGATGTTTACGAATTTTCAAATAAAACAAGTCAATTTTTAACTGAAAATAAAATATTTAATTTTTCAGTTATCACAAAAATTAATATTCAACAAACAAAAAAAGAATTTTTTACAAGATAGTTAAATTTTCAAGCAAATAGATGGAGGTTAACAACAAAAAATACATTTTTGACAAAGAAGTACAACTTTTAATCACAGCAGTTGAATTTTCAATCAAAAATACGACTTTTCCAGAATTTTTTGGCGTTAAAATTCATCAATTTGGTTAAAAATCTAACTATTTTGTTGAAAATTGTTTTGTTGTTGTTGTTGGAAACTAGCTTTTTGTATGCAACTCTAACAACAAAGCAGTTGAATTATCGCACCAAAAATATGAATTTTCAAACAAATTATTTGATTTTCTACAAGAATAGTTGCATTTTTAAGCCAGAAACATTGACAAAATATTTCTGCAAAATAATTAGATTTTCCACCAAAGAGATTAATCTTCAATGAGAAATCGATTTTCAACAAACTAATTATTCCACTTTTTACCAAGTAGTTGAATTTTCAACCAAAAAGGTAAATTTTCCCTGGAAAAGGGACAGTTAATATTTCTACCAAAAACGATTTTTTTTTAATTTGAAGTTATTACAAAAATTTCTTTTTAACAAGAAAAAAAATTTCTACAGAATAATTAAATTTTCGACCAAAGAGATGAATCTTCAATGAAAAATGGATTTTTAACAAAGTAGTTCAACTCTCTACCAAGTAGTTGAAATTTCGACCAAAAAGATTAACTCTCAGTGAAAAATGTAATAATTGATGTTCCTACCAAAAACGATATAATTTTTCAATTAATATTTTCAGTTACTACACAAATTAATTTTCAACCAACAAAGCGAATTTTCTACAAAATAATTAAATTTTCTACCAACGAGATTTTATTTAAAAAAATAAACTCATTGCCAAAATAGTTGAATTTCCAACCCAAAAACAGAAGAGCTTTCAACTAAACTGTGACCTTTAAACAAACAGGATGAATTTTGGACAAAATTGTTGAAATTTCAAGAAATCATTCAATTTTTAACTAAAAAGGATCTATTCTGAGACAAAAACATGACAGAACTTTCAATCAAAAATAATGAACTTGTAACCAAGAATACTTGGGTTTTCTTATTGGGTTCTATCAACTCAGTTCGTAGTATGCGAAAAAACGAGAGAAAAGGAAAGTCTCTTGAAAATAAGGAAGAAAAGGAGACTTCTTTTAAAAAGGGGGGAAAAGGGAGGAAAGAGTGTAAGTGACTTGTATCGAAAGCTATACTCGACATCAAAGAGAATCAAAGGCGCCAAAGCCAAGAGTCTCGGATTTCATAATCGTTCGCACCAGAGTACCATCCACTGACATAATGAGCGTTTACGAAGGAATCACGGTTGCGTACGTTTTATAATGTATGCATTATTACGATGTAACCTGGCCGCCTATCATACGGGTGTCCCAGTGTAAGTTCGTAAGGATGCTCTTTACGATGGCATCAGTGTGGGAGATTCTTCCTGATTGGACCATCGGCTAACACATGACATAACATCACTTTCGCCGATCTATCACACTTTGCCTGATGTATAAAAAATAAATGACCGTTTGAATGATCCCTGACCCTACTGGCGCTGGGTCTTGTTCGCGACTTTAATTTTCACTTTAGCTCTTTAGCTCGATCACTATCGTGATCTTCAAAAAATTCTTACCAGGAATTATTGCCAAACGAGTTTTGACATGCTTCCAAGTATAACCATCTAGGAAGTCTGCAAAATTTCTGTCCACGACTTAAGGACCCTTTGTTCTGTGACAATGGGATATTTAACACCTTGGAGAGTTACAATCAAAGATCAATAGGAGAGGTTACGTGAATTAATTTATGATATTTCTCAATTTTTAGCTTGTCTATGAGAAAGATTGATAGACTTGTCTGGGGCTGTTCAAAAACTACATCACACAGCTAGGGGGTGGGGGGGGGGATTGACAGGTTTTCTGAGGATTTGTGATGTAGAGGAGCGGTGGGGTTTATCCAGAATGTGACATCACGCAAGTAAAATATAAATGTGTATTCAATTTTTTTAAATGCTAGGAGAATTGATACACTTAACTCCCGATATAAGAACACCCGGTTTACGATATTCCTCAAACCGATGGCCTCCACAGTTTCGTCATGAGAGGAGCTGCGGGGTCGAAAGAGAGGCGGTGCTCAGTCAAGCGTGACAAACAGCTCGAGGGCCGCACTCTCAGCGAGTCAATTGCATCAGGTTGCACCATACGTTCAAATCCAACAAAAACGATTAACACGGCCCTGCCTGTTCACGTTTGACTTCTCCCGATTCAGGATCAAGGCTCATGCAAACCATGCTAGAAACCGTTCTTATATTGGGAGTTAAGTGAAATTAGTTAAGTGAAATTAGTGAGCCTCTTTTAGAGAAATCCTCTCTTTCCCCTGTTTTCAAGAAGCTTCTCCTTTTTTCGCTCAAGTCCAAACCGAATTGATCGTTTTTAGTTAAAAATCGCACTTTTCAATTTTTCGTTTCTAATTTATCTTATTCATTCCAAAATTCATCTACTTAGTTGGAAGTTAGACTAGTTTGTTGAACATTCATTCCATTTATTGAAGATTCTACTATTCTTTGTTGAAAAATCGTTCTTTTTAGTTAAAAATTTCATTATTTACGTAGAAAATTCAAGTATTTAGTAGAAAATTAACGTTTTGGTGTAACATTCATATGTTTGGTTTTAAAATTCAACTCTTTTCTTAAGAATTCACCTTTTGCGTTAAATTCGACTCTTTTTCATGTAAAATTATAATTTTTCTTTGTTTGAAATATCAACTATTATATTTTTCGTTGAAAATAAATCTTTTTGGTGTAAATTCAATTACATGTTTGAAAATTCAACTTATTTGAAAATAAATTTTTTTTTATTCGAAGATACGTCATTTTAGTGAAAAATTCAATTATTTTGTTGAAAATTTAATAATTTTGTTAAAGTTCAACTATTTTGTCAAAAATTTATTTATTTTATTGGAAGTGTAACACAGTAATGACGTGTGATGAAGAAGCGGGATAAAGTAATTATTCACATTCAACGAATTCAGGTTCAAACAATAAATTCAAGTTCGAAATTTCTTCATCTAATGATGTACAATGCGTACACTCAATCTCCAAATTCATCCAACCTTTATGATTATTTATAGATTAAAATAAATAGACACAATGTTGATTGCTGCGAATTTGGTAAAATAATTCTAAGCGTTCTTTAGAAACAACTTTTCAGGTTCAAATTGTTTATTTAACAATTTCTTGATAGATTTTTGAGTTTAAGCTTCAATTTTAGGTAAAAGTTATAATTTTATTTAACCCTAATGATCAAGAGCTGATTTTATTCTTTTAATGATTTTTACCAATCTTGTTTTTTTGGTTGTCTTGTCAAACAAACAATTTTATTCTGAACCATTTTTTCACTCTAAAGCACGCTCAGATTTCTTCTTCAAAATTTGCAGCAATTAATATTAAGTCTATTTTCTGAACATGCTTAGCATTCAATACTCAGTTTTTAAATAATAAAAAATACCGTCACTGATATTAATAGATGGTGAGGAACTCCAGTTGGATTAAAAGGTGTTTTTATAATTACTTTTGCTAAGTAGAAAAAGAACTTCAGGATGAAAAATATTTATAATTCAACCTCTGACAAGCAACAAATTGTTATTTGCAAGGAAAAACTTTACTTCTTCTAACCTCTTTCAGACTATTTATTCAAGATTATACAATCAAGTTTCGCAGTCGGTCCGATTCCATAAAAGGAATTTAAAAATAATTAAAAAGAGAATAGCTCATAAGGAAAATTTGAAGTTAAATTAAATTAATTAATAAGATTATATGCTTTATTTATCCGATATAAAATTCTAAATGAAGCAATTAATGCTTTTGAACTTTAGCTATATTTTATCATTTTTTATAGTATGATATAACCTTGATTTTTTTACGACGTTATTTTATAACATATAATTGAAGCTCGAGAAATTATATAGACACAAATCTGAAAGGTATTACGTAGGAAATGCCTTTTACTGAATCAGCACTCATTTACAGACAGGTAATCTAGGATTTGATGAACGATCAATTTGATTAAATATTTTCATTACAAATATAATAAAGATAGGCCGGATACTAAAGAAATGATTTATTTCACCGATTTTTTTAATTTATACCACTATTGCATCTTAGGAGAAGGAATGTAACTGTGGAACATTTTCGTTTGAAAAACTATTTCGTCTTTTATTATACTTTTAATGTTTTTAGAAACCCTGGTAACAGCTATTGCGAAGGTTAATAAATGTTACTCAATTTCTAAAAGTCAAAGATAAACCCTGCGGTTGAAATGTATATTATTTGTGAAATCCTATAAATTACGAACTTTAATGAAATAAAATGAATTACACTATTCCTCTTGGCTTGAACTTAGCGCAATATTTTTTTAGCAGTAAGCACTGCAGTAAGCCGACAACAATGACAATATCAAAATTGCTAGTTTTTTGGACCATCCATTCCTTAGAGAAGAATTTCGTTATACTTAAAAATTTTTGTAAAAGTTTGCAGATTGTGGTAACTATTTTTCTTATTATTGTACTTTATTGCAATTTATACACTCCGATCAGAAAACTGACACAAAAGATGATTCATAAAAATACTTCAGGAATTGAATTTTGAACGTTTGGATTTGGATTCTTCAGTTATTAAAGAGGATTGTTGAGATAAAAAAGTGCTATACATTAATATAAACACTAAGAGAATATATTTTTATTTTACAGAAAATTATGTGATAGCACAATAGTTTCTGGCTGTAACTTTCCGATACATAAGACCAGGTATTTTCAAACAACGCTAATAAGTCACTTCTTAATCTTATAATTAGACTTCAGCCCCAAGAGATTTTTAATTCGGTACTTGTCTTCTCCATATTTCACGAGAATGTTATTACCATACCTCATACCAATCTCCGTTGCATATGATTGACATAATTTTCACCCGAAACAGGATCAGATTATAGTACCATGCAAACCAAATTAAATGAGTGTTTTGTAAGAAGCTCCTCCAACCTTGTGTTAAATTTGTTTTCTTATACGAAACATTTTCGGGCACAATTGTACCTTCAAGGCCAGGAAAAATTAATAATAAATCACGATTGCAGATACTGATAAATTAAACGAATGGCACATAAAACATCTCTGAATTCAAAATTAAATATCACTTTAAATCCTAAGCGTTTAAAATCAAAGAAGATTTTGAAGTAAATGATACATCTTTGAATAGAAATTGGCAAAAAGCCTGATGTCATTTTCTGGATGTCATGAATCAAGGACTTTTTTTCAGATACGTGAGCAGACCATGGGATCGCCTTTAAATTACAATCTTCAAGTCTTTGGTCACCCTGCAAACACATTCCACTTTCTCCAGCCCATTTACCATTTTATTAACTCAAGCATCTCGTTGCACTGTAACTGGTATAATCGCATCTTGGGGGAATGAAAAAACTCGCATTCTTTTCCAAAGAAAAAATTCTTCAGGTTCTACTCATCTCTTTTCAAATCAGCACAGCATCTCAAGAGCTCGGTCGATTTTTTGCGCTATTTCGACACTCTCTTGTGCAATAAGACGTACTAAATACAAGTGCGAAATTAATGAGCGCGGTAATAAAAAGCACTCTAACAAGTCATTTTTTTATTTCTCATAATTCCAATCTTAGGTGTAATTTTCCTTATAGAAAATATCAGCAAATAGCAGACGAGAATTAAGAAACTTCTGCATTTAATTCTCTTTATAATGGACTGATTACGCAACGTTTGTTTTAATTTGAGTGGTGCAGGTTCTTTCACTGATCGCTTCCAGCAAGAAATCGATCCCATTCAAAGAAATTTATGCACGGAGAATTTACACATCAGAAATCGTTTTATTTACAATTTGAAATATAAGTAGAAATAACATTAAAAATAAAGATGTTTCGTCTAAGACAGCTACCTGAAATTAGTGTTAAATTCATCGTTGAATTATGCCGACAATAAATGGCGAGATTGTCACGTGGGAGTTATGAGGTCGAAGGTACCCAGTAGCTAAAAGCCAAGGGGCGCCCATTAAAATGAGAAAACGCAATACCGGTTTAGCCAATATAATCATTCCCACTGTCTTAATTAGCGCAATAAATTTTGCACGTAGTAGAGGCTAAAATTTTATAAAAAAAAGTGAAAACAGCGGTGTGAAATTTCTTCACATCATTTAGCAAATCGTAGACAAATTTCAACACATTTCCAAAGTTTTTGCAAGGAAGTACTGAATTTAATGTATTAATTTATCAAATTCTAATTTGGAATCAAAAGGTTACGAAAAGGTATTCTATAGCCTTCGAATATTTTAAGATCACGTTTGAAGACCGGTCGAGAAATGGAGAGATACTAAAGTTGATAAGAATCAACCTTGAAGGTCGCTTTAGGAAGAATTTTAAAAACTCTTTAAGATCACGTATCAACTGTTTTAATGTTCTGTTAAATATTTAAGATCCAATGGAAAATTTCCTTGTCAAACGGATTCAACCGAAAATGGATGGACTATGCAAATTTGGAATCGCGAATGAAAAACGTTTAATTGTGTTGAGTTGTGGAGTTTATTGCAGATCCAGCTTGTAAATGATCTCCTAGATTCTGAGTCGTTTCGCTCCCACGCGCGTTTTGCAATTACTTTATAATGTCCTAATACTTAATACGGACCATTGTGATTCACACAATGAGTAATAGACACTCACTAAATTAATACGGCAATACAGAGATAGGGGCTTCGCAATCGAAAATATGCATTGCGAAATCTATTTATAAATGACAACCATCTTTTTATAGACGCATTATTTATTCGCGAAATCATTTAATTTCAAAATTCATCCAAGCATCCTCCCATTCAAATGATTCATAAGCACTTCTTAAATATTGCCAATAAACATTCCTTCAAGTTTGAAAGTCGAAAACGAGGCACGTGCGATTCTGGAATTTAATTTTATAACTCGTTCCGCTGAATGTATGTAATTTTCGAAAACGATGCGGAATTAGTATTCAGAATTTCACTAGCGAATTAACAATCGAGTGATCTATCCTCGCGTCGATCAAGTTTTCATAGATTTCGACAATCGACCCTGAATATCAATTTATTTATCAAGAATTTATTCTATTAGATGATATATTCAATATTGGCAAGAAATGGTTTGGGGCGAAAAGTGGAACGGTAGTCCTTCAAATGAAAACGAAAGTAAAGAAAGTTGATCATCAAATTTGGACAAATTGATCTCCGAATATTGTATAAATTATGGTGCAATCGCTTTTAAATTTTTCGCGTAATATTTTTGTGCCAGTTAGTAATCATTTCAGACCTGAAATTTGTATTTTGTTTTGTAATTTATGACTCGAAGTGTTCTTTTTGGTGAGGGATATTTTTCGCACTATGTGAGAGCAGAATAATTATTATGCAAATGCAGATCAGTTTGATAAGGATCTGATAATGATATTCAATTTACGAAGCGTGCCAAACGAATTTCGAAAATAGTACGTTGCGTAACGCGATTCAGTAGCATTATTAGACATTCGAATGAGCTCGATGATAGGCATGAGACATTCGAGTCGTAATCGACACTCGTTCCTTTCCATCAAGAGTGATCATCTGATTACCATAAAGATCGATCTTTCTATATCTACGCGTCATCAACCAAACCAAACCAAACCATGACCTGTTATCATAACCAAGTCGAAAGGTCTTGGAATGCCCCTCATGACGTAATAATATCTACCTTGAGTCTCAATTCATTTTAACTGTGTGAACTTTCACTCCAAAGGAAAAAAACAAATTTTCGGACCCGGCGCCAAATACTCATACCGGCAAATGATTTCTGATCGTATATCATTTCTCCGAGACATTGGAGCTTTGAACATTACGAAAGCGAGGAGACCATTACGGAAATCATAAAAATGGAATTACGGACATTCCTGTTTGTTGGGATAAGTCAAATGAACAATGATTTTTATTCTTCAAGTTCCAAAAATAACTTTTGGGATGGTGAATACTTTTTATTATTGTTAGTTATTACACTTGCGAAAGGAAAGCTTCGATTTATGGTATAGTTGCAATTAGGTATTTTCGAATTTAGTTTCAAAATAAAGATTTTCAACGTCATGAGTTGGAGATTCTAATTAATTAGCACTAATTCGCAACTCGATCTCAGAAACTTCTCCAAGAAAAAATTAGACGTCAAATTCTGAGATATTATCTCAGAATGAAAATTAAGTCTAAAGATGAAGAAGAATGCAGTCAAAAATCCTAGCATCGAAATAGGTCAAAGACATTCAATCTGCATAAAGATTTCGATTGTGCGATCATTCATTCTTGCGTCCTCCTACAGGATGTCTTTGGACGAGTTTTTGAGCCCAAGGCTGATTTTCTGAATTGATTCACGAATTGCTTCCATTCATACACCTACTCTTATCATATATAAAGATATGACGCAGAGCACATAGTACGTATACCTGCATAGCCACTAGATCCAGCCTCCTGATCCTTTAATCTCGACCCATTTTTATCTGAAGATTGAGTCTTGAACTCCCTCTTCTGGTTGCGCAAATATCGCGATTATACGTGAATTATTCTAATTTCAGTCACCTAGGCCTTACCTAATAACGTAGAAGTTAAACGCGATCGTTTCAGTAATGCAAGCGAAATAGAAATTCCGCTATTGAGGGTTTCAATTTAAACGACACACGAATGAATTGTATGCTAATTTATGCTAATCCCCTGCGAATGAAACGTCATTAAACCTTTAATTGGTAACGTCCAAGATTTTACTTCGATTACCTCTTTAATTAGGAGCAATTCCTTTCCGATATGAGCAAATCGAAAGTTCTCTTAACTTCAGATATTGACAGATTTTAAATTAAAAATTTCAGAATTAATTCATTGAAGTAAAAATTATTGTTTATGGGAGAAATATAAATCACATGAAAGATGCTTATATAAACTTTACATACTCAGTAAATTTTAAAGACTCCCGAGTAGTCTCTCAATCTTATATAAATTTTATGTGATATTTTTCGGGTATAAATTGTGTGCTTGTACACAATTTTTTTATTTGATCGACAGGTTCTAAATTCTCTCATCGTGAAATCGTTGGAATTTGAACTCTATAAAATTCTTTTGCCGAAAAACATCCTGGATATTGCGTGCCTATTTTTTAATTATTCCGATATCGGAAAGTACCGTAGCCTTGATATCAAGTTCCTAGATCTTGGGGAAACCCCGGCGCCTCAATACACTGATTACGGTAATAGTTCACCTCTCATCTGCCGTTCGACAAATTCCTCATAAGCAAGTTTTTATTCAGCTAGTAACTCCGAGTATTGTACGTCTCGTAGGTAAATGGAATTAATAATTTTTACGTACATAATATGTACGCATAATTACGCATGCAGAAGAAGAGGAATGATGGATTAGTGAGTTATTATTGATTTCTCGGATTTTTATCGACAATTGTTTAGATTGCGACATAAGCTTATAAATAATTTACGCGATACTGAGTATTTTTTCCTCGCAAGTTTAATTGTAAACAATCATAACGAGATTTGGGCGGTACATGAAGTGATGATGGCATAGAAGATTTTTTTAGATCCTTGTTGAGATAATCGATGACTTAACATCCGTGAACGATTCAACTTATAATGGATTAATTTGAAAACATTGTTTAGTGGTTCTTAAGTGCTTATGTGTCTTTAAGATTGACGATCGTAATTTGGATTGAAATACTTTTTCATTCTTGGCAATAAAGAAATAATTTACGACTCCCGGAAAGAACTATAAAAACTCCAACATATTGACAGTTAAAGAAGGTGAAGGCAAATAAATATCGTCTTGAAAATGAAAATAAAAGTTTTCTTTTCGTTTAAAACAGATTTCCGACCTATCCCACTTTGACTGCAATTGCTCATACTTTCGGATCGAGTACCATTCTTCAGATCGGATAGCCAAGGTTAGCATTTACAAACGCATGTGGGTGTGCAAACATTAATTTTTGTTCAAATATCCTGAGGATAAAAGTCCTCATTGTGTTAAAGTGGTAACTTCTTCAGTCCCAGAGAAAAAAATCTGATTTATTAATTGACGAATAAACAAAAATGATCAAATATGACTCTTCAATTATGCCATGATTAAATTTAAATTAAACTTCATCAAGTAAATATAGCATTCACGTCACTCACCTCAGGTTTGTTTTGCGTTCCTTTTTGGCTGGTGTATCCGTTCACACAGAGATTTTTGGCTACGCAGACTTTGTTTTGTCCACTACAACTGAAGGTGAGGCTATCTTCAAGTTCAAAGGGTTGTTTGGGGAACTGGTCGGATGAGGTTGGGTAACCATTTTGGTCTTGCCCAATTGGGAAGAGGTCTGAGATCTGTTGGGTTTGTTGATCATCTGGGATCTGTTGGGTTTGTTGATCAGTTTGCACAGAGATAGGGGTCAAAACAGCCGATCCGGATCCGGGTTTGAGGAACGGGTTGTTCTTATCAACATTCACGGAGATTGGTCGACTGGGCTGGGGTGCTGAGAATGTTGGTGCTTGCGGCAGACGAGAGTTCTGGAAAATAAAAATATTGTTGTTGATGAATTGGGTGATCAAAATATTCAGATGATTTAGAAGGAGGATATGATAATGAGGATCGGAAAGATACTGAAGACCAGAATAAAATGATTATAGTGCTTATAGTTGCTTATAGTCTTAGAAGAAAAACAGATCCTTTCTGAAAATATCATAAAATACAAGATACTAGATACTAAAGTACTGGAATATCATGATGTTTGGTAGAAAATTTGGTAATGATTAGATAAAATTGTTCATTCTACTAGCAAGATATTTTATTGTAATACTATGATCAGATATAAAATTGTTAGGAACTCTAGTAGAAAAAAAGATAAGTCGAACATTTAGGTATGGATTGAAACTTATTATTTCACAGCGAAACATCTGCATGCTTATGAGAATATTATAGTAAACATTAAAGAATAATGATTTTAAAACTAATATCTAATCGAATAGAAAACTATCATGATTTATTTTAAACGGTGATATTGTTTATCAGAAAATCAACAATTTCAGAATAGAATTATAAGTTGTCTAATAGAAAAACATATGACCTATTAGAAGCATAACTTTTTGGATATTGTCCGATAGTGTCCTTTAATAGATTATAGTGTTTCTTATAGCATCACTGTACTCAGAAAAATATTCTGAAGTTCAGAAAATCATCAGATACTGATGATTAATGAAAAATCAGGATGTTAAGTGAAACGCATTTGTGTTATTTAGACTATTTAGACTATGTATAATACAATCTGAAACGCTAGTGTTCATTAGAACACCATTGCACATTATGGTATTTCTTAGAATATCAGAATGTTCATTAAAAGATGATGATCTGACGTGGAATGTCCAGGTATTACCCCTTCCGCTCTAAACGGGGGTCTGTGAGACCCAGACAAAACTTACTACGTTGGTATTTTTAATTGTTCATATGCAATAATTTATTTGAAAAAAAATTTGTTCCTGTTACTGTTCGACTGATCCATAAAGTAGGTTTAATGATGTTGTGTATATATTTTTCAAGATTTGTTCTATCACTTCAACAAATAAAAAAAACCCTTGAGTCTCACGGACTCAAGCGAAAAGGTTCATAGCGAAATGGTGCCAAAAAAACGTTTACAGAGCGAGGGCATTATAATCTCTAATAGCAGACTAGTGGTCTTTGAGAAGATCAGAATACTCTTTAGATTCTCAAGGTGATTAAGAGATTATTTTAGTTCCTTTTAAAACATTAAGATATCCTTTAGAACATCGTAGGGCTGAATGATGATGGAATCTTATAAAATCAAGGAGTAAAGAAATTTTTGAGCTAGCCCATATAAGGTCTTAGTAATTATGAGAACATTATGGTGTTATGTCAAACATTAGCGTGTTGACTAAATTATAGACCACAGGGTCTGTTTCATATTATTATTATTATTATTTTAAGCAGACGTAGTTTTTAGATTATTAGAGTGATCATTAGAACATGATGGCTGTTAGTAAAACTTCATAGTATATTTTGGAAAATTGGTGTTTATAGGAACATCTGATTGTCCCATACAACACAAACTATTAAAATACATTGTAGTGGTGAATAATAATAAAACTTACAGATCCAGTGGATGCGGATGCAGAAGCCTGGTTCAGGAATGGATTTGCTGGAGCAGATGCAGTAACCTGGTTACGTTGATCTTTGGCTTGGATGTTGACATTGCCTTTCTGGAGGTCAAAACTTGCGCTTGCAGTGCAACCAGAAGGTCCACATCCAGATTGTGATTCAGAACTTAAGAAAGGGTTTTTAGCTTTCATTTCGTAGTAGTATCCACTATGTTCATTGTTCACATCTGCAGATTCTTGACCCGGACCTGAATCTAATCCTTGGAGCTGATTGATTTCATTTGCATCTGAACTGGATCCGGCAATAGCCAAAGATCCAGTACCAGGGAAGTCTAGCTTATCAGTTGGTTCTTGATTCGACTCACTAAAGCTGTTTGCATTATCGTTTGCATCAGCTTTTTGGTAGTGGTATCCATCTGCCTGGAGCGAACCGTCGGGGATTTTCGAATAGGGGAGTGCATTGGCCTGAAAGACCAATGCTACTGCAATCAGCAGCATTAACGTATGGTGCTTCATTTCTAAGGACCTAAAATGGAGAAAAAAAATGTCTGGTAAATTTTGAGGCATTCTAAAGATTTTTTACTATGGGAAAATTATTGCGCCTGGATTTGTGTTTTTTACGTAAGAAACATGTTTTAAACATTTCCTTCATCAATTAAGTTCCTTTCGACTCTTCAGCATTTACAGACTGGCATTTATTGAAATTAAATTTTCAATTCATTGACGATAAATAATAAACATAATACAAGTAAGAATTTTTTGATATCAAAAAATGAGTTGATTTGTAAGAGTTATATTTATTCAAAATTATGCAAACTCTTTTGGATTGTCTTACGTAAGAAAGAAGAAAAACTGGATATAAGGAACAACCAAATGAGAATAGAAAGGAATGGATAATTAAAATTTCTCGTCGTGATTCAACGGAGGGTATATCTAAACTTTTTATGAAAAATCATAATCTGAAAAGGTCTGGTGAATTTCGATGACATAATGATCTTGGACGAATCGAATATGAGATTTGGTTTTTATTGCAAAACTAAAAAATCTGTTATTCGTATGTTTTCAACAAAAACAAGTGAAGATAGAGGCTATGAATAAGATTGTTGATTAGTATTATAAGTGAGCAACTTAAAGAATATACTGCAGGATAATTCAAATCGATAATGAAAATTAGTAGATTAGAGATGCAAATAAATTCGAATTTTTGCATTGATCAAAATCAAACTTAGTATTTAATCTTGTAAGCTATTAAGTGACAAAGATCTTAAAGAGGGTGCCTATTTTGACTGTGTAGTTGACCATATACTAGACGCTACTTTCAACTCTGTAAGACCTCGCTCTTGAACATAATGGAATGCCATTGCGCTCATGCATTATACGCTCTTACATATTCTCTCGCGTAATATTACCCATTGTATTAGAGATTTTCAGGAGATAAAGAATTCCTGTTTACATTAATGCAGATCAGACATTGAACCATCAGCTGAGAATCTGATACAATAGGGACCTTCAGACAAATAAGATTAAATCAATGATTATATATCTTTTTCAATTTTAAATTGCAAAATTGATTTTTTAATTTGTATTTCGTTTGAGACAGTTTCGAATTTCACATAATACTAGTAATTGAATTAGAAATTTTCAGGACCTAGGCGAAAATAGAATGTAATTTCCTTATATTTGGTTGGAATTTCTTAAAGAGGAGACTTGAAAAGTTGTCTTTTTTCATCTCTTCATAGAATACAAAATTTTGCACTTTTTCTACAGGAAATCCTTCGCATTCGTAATGTACCTTTTCAAAACCAAATAATTAATAAATATCGGATATAGTTTTAGTGATTTTAGATTTTTAGAATTAAATCAAGTTTAAATATATAATGCGTATGAAAATATTCAATTGCTTTGTAATAAATCGATGCTTATTTCTATATTTTAATAGAATTCATTTCGAATCGGGCAGGCTGACCATACTCAAGTCACAGAATCATTTGCCACTAACTATGTTTTTTTTTGAAGTCATAAGTATTTGAAGTTTAAAAATTGAAAACAAGAATGATCAAAAAATGGTAACAATATTTGTTATAAGTGTGATATTTTTCAATTTAATCTAAGTATTTATCCTTTTATTTCTGATACTGGTGGAATCTCTAGTCTTCTTCTGAAAACCGTTCGAAAATTGTAAGAAAGTTCAAAATTCCTGCGCTTTTGAGAGAAGAGAGAATTTTTTGGTCTTGAAAACAAAAATTCACATTTTTCGCTAAAGCGGAACAAGACATAGAAGAAGTCAAAAAATAAAATTTTCTCTCTAAAAAAGTTCTAGAAAAATGTTTCTTGCACTTTCTTCTCTCTCGTGCTATATTCGAGATTTTCGCGAAAATATGTATAATGTTCTTTAAAATTAATTTTGTCTCAACAATACGATTTCATGGTGTCATAAAAAACAAAGAAGAACCTAATTTAACAGTTTCAATAACTTCTACATTAAACTTTTTCCTTTGATTTCGGTATTATTGAAATAATCGATAGCTTGAAGGCTTTTATACATATTTTCGCAAAAATCTCGAAAATAGCGCAAGATAGAAGAAAGTGTCAAGGGACATTGTTCTAGAACTTTTTAGAAAAACCATTTTCTTACTTTGACTTCGTTCTTATCTTGTGTCGTTATTTAAAAGTGAATTTCATTTTTCAGGCAAAAAAAATTCTCCCTTCTCTCCAAAGCACTGGCGTAAGGCAGACTATTCTTTATTGAATTATTTTTTTCATTAGGTGAAAAAAATTGTCTCTTGTCTATAAAAGAAAAGTTTAGCTCAAAATAAATGGGGCAAACTTTTTCTTGCAATAAGAAGAAATTTTTCAAATTGCATTATATTTTGAATATAAAAATAGCATTCCTCATAGAAAAAGACAATTCTTTTGTACCTCATATAATTTAAAAAAATGTTATTAATCGTTTGTATCGAAATTGAAAGAAATGATTATAATAATTCTAGGTTCTTGTATTTAAATTTTCATTTGAAACACAATTCTCATATTTCAGGGTGAAGAATAAAGTTTTTTTTTCCACGAAAAGATCTATAAAATAATAGTTTGAAAACCGTTATAGTTAAAAAATATTGTATATTTAAAACAAAATAAAAAGATACTTTTTTATTCAAATCAGCAAATTTTTGAATTAGATTTAGATTTTAGATTACAAAATATTATTAAGTTACAATCCGATAACAAGTTTCTAATTTTTTCATACAAAACTTTCATCCCTTTCTCTATGACAAAATGTTTCTTCTCATTTCTTTAAAAGAATCTTATACTTGTATATAAAGTTTCTAAAAAAACTGATGCTTATCATTATTTTAGTGAGCGAATATCTAAATGAAGTATTTTAATTGTAATATGTGTATCGTAGAGTGATTGATTTTATAATGCCTTTTCAGAGAAAATCAGATTTGATTTAGATGTTCCGTTTTTCAGTTTTGTCAATTTTATTTATGTTCATTGTTTTTATTTTCTCAAAGTCTTGAAAATGGATGTATATAATTTTTATACATATAGAGTTATCTTCTGTTACAATACCATATTTGCACATCATTCCATAAAAATTTGGATACTCATTTTCAAGAAAAAAAAAAAATTCAATCTTATTTGTTTCACAGTTTACTATGAAAAATTTGGCATGCGGTGTGCCGATTGGAAAAAATAAGTAAATTTTAAAAAAGTTACTTGTTAGATGAAATGTGAAACAAGTGAGAAAAAATGATTGTTTTGCTTGAAAATAGGTTCATAAATTAACATTACATTATTTACAACGGTGCTAATATAAATGGGGATAATTTTATATGTATAAAAATGCAATAATGCATTTTCAATACATTGGGGATATAAAAACAAATGAAAATCAATAAAAAATATTCGATTTTTTTTCTAATTTGTTAACTAAAAAGGCACAACTCAGGCTAGTGGCGTACTCAGATTCGAAATAAATTTTTTTTAATCATCCTAGTGTACAATAAAAATTAATATATTCTAATATACGAAATACAATATACACGTTAATGATTACCAGAAAGTACCACAGACTTTGCTATACTGTATAATCAAATTATCAATTGAATAGAAAATTAATTATATAATCTTGAAATTATCTATTAATTAACTAATATCTACACTCTAATACAAAAGTTTGAATTCCAATCCAAAAATCGACTAAATCTCATATGTAACTCAAGGATCGACTAATGCACTATACATAGGACTTTCAGATCTTACTATTTACAGCCGTCTGTATTACTGTCGATTATTTTATAATTAAACAGGAAAAAGAATTTGATCAATTAAAAACAACAAAGTGAATAATTCGTTGAAAATTTCTAATGTCAATCATGTGAGTTGCCAAAAATGGATTTCTGGGAATGAAAAGTCACCACAAAAGTCCTGATAAATTCTTGCACTCTGACTGCCAGGCTCTCCTATTAGGGAAGATTACTCAGCACGAATGAGATCGCGCTTTAGCACAGTACTTGTACGTGATTGAATGCAATAATTATTCACTCATTGGAGAATAGAAAAAGAATAGTAGTGATCAAGTCAATATAGTCGAAAGGTCCTTCACTGATGTTTACTTTATAATCACTGGAGCGTTCACCAAACACAAGAGGTTCCTTTTTAACACCACGGATTCGCGAAAACTTTGAAATTCGTACCACGCTTGAGATTAAGTGTCGGATGATCCGCACGTTGTTGTTGTGTCTCGTTACCTGCACGATCCGTGGCGCATACGAATCGAATCGAAGGTGATACACCTCCTACCGGACTATATACCTTGAGCAAGGCTGACTGTTACTCACCTGATATACGTGTCCTCTCGAAAATACACGTATGCGTGGCTTAAAAGAAAGTCAGGGTGACTGGCGACGCCTCCACATTCCGGCTTCTCTTATACCATCCTCCGACGATGGGTATCCCCACTATATACGATTGGGTTCCTCCTGTCCTTCGATATCCTATCCTGGTCACTGTCGTCCGTTTGCGTGGTGGTCCATTCTGTTAGAATCGCGGATTCTTTAGTTAAAATCTCTTTTACCGTGTACTAGGAATGGTTAACAGCTGTAACATTCTTTAACTTCAATAATGATGATGATGATGATAATGATGATGATGATGATGATGATGGTTGTGCAAGAAAATATTGCTGATTCCAGGAACCAATGGGGTCGCACAACTTTCGTCCCTTTCCGGATGTGAGAGAGGATGAAGGCAACGCAATCTGTATTGCGAATATCCTCCGAGTCATCGAGAATCTGAAACCGCGACCTTGATCGTTATGTGTAACACCCAACTGGGAGAAACACATCATCCAGGGTTACACATAGGTGTTGTGCAACCGAGGAAGAGGGACCTTAAGGTATTTTTGGTCCAGCATGTAAGAATGAGAATAGGGGTCTTCTTTTTTACCCAGTTCTCGGAACAATTTAGAGCTTTAACATTCTTTAACTTCAATGATGATGATGATGATGATGGTTGCACAGGGAAATATTGCTGCTTCCAGGAACCAATTGGGTCGTGGCAATTTCGTCTTTTTTCGGATGTAAGAAAGGATGAAGGCAACGTAATCCGTATTACGAATATCCTGGGATTCATCCAGAGTCAGAAACCGCGACCTTGATCGTTATGTGTAACACTCAACTGGGAGAAACACACCATGCAGGGTTAGACATAGATATTGTGTAACTGAGGAAGAGGATCCTTAAGATATTCTTGGTCCCGGATGTAAGGATGAGAATATAGTGGATTTCGTTCTTTCTGAATCCTAGGAACGATTCAAAGCTTCAACATTGTTCAACTTCAATAATGATGATCATGATGGTTATGTCGGAAAATAATGCTGATTTCAGGAACCAATGGAGTCGCAACACCTTCGTCCTTTTCCGGATGTAAGAGAGGATCAAGGCAACGCAATCTGTATTGCAAATATCCTCCGAGTCATCGAGAGTCAGAAAGCGCGACCTTGATCGTTATGTGTAACACCTATCTGGAAAAAACGCATGATGCAGGTTTACACATTGGTGTTTTGCAATTGAGGAAGAGAGACCTTATGATATTTTTGTTCCCAGATTAGGGATGACAGGGTTGGTACAGGTCAGGTAAATTCTGGAAAGTCAGAGATTTTAAAATTAGATAGGGAAAGTCAGGAAAAACCTGAAAGAACCAGGTTATTCTCAATAAATTGAAACTGAAGTTTAGGGATCATCTACAAATTACGTAAGGCGTTTCTTAAAATCTGCACCATTCATTACTGCAATATATTTTAGTAGTGAGACCTGAGCGCAAATAAGGAAAATTAGTTAAAATCGTAATTGTTTATTCGAATGTTATCTGCATGTTTGTGGTGTTCTTCTGCTTTAGGCAAAAGCTCTAATTTTCATTCAATTTTCATCAATTGAAAAAGTTACTCACTTCAAATTATTGTACGTACTATTTCTGAATAAAATAATATCCATAAAAATATGTGAAATATAATTATGAAGAACCGTTTGTAAATTAAAATTAAATGAAAATTACGTTTTTTGCCTGGAATAAAAATACATAAATGTGTAAATAAATAAATTCAAATAAACAGGCCTCGAATAGTTATTCGTTATTTACGCTTGGGGTTCTCTTCTAAAAAATTTGGCAATGATCAATAGGTAATTTTTTGTCAATTTTATAAATTAAGATAAAGATTAAGAAATTTTGAACTCGATTGTATATCTAGAACATCCTTAATCGATTCGGCCCTAATTTGGAGATCATTTTCTTAGTTTTGAAATAAAACTGGGGGGGGGGGGGGTAGCGGAAGCAAAGCCATTTCAATAGTGAAAAAATAAGAGTCACCGTAATTAAAGCACACATCATGAAAAATTTGATATTTATGTAAAAAAGGGCTCCTTCTTTAAAGTAACATGTTGAAAAAACATGGAGTTCGAATTTTTCTTTGGAATATAAAAATACTACAGGTATGCCCATTTTTTTCAGTTTCGACCTTCTGGCAAATTTTATTCCAAAATCTCAGGTAAAGCAGGTCAATGAGTAAAAAGAAATTTCATACGTTAAAGGAGGCTACACTTCAGACTTAGGAGAAGTCCCTTCTCAAACCTGAACATTTATTAACAAAACATTGGTTAGAATAACATTTCTTCCAATCATCAAAGTCAGATGTTGAAAGGATCAAGTGTATACCTGAAATGAGACGTCCATACAAACTAACCTATGTTTCGATAATAAATGGTCAGGCTTGAAAAAGGACGAAACCTACATTTGAAACCTTTTGTTAATCGAAACCTTTTATAACGTAGGTAATTTCTTAATGATTATGAACCTGCTCTGCTGGAGATTTTCGAATCGAATTTTACACAATTATTGAAAATAGGCTACAGAATCATTCCCATACAATACCAATTTTTGTTATCCCAATACAACGAGTATCTTTTGCAGTGAAGAGTAACTTGTCAGGGGCTAGCTTAATCTTTAACTAATATTATTATTATTTTTACTATATTTTATAAAAAAGAAGTGTTGGAGATATTAGCATTGACAAAAATATTAAATAAATATTGGTATATTCAATACTATTTTCGCAGGCATAGTATAGTAAAGTACAGTATAGTACAGTACAGTACAGTACATTATAGTACAGTAGAGTATATATAGTATTGGGATCTGATATCTCGGGTACGCTAGTGTAGTAGCGAATTCAAGAAACCAACTAGAATTTTTAAGATTTATTTTAATTTGTGCTTAAAAACAATTTTAACATTGTTTTTTGTAGTATGAAATAATCAAAAAATACAAAAAGTTAATATTTATCGGAAAATAGGTGTTGCATATGGAATTTTCATCATATACTGTGCAAGAACACGTTTCCTGCTAGGACTGTTTTCATAAACAAAACAACTATTTTACTATCTCATGCAAATTCCAAAACACATTATAAGCTTTAGTAAACTTTAATTATAACACATAGCAAACAATTTTATTCAAAATATGAAGAAATATGGATTATAGACGATCAAAATTAAAATACGTATTCTAACCTAACTTCTAGGTTAAATACTTGTTTGATAGTGAATATTTCGTGCGCAAATCGGTGAAATTTTATTTTGAGTTTACTTTTTTGTTGAAGTAAGTTAATTGAAGCTTATTTGTAACATGAAGTGTATTGTTTCACTGTCTACGATGGAAAATTTCACACTTAAATCTAAGTTTTCGATGAATCTTCATTTTTTTATTAACTAATTGGTTTAAACTATAAATAAAAATCACAAAATTATTGATTGTACACTGTAAAAACTATGGTTTCATTTTATTTAAGCATCATTTTCTGAATTAAACATATTATTTAATGATTTCAAGGAGTAATAAATTCTGCTGAAAACTTTATGTTATTGTTTATACAACTAATTATTGTTTTTTTCTTCAAATTTCCTTCAAATTGAGTATGGATGGTTTACATCTTCTTTGGTGCATTATTAAATAAATCATCAAAGTCATAATAAAATTTGGATTATAAAAGTGTACTTATCATTGCTTTCTTCTTATTTCTTAATAATTAGACTGCATATGAAAAGGATTTAGATTATATTTCATTATAGCATTTTAATGTCTTATGAATATCAATCTGACATACTGGAAGACACCAAAAATATATATAAAAATATATTTACGAAAATAATAATTCCATGTTTAATATTTTATATTATTGATCCACATTTTTTAATAGAAAACTGCTTGAACTAATCAAAATTGTTTGAACAATAACACGGCGTTTTTAACAGAATTTAGTACTCCTCGAAATCATTCAATATTATGTTTTATTCAGAGAATAGATTTCAAAAATATTTTAGGAAAAAAATGGCCTAAACAAATTATATTCGCTTAAAAAATTGGAAAATGTTTAATATATTCTTTCTATACACAATACAGTCAGAAAAATAGTTATATGTATTTTATTTTTTTAAAGTTATCGAAAAAAACTGCTTAAGCAAATCAAAATTATTTAAACAAATAGAAATTTATTGAAAATTAAAAGATATGTATTCAAATTATATAATTATTTAACAAAAAGTAGCATAGGATACCAATTTGAGAAAAAACTGGACATCTCTTTGTCAATTTTTAGAAATGTTTAGAATAAACAATAAGTAATTGTTTAAATAATTACTTAATGTTTTTTAAAACAAAAAATACTCCAAAAAATGACAAACTATTACATTTCAATCAGAAAATACGATTATTTTTTACATTTTTTGGGAATAAATAATTGTTTAAATAAGTGAAAATTGTTCAAACAATTGAAAAATGTTTTAAAAGTCATGGGAAATATTCAAGTTGTCCATTAGTAATTATTTGTATGAAAAATACGGCGGAAATTGCTAAAAAGTAACAATGATACGTAAAAATGTAGTTTTTTGATTTTTGGGCCCAAAACGCCCTTCCGGGGGGGGGGGGCTAAGGGTGTGTTAAAAATAAAAGTTATTAGTATGCTTTTATTTCATAGGTACTCCTCTTTAATCCCTAAAAAGTTTGGCATGTTTCGATCAAACCCTGAAGTATGAGTTCAATTTTTCGAAAATACAAAATTTCCCCATGTTAATCAAATGGGATTTTGAAGTGTCCGGTGGCACGTGTTAATATTCGAATTTCAAAACAAAAATTAGCGATTTTTTTTCTCCGGAAATGGAAACTTTTTTTGGGGGGGGGGGGGGGGAATTGCTCTGTAGCTCGAAAAGCGTTTTTTTGGACCACCCTAATAGTACACTACAGTATAGTACAGCACACAGTACATCATAGTACTTAATCATAATACTTGATGTCCAAACGTACACGTGATATATAATCTAATTTTCAATTTCATTTAAAGAACTAAGAATTTTATTTCTAGATTATTAAGAGCTGAATGAAAGTGAAAAGACCGTGATTAAATGAAGTCAACTAGTTCAGAGTAAGTCAACGAAATAACTTCTATTTTGAGGCTGGGACGATCGATTTTTCGGTTTGATAAAAAATTAATATTTTTATTTTTATATTATTATTTTCTGTATTGAAAACAGAAAAAAGTTCGATCAAAGAAAATCAATTACTTCTGAGGAAATTGAAGGGGAAGCTTTTGAGTGGATTAGCGTTCTTAGTCTAACAATAGACTGTTAACGCTTAAAATAGGCGACCCAAACTTCTTTCAATATGAACATCTTAAATTTCAAGGCTTCTCCTTTATTTAGAGTCCTGTCAGAAGTATTTTGAACGTCAGGTTAGCGCCCTACGTTTCTTAAAGTGACATGATAGAAAGATTTCGTTTCAGATTCGGATTAAGCGGTCCAAAATCTACATAAAATATCTTACCTTTGGTCCCAGTACATTTAAATAATTTTTTGATGAGAGTCTGTATTTGAATTATTAAGATTTTTTGACAAAATAATCTCATTTTTGACCAAATACGGGTTGATTATTTTGCTGTGCTACCTCTAATTTATTTAATTACTTCCTCAAATACTTTTCTCAATGTTCACTTCCAATATTTATTTCTGATAAGGGATGATTAGCCTAACCATTTTTAGTTATTTACCCATATGAGCACTCCGTTATTTTATTGTTAAATGTAATCAATTATTCGTGGCACGTAACTTGTTTGCTTTGTAAGTTCAGAACGATCTGGAATAAATTTCAACAACATTGTGTATTTTTTTCCATTAAATGAAATTCAATCCGAGGTAAGAATAAAATGGAATCCGTTATATCGACTTTCTTCATCGCCCATTAAAATGTATGACGGTGTATAAGTTTAAAGGAATTCGGGAAAAAAATGATTAACACTTTGGATTCTGGTGAAATGACAACTTATTACCGGGTTTGCGATACTGGAATTAATAGCACTGACATTTTTAGATAAATGCCAATACATGTTTGAAGCATGATTCATACAAAATGCACAATTGCAAATAAAATCATTTTTGTAAGAATAGACAAAATATATTTTTTAAATTCAGTATTTAAAATGATCTGGACCTTAAAAAGTCTGAATTACAAAATTTAACCAGTATTTAGCAAAAAAGGTTCGAAGTGCAACTTTTTTAAAAATTATGTATCAATAATATTGGAATCCTTTCTTTTTTCTATTGTTGAGTAATTTAACAAACAGTTATTCAAAGAAACGTAATATGCAAAAAAACTTTTAATTTTTCCAAATTTAAAAATGTTTGTGAAATTATAAAATGAAGTAAAGCTTTCGCCCAGAAATGTTTGCGTTTAAAATAATGGTTACAGTGTTTAAAATACAATCTTGAAAAAGGGTTAAAGTTTAATTATATGAATTTCAATAAACAAAGAAAAACTTAACAGAAAACATTATTACACCTTACTCCCAAAAAATTTAATTTTGCCTAACAAGTAAAGAGTCGAATTTGTGGGTTTATTTCTTGCTTAAATTGGCACAAGAGATTGACCAAAGAATATTTAATATAATCTACGGTTGTGAATATATTATTTTTCATGCAATCTCATGCATATATGTAAAATTGTCCTAGATTTGAAGGTTACTGCAAATATTGTATATATTTTATTATCATTTTTGTAAAAATACTTTAGGTTTGCTTCAATAACATACTTAATTGTGAAAAATAAAAAAATAAATAATTTCATGTATTATTATAATCGGTCATACTTAGTGGATTTATTCATTATTTTGTCAAAGAAGCATGAAAACCAAAGGTGCTTTTGTACACCTGGTGTAAAGGAAATAGCCGCAGTATAATTGACTTCGTTATTGCAGATGAAAGACTAAGAGAACTAGTTACAGATACAAGAGTCATGAGGGGGGCCGAATGCAATACTGATCATTACCTTTTAGTCTGCAAAATAAACTTAGGGCGGGGATGGAGAACAAAGAAAACAAAGAAAACGAAACAAACACGAATAAAAATTGAAAATTTACAGAGACAAGAAGTGGAAACAGAGTTCCAAAAGAGGTTAACTGAACGCATAGATAGGGCAACGTGGGAAGCGCTTATAAGCAATAAAGATGTAGAGGGCGCGTGGACTTTATTACGGGATATCATTGTTAAAACTGCGACCGAAATATGTGGTACGGCATTTGTAGGAAGAAAATCTGGTGATGCATGGTGGAATGAGGAAATTGCGGCAGCCCAAAAAGAAAAGAAAAAAGCGCGCAATAGAACGCTGAACATGACAGGTCTTAGCGATGAGGAGAAAACTAGACTTAAAAATGATTACAGACACAAAAATAGGAAAGTTAAACGACTAGTCAAAGAGAGTAAAGAGAAAATCAGAACAGAAGAAGAGAACAAAATAAAAAACTGCTTTGAAGGAATTATGAAACTATTATATAAACAGTTGAAGGAAAGTAAAAGTACAGAGTTTGCTAGCATGAGAAACAGTAAAGGCGAAATGCTATATGATATAGACGGGATAGTAGACGCTTTAAAAGATTCTTTTAAAGAACTATTAGGAGGTGAAGATATAGGGTAACAAAACTGCGACATAGAACATAATGCACTAGAAAACCCAATTGAAAAAGTCTGTGTCACTGAGGTCAGAGATATAATTAAGAACTTGAAAAACGGTAAGGCTGCGGGTATAGACAATATTAGCGCTGAAATGCTTAAATACGGTGGTGAGTACATACCTCACAGGTTGTGCGAATTAATAAATTTATGTATCGAAACGGGAGAAGTCCCAGACGATTGGAGAAAAGCGATTATCGTACCAATATACAAAAGAAAAGGAGATAAAAGCAACTGCAGTAATTACAGAGGTATCAGCCTACTAAGTACCGTAAGTAAAATATACTCAAAAATACTTATCCGTAGGGTAATGGAAATTACAGAAGAGAAGATATGGGAAGTCCAATGTGGATTTATGCCAGGAAGGTCATGTACAGATCAGATATTTAGCCTAAGACAGATCACAGAAAAGAGCTTGAGAGTAGGAAAGAAAGTTTTCTGTGCATTTATTGATCTAGAAAAAGCATTCGACAAGGTAAATAGAACTAAACTTTGGGAAATCCTTAAAGAGTATGGAGTAAATGGAGGGCTCCTACAAGCAATAAAAACAATTTATACAGGCAGTAAAGCGAGTGTAAGGGTAAATGGGAAACTGAGCGACTGGTTCGATATTATGCAAGGGGTGAAGCAAGGATGCGTTATGTCCTCGTGGCTATTTATCATATTCATGGATAAATGTCTAAGAACTGCCCTCTTCGACGAAGAAGGTGTAAATCTCGAAACCGTCAAGGTACGTGGGTTAGCTTTCGCAGATGACAAGATTCTTATGGCAGAATCAATCGAGGACTTGCAAAGAATGTTGAATAAACTAAATACAAGCATGGAGAACATGGGCCTCAAAATTAACGTGAATAAAACGAAAATCATGGTGTTTGAGGGAAAAAGCGAGAAAACAATGTGCAACATTGTCCTAAATGGTGAGGGATTAGAACAAGTTGACAAGTACGTATATCTGGGTAGCCTATTCACTAGCGACGGAAAAATAGATGGGGAGGTAGATAGGCGCATAAATAAGGGTAAGCAGGTTATCGGTAGAGCAGGATCCATCCTCAGAAATAAAAACATATCAAAAAAAGCTAAAATGGCCATACATAACTCTATCTTCGTACCAACTGTACTATACGGTAGCGAGACATGGACCTGTCAAGAAAAAGACAGGAGCAAAATCAACGCGATCGGCATGAAACCTCTCCGCATAATATGCGGGAAAACACTGATGGACAAAGTCAGAAATGAGACAATCCTCAAAGAATGTGGTACACAAGAGACACTAGTTGACATACGGGAAAGAAATCAGCTAAGGTGGTTCGGACATCTTGAAAGAATGAAAGATGAACGACTGACGAAGCAAGTGTATAAAGGTAAAGTAAATGGTAGAATGCCCAGAGGTAGACCGCCGAAAGAATGGTCAGAATCTGTGAATGAGACATTAATCCGAAGAGACGTAAGAAGCCATAGGAACAGAAGAGCTTGCGTGAAGAAATGCATGGACGTGAAGGAAGCTAGAGTAGTATGCCAGGACAGAAATGTGTGGCGACAAATAGTTTGTAAACAGAGTGACAATAGTGTGAATGGCGCCTGAAACAGAGACTTTGGATACTAATGGGCCCAAGTGGGGAACCATACATAACAATTTTGTGAGGTTCCTCACTTGGGGTGATCGCTAGAGAGATTGATCAGCAACCTGGGTCGGAGCAGTGTTGCGGAATGAACGTGTCATCTAAATAAATGACACGAGAATTCCAGATCGATCTAAAACACCTATCCCTAACACCTATAAAACTCCTATATACCTTATGCCCATATACCAACCTACTCTATACCTATTCACCTGTTTACTATTCCCCAACCGAGCAAGTCACGCCTACCCCGAAAGGGAAATGGCTTAATGGTATAATAATAATAATAATAATAACATGATATGTTGAAATAGATTGATAGAATTTTCACATGGAATTATTACTTTCTCATCTTCTACTTTCGGTGCGTGAATGGAAAAAAATTATGTAAGGCTGTCAGAGACCAATATCTCCAATTTAAATACTCGAAAAGAAAAAATGCTATACATATATGTGATTGATGCCTAGTTTAAAATAAATGAAGCGTCGGCTGTAAAAACGTTGCTTGTTGACTTATTTCATGTACTCGACTTTCTTTTCAATATTTTGATAGGTTTAGGATTGTTGAATGATTTTCATTTTGAAAAAAACTTTTTGTTCTACTAGACTCCTATCATAAAAAATAATCAAGGTTCTACTTATTTTGATACTTAAAATCAAATTTCTGGAATAAAACTTTACTTTGGAATTTTTTACATCTCTCAAATTTGAAGAAAAGTATAAGAGAGTCGTTTGAAAAATGTTGTAAAGCCGAATCTTGGAATACAAAATGAAAAGCATCAAAAGCAGTGAGCATTATAATTTTTATATAATTGTTCCTGTGCGCCTGGGTCAATCAATCAATCTACCATCAAACATTCGCATTGTGAATGAGACAAGAAAGAAAGAGTTTCAGACAGGTAAAAATTAATGGATCGATGGAATATTTGAAAGGATATGTAATATTTATTGGCTATTAGAGATTAATAACGGGACTGAGAATAACATGAAATGAAAAAGTGTATAAGTTGACAAGTTATGTCAAAAATATTTTTTCAATTCTAAACTATGATAGACTTCAAGTGGATTTTAATAATCCATTGCTTATCAAAAGATCCCCCTGACTTTTATTTTTTTCATTAAGATATAATTCCCGTTATTCTTAAATTATCATTTTCACAAAATTGTAGCACAATGTCAATAATTTATTACTCTCTACGTAAAGAGGGATGGCTTTTGAAAAAATATGTCTGTGAAATTCTGGAAATTGTTTCAATTAGTGATCGCATTTTATTCTGTACAATTAAGAAAAAATAGGGAACACGAAATTATCGAATATTTTGCACTGAATGTTGCGACTTTCAGTGGCTGCTTTTACTTTCTTCTTTTGAATTTGCTCGAATCAAATTTCCAAATGATGGATTTAAATTATAAAAATTTATTTCTAAAAAAGTAACTTAAAATTTTTAATTACTCTTCAATGAAAAGGCAACAATATTTTGTTGTTAACGTTCTGACTAAATGTTTTAAAAATGACAATTGGATTGTATTCATAACCCCGTGACCCTATTATATAAAGATAAAAATTTTCTACAGCAGCAATTTAGAAAATCTTAATTTATGTTCTGAGTTTTATTTTAAAAGATTCATTTCAATCTTTTACGATTTCGAAATGTTTCAAAACAATACTGAAGATTTCAAGACAATTATTTCAATTCTTGCAGGATTTTAAAAAATATCGAGAAGCCATAGAATTATTACAAAAAATATTTCAAAGTTTTAGAACATTTGAAAAGATTCAATCATAATTTGAAAATTTGAATTGATTTCAACCAATTTTGAACACAATGTAGATTTTTGAAGATTTTAAAATAATATTTCGAAGCTTTCTAAGGATTTTGAAAGGCTTTAAGATAAAATTTAGGTTGATTTTTAATTTTAGAACTTAATTTATTCAAAAATATTTTTAAAAATTTTTGAGAATTACAGAAGATATTGAGATGATTGAAGAATATACAAAAATCATTTCAAACATAAAAAGATGTCAACCAATTTGAAATAAAATATAGATTTTTGAAGAATTCGAATAAAAAGTTTAGTAGCTTTTTAAGAATTTTAAAAGGTTTCGAAAGAATGAAAATTTTTAAAAACATTTCTCGGAAAATTATAAATGATTTCCCATTTGTTTGAACTTCAAGAAATGTCAACCTTTGAAGATGTTTGAATAAAATTCTAAAGGTTCTTTAAAGATTTTGAAACGTCATATGCAAGATAATAAAAAAATTTTCCTAATATTCTTGAGAATATTTACGGTGAATAACTCGAATGAGTCTGAAAGATATTTGGGAATTTCAGTAGTTTCAAAGAGATTGAAAATATTTCAAAACTTTGAAAGATTTCAATAATTTTGTTGAAATTTCGAATTTTCGGTTTAAAAATTTATCTACAATGGTAGAAATTGAACCTATTTTTCCTAAAATTGCAACTGTTTGGTTTAAGTTTAAAATACTTCAGGGATGTGGATTCATCTGCTTTGTTGAAAGTTCGTTTTTTTTTATAAATTCACCTCTTTTTGACTCAAAATCAAAATATTTTTTAGTTGTAATATCAACTATTATATTTCTCGAAACGGAAAATTCCCGGTTAATAAAATTCCTGATAGTTTATAATATTACCGAATTCAAACATTCCTGAAGAATAAAAATCCAGACAGAAAATTGCCGAATTATAAAATATGTGAACTAGAAAATTCTCTAATTTGAATAATTAACTTTTTTTGTTGTTGAATATTATTCACTTATTAGGAATAAAATAATCCATTGTTTTCATCAAAGAAAATTCCTCCTAATTCTCATAGTTTTTTAGAATCATTCTTTGAATTTAAAATAACAATAGTTTAAAAATATATATTTCTAAATGAAAATTTTTGTTTGAAAATGTGCATGGTATTTACAAAAAAAAATAGGACGAAAAATTTCCTAAGAAATCAAATACTTAATTTTTGAAGAAATTAAAAAAAGGGGAGAAATTTGTTTTTTCGTTCGAGGTATAACTGTTTTAAAATTAGTTTTTACATTCTTATCCTACAATGAGAAGGTATTAGATTTGTGTAAAAATTGATAACTTTCAAAAGAATTAACGCTCAAAAAGGTGAACAAAATATTCTCAATGACTTTTTTCAATAGAGGAAAAATTACCGGAGTTATAGCATTCAAAAAATTCCAAAAAACAAACGAAAATGAACATTTTAAACTAAACAACGCAAGATATGGAAAAAATTCAGCAGAAGAAAAATGTTTCTTCTTTATCACCCTACAATATTGTTCGGAGAATTTTTTCAATTTTCTTGAAAAATCGAAAGTTCACATTTTTATCGCACAAAAAAATAATGACAAATAAAAAATTCCATTTTGCGGTCAAACTATACAAGATACAAAAAAAATTAGGAGACAAAAATTGTGATTTCAAAAAAGATCTACAAATTTGTTATTAATTACTTTTCAATGGGACGCGTAGTTTTTGTTTTATTTGTAAAAAACTGATTTCAGAGTAAAATAAATTAAATTTTTGGACAAACGGCACGAACGACGAAAAAAATTAATAGACCAAAGTTGTTCACTCAGAAAAGAGCTATAAATTTTGCATTCATGAATTTTTTTCAGGATGCGTAATTTTTGTTTCAATTGTGAAAAATATCATTAACAATAAAGAAATTTTTTTTAAAAAAAACGACGCAATGTACGAAAAAAGATGAATAGACAAAAGTTGTCCAACCAAGAAAGATCTACAAATTTCTTATAAGCTTTTGTCATAAAAATACAAATAAAATGCAAAAATTACTTTTTTAGGAAAACGATACACGCTACAATAACATTTTATCTAACAACATTTTTCGCCTCATTTTCTTATAACCACTTTACGATCGAATGCATATTTTTGGTTCTAATCGTGAAAAATAACATTGAACATAAAATAATTAAATTTATGGAAAAACAACACAAGTTGCAACAGAATGCATAATTACAAAATTGTTTTTCTTTTAAAGATCTATCAGTTTGTTGAATATCAGTTCTGTTAGGATGCGTAGTTTTTGTTCAAATTCGTAAAAAACCGTATTAAAAATGAAAAAATTAAATTTTTGGACAAACGACACAAGCTTCGGGAAAAAATAATGAGACAAAAGTTTTTCACCCAAAAAAGAGGTACAAATTTTCAATGAATTATTTTTTGATAGGACGCGTAGTTTTTGTTTGAATCGTAAAAATAACTTTAAAGATAAAAAAATTAAATTTTTTGAAAAATGGCACAAGGTACGAGAAAAAATTAATATAAAAAAGTTGTTCACCCAAAAAGGATCTATAAATTTATTATGAACAACTTTGAGGTCGAACAAGTAGATTTTCTTTTGATCGTAGAAAACAAGATTAAAAAGAAAAAGCTCAAATTTTTGGAAAAACGATACAAGAGACAAAAAAATGAAAAGACAAAAGTTGTGCAACCAAAAAAAAATTCATATATTTTTTATAAACTCTGATTACAATAATAAAAAATTACCTTTTTGCAAAAAGGATCCAAGCTACAATAACATTCTATTCAACAAAACTTTTCGCCTACATTATATCTACAAATATGTTCAAAACCACTTTACACTAGGATGAGTATTTTTAGTTTAAATCGTAAAAAATAGCATTGAAAATACACAAATTAAGTTTATGGAAATACGACATCAAATGCAATCAGATGTTTGATAAAAAAATTCTTTTTTTTGTCTTATAGGATGCGCACTTTTTTCAATTATAAAAATAAGGCAGTGAAAATACGTATGTTTTAATACCAATATATATTATGGATTTCAATAATATAAATTTATTGAAATGATACATTATCAGGGTAGTTGAGAATAACATTTAGTGCAAAATAAGAAACAAATACTAAAGTAATCATGAAAATTAAAATTTGTCCTTTATATTGCAATATCTGAATAAGCAATCCCAGGCCGAGGTTCATGAAAATATGTAATGTACATTTGATATAAAGTGTTGAACCTGAAAAAAAAGAGAATTCACAATCACCAAATTACAGTTGTCGATGCTTTTACCTCTAACTTGAAAAGACCTGTGCATAAATGTGGATGAAGTATAAAGACCGATCTCGCACCGAGAGATAAATATATTATCGAGCGTAAAGCGCGAGATCCAACAGATGTATTGACAAAGTTTTGATAAACATTCTTGATTAATCAATAGCGAATTGTGAATGACTTGTAACAATAACATTTATTTGAATGATACATTTTCTAAGGTTGCTGAGAATAAAAATTAATACAAAATAATGTACAAAGATTAAAGTAATCATAAAAAATAAAAAGTTTACTTTATTTTTGCATTATCTGCATAAGCAGTCCCGGACTGAGGTACAGAAACAAATATAATATACATTAGGTATAATAGAGTAATAGATGGTTCGCACTTTGGACTAAATCGAGTGCGAAGCACGAGATACGTGATGAGAATGCGTTTGTTAAATCTGAGGAGCTTTAACAGAAGAGAATTCACAATCACCAAATGACAGTTGTCGATGCTTTAGCCTTTAACTTCAAAATATCTGTGCACAAATGTGGAGGAAGTACAAAGTCCAATCGCGCACCGCGAGGTAAATACATTATTGATAGCGAAACGCGACATAAATATATTATCGAGCGTAAAGCGCGAGATCCAACAGATGCACGCCCTATTGTTACATTGTTACATGAATTGTTACATTCTCATCCTTCAATGAAAAGGTATTAGATTTGTGTCAAATTTGAATCTTCACCCCCACCCCCTCCCTCACCCAATTTTGTCAAATTTCCACGTTTTGAGACCCCCTGAACCCAAAAAACAGGTTATTACAAAATGTCGGTCTGTTGCTCTGTGTATTTTTAGTTTCTTAGCACGATAACTTTCAAAAGAATCAACGTATTGGATTGGGCTCTGGTATGCTTTTCAAGTGTCCTAAACTACCCAGATAGCAATATGCGCGCATAGTGCGACGCTAATGCGTCGCACGCGTGCGGATTTTGTCGCACGGCGTGCACGCAAGCAATGACGCAGATGCGTCCTCATATGCGTGACAGGTGCGTCGCACGTCGTGCGTATATCACGTCGTGCTGGTATAATGCGAGTACACGTTGCAGGTTCTTGCGGACGGTATATATATATGTACAATATTTAAATATAGATTGTTGAATAAAAGGCAGGTAACAGGATGAACAAAAAAAGTTTCGTGCGAAAACGTTCTGAAACAAAAATTTTGTTGCGGGAGGAATGGGAAAAAACAAAATATTCTTTATCTACCTTGTCTTGAATCTCTTCATAATTTCGAAAACTGCGCGTTCTCTACTATAATAATCGGGAGAATGTATGGTAGGGAAATTTTTCAGTATGTTCAATGTATATTTTCTACTTATTTTGATTTTTGAAAGTGCAATCTACGGCGGTGTTTTGTTTACCGCACCAGAAATTGAGGTTATGTGTACCTATTTAATCAATATTTTCAGAATTTCACGTAACTCTGACTGGATTTGTGTCAATAATGAAATAAAGTGTTCTCTTATTTGCTATACACGTTTGGATAAACATATAGCAATGTTTAAAAATCATTTCTCTCTTTTCACTTAAAAAAAATACATTGCGAGTCAAAATGATCTAAACGATACATTACAAAATATAATTATTAAAATATCAAATGAAATATAAAATAAACTGAACACGAAAACCGTTTGCACTCCGAAATAAATTGTACGTACATATAAATTATGAAATATATCTAAGTGCCCACGAACAAGAAGACTGCAAATTGTCAACATTCAATAACGAATCGATAAACGACCTAGCCTAACCACCGCAACCGAAAGGAACACCATGTTATATGGATTTTTCTTGCCACGTGATCAGGCGGTATCACGATATGCGACTCATATGCCTCGCACATATGTGCCTGCACGAAGTGCGAGCGGTAACGCTGCGTTTCGGCACGCACGGCGTGCCTCGCATGCAGTGCGAGTAACGTGCGTCGCACGCTTGCTATCTGGGTAAAGGTCAAGTTTGTGAGCAAGCCATTTTAAATAAAAATGCAAAAAGTGAGCACATTTTGAACATTTTTATAACACTTTTTTTTAATATTTAAAAATTGTATAGATGGATAATAATAGTACCCAAACAGCGGGAACAAAATATTGTTCTGACTTTTTTCGATTAAAGGAAATTTACCGGAGTTATAGCATTTACGAAATTCCAAAAAACAAACGAAAATCAACATTTTAAGCCAAACAACGCACGATTTGAAAAAAAAGTCAAGAAAAGAAAAATAATTCTTTCTGAACATCCTACAATATTGTTATAAAACTTTTTTGATTTTCTTGAAAAATCGAAACTTCACCTTTTTATCGTACAAAAAAAGTGAGAAAAAAGAAAATTCCATTTTGCGGTCAATCTATATAAGATACGAAAAAAGATGAATGAATAAAAATTGTACACCCATGGCAGATCTACAAATTTGTCATCAGTCAATTTTTGATGGGACGCTTCGGTTTTGTTTCATTTGTAAAAAACTGATTTGAGAATAAAATAAATTAAATTTTTGGACAAACGACACAAACCACGAAAAAAATTAATGGACGAAAGTTGTTCCCGCAGAAAAGAGCTACACGTGCTTTATTAAATATTCTCCAATAGGATGCATCATTTTTGTTTCAGTCCTGAAAAATTGCATTAACAATAAAAAAATTGAAAAAACGACGCAAGGTACGAAAAAGAGATGAATAGGCGAAAGTTGTTCAACCAAAAAAAAACTTTTTTATAAACTTATTCACAAAAATAAATTTGAAACGAAAAAATTAACTTTCTGGAAAAATGATAAACGTTACAATAACATTTCATATAATAAAATTTTTCTCCTAAATTACAGTTACAAATTTTCTCAGAACCACTTTACTCTAGGATGCATATTTTTGGTTCAAATCGTAAAAAATAACATTAAACATGAACAAATTAAATTTATGGAAAAACGACACAAGTTGCAATAGAATGCATATTGACAAAATTGTTTTTTTGTATAGGATGCGCACTTTTTTCCAATTATAAAAACAAGACAAGGAAAATACGTCTGTTCTTAACATCAATGCATATTATGAATTATAATAATATACATTTATTGAAATGATACCAAATTTTTACGGTAGCTGAGGATGAAATTAAATGCAAAATCAGAAACAAATATTAAAGGAGTCATGATAAATATAATTTTTGCTTTATTTTGACACATCTAAATAAACAATCACAGGCCGACGTACAGAAATAAATGTGATATACATTTGATATAATAATGTTGAACATATATAATGTAGCACTATTGATTAACATTAATCAATAGCGACTTAGAAAGTTACAAAGAAAAGTTACATTGTTCATTGTGAAAGAACTCATCAATTGAAATTTTGGCGGACTCTCTGATTTTCTAAAAATAAGATTTCCGTTTAAACGGAAACATAAGCTTGAAAAATATTGAAAGTATCCATATTGTTTCTTTTGTTAGAAAAAAACCTCTATGTAAAAAGCAGCAAACTGATTTGAGACTTGAGGAAGAAAAATACTCATGCAATGGGCACAAATAAATACACCCATAGTGAATACATCCATAGTACTTCGCAGCGGTACTTTAGTTTGTATTCAAAATTGTGTTGCCCTTCAAGTCGAGAAATTACACGCACGCCTAGATCGCGATTGATGATGCCAGTTTCGTAAAAATCCCTGTTCTAAACTGAAAGAAAGAAATGACAAGATTAAGTGACAGTAGGTATAATGATGCTTAAAATTCAGAGGTCAGGATCTCCAATCAATACTACGTGCACAATTGCACATACCCATCAATTTACCGAGATATATCTTGCATAATCGAAATTATGAATTCCAAAGTATAATAAGTAATGATTTTTACCTTCGACTGAAGATTTGGGCAACGATCTACTCTCTATATTAGAAATAATCTTTAGAAAAGATATCGATGTATGTCAACAGCTATAATAACCCTATTATATCTGTTTCTAATCACCTTATTATATTTTCTTCTAATTGAAGATGCCTCAGTCTGAATTAATGTAACAAGAAAAATTATAATCCAGTAAGACTTCATATACGATCTCTAATACAAATTGATGATGTGAAATGCCTGGAATTATTGCTAAGAGTATCTTCGAATCTTTAATAACTTTGAAAACCATTAAATGAATTCAAAGTCCAAGATGAAAATTCATTAATGCAATTATTACAGTAACTTAAGTTTACATAAGAGCAGATCACATTAAAAAAATGTATTTAACTTTTATTTGCTACTACGTATTTGTTTACTTTATGGTTTTATGACCTGAATCCGTAATATGTAACATATTGCCCTATTGCATCTACAAAACCTTGAAATTTCTATAATTATAAAATTTTAATGGAAAACTCAAGCAGTTTAATTATTATGTTATTTACTGTAATATTAATTCAAATTTATTAATTGATCTTCAGATTTATGTAAAGTTAGAAAAATTAAATTGTCAAAAATTAAATTAAATTCATTAAATTAGGTTCAATTAAGGCAAATGGTATTTTATAGCGTCGTAAATATTGTTGTGCTTCCCATGTATTTTTCTTCCCTTTGTCCTTTAAACTGAAGAAGATTTCTCAGGGAAATGTATGGAAAAGAAAAAAGATTTATCAGAGCATATTGCTCTGGCCCATTGAACTTTTTATTTAATTCGAATAATTTCGATTTTTCTTGAATATTGACGACTTTTAGAAGATTGCAAGAAATTTAAAAGTGTTTGATAATTTTTTGGAAATATTTCAAAGTTTAGAAATACTTTTATTCGCTTCAAAATTTCTTCAATTCTTATATTTTTTTAAATTGACTTGAATTATTTCAAAAATTTTGAAAACTCTTTAAAAATTGACAAAATTGCTCTTAAATCTTACACATTTTTGTAAAATTCTTATAAATCTTTTGAAATGTTTTGTTATCTTTTTGAATTTTCTTCAAACATTGATTTTTCGAAGTGGAAAGTCATAATAATAGTAATACAGAATCATAAAAATAATATAATAATTAAAGATTTTTTTTATACTTTCCAAAAGTTTTAAATCATCCAAATATCTTTTAAAATTATTAAATTTTTCCATTTTTTTTTTAAATTCTACAAAATCAAAAAATACACTTTAAAATCTTTCAGATTCTGTTTTGATAATTTTGAAAATCTTTGAAAATCTTTTGAAATCTTCTTGAATATTCTCTTAAAATTATTTTTTTAAACAAAATAATCAGTTTGAATTTTCCCATCAATTTTAAGAAATATTTTTCATTATCGTGAAACCTTTCGAAATTTGTAGGAAGATTCAAAATTTTATTTCGAAATCTTCAAAAATACAGTATCTCTTAAGCCTACTCGATATTTTGATAAAATTTTGTAATCGCGTTAAATGGAAGATTTTTGCTTTAAATCGTCCACATTCTCTTTTGAAATTTTAGCAAATCATTTAAAATGTTTTAAAATCTGTTTTCAATTCTCTCTTGAAATTAATTTTTTTAAATAAAAAATCGGTTGGAATTTTCCACGGAATCATAAGAAAATCTTCTTTATTTTCAACTCATCAAAACTTAAATACAATCTTTTGAAATAAAACATACATCGCTTACAATTTTTCCGAAAATGTTATTATCGTTACTGGTAATATTTTTGTCCATAATTTTACTTATCTCTTCAAAAGCGTGAAAAAGTTTCCAAACTATAGTGTCGTAGAAAATTGTTAAGTGTAGAATTATTTCACAATATTAATAAATCATAGACGACTAAAATGTTCTCTTTCATCAATAATGTTCAGAATAATTCATAAATTAATTTGATCATTGAATAAAAGTACTTCTTTGAAAACTTCGATTCACAAAATTGATGGAGGAGAATATTCATAATTTTTAATTATGAATAAACAAACTAGAAACAGCTACTTAAAAGTCATAATTACGCAGTTTCGAAACCAATCAGGTTTTCGTCAACAATGCATGGAATATTCTCGAGATATTTGGTAACATCAGTTTTTTAGATAGGATTAGCATTAGCATCATCAATTGCGTGCTAACGCACACACACACGAATTTACTATTTATTTTGCGCATTACATTGTTTATTTGTTTCTTTGATCATACGAATATAATTTTTCTGAAAGTGTTAAAAAAATGCAGACATTTTTGAAAATTTCAGATATATCGAAGCAATATTTCATCAAAAAAGTTCATCTTTAACAGAATAGTTTAACTTATAACCAAGCAGTTGAATTTTCGAACTAAAAAAGTTCAATTCTCAACTACAAATAATATAATAGTTGATATTGAAATCCAAGAAATGTTCATTTTGAATCCAAAGCAGTTCATAAGAAAAACGAATTTTCAACAAAATAGTTGAATCCTTAACCAAAAAGATGAATTTTCAACCAAACAAATGAATTTTCAATTAAAATCTTTGAATTTTCAACTATAAAAGATTTTTTGGTCAAGAAAACAATAACTTTTAATTCAAAAAGATTTTTGAAGATTGCAGATATGTCGGAAAATTATCTAGACAATGTAAATAAGATTTTTTTTGCACAGAATTTTACCAAATCTTAGGACAATTTTATTTGGAAATATATTTAGGACGCTTCAACTCTTTTAATTTCCTCATTATCTTTTAAAATTCCTTGAATTATTCCTAAAATTGTTTTTAAATCTTCTGGATTCGGTTCAGATAATGTTAGAAATCTTTCGCAATGTTTCAGAATCTTTTTAAATATTCTCTCAAAACTAATTTTCAAACATTAAGAACCACTCTAAGTATTCCCAGGAATCTTAAGAAAATTTCTTCATTATTTGAAACTTTCAAAATCTTAAAGAAGCTTCAAAATTATATTTCAAAATCTTCAAAGATCTGAATTTTATTATAAGTTTTTTGAAATCTTTTAAAATTCCAAATTATTTTTGAATTTTTTTGAGAAATTCTAGATATATTTTTAAATAATTCGAATTTCATCTAGAACTTTTTTTAAATTCTGCAAAATTAAAAAAATTTCCTGAAAATCTTCTAGATTCTTCTTTTGTGAAATATTTAAAATTTTCTCAGATATCCTAAGAGAATTTTGTTATTCTCTGGAAACCTTTGAAATTCTTGGAAAGTTTATAAAGTTTTTGTTCGAAATCTTTAAAAATCTATTTTTCCTTAAATTACGTTAGTATCGTTCTAAAATTTCTTAATATCGCTTTAACTTATTCAATTTTTTTCTAAAATTTTGTAGTCTTGAAAAACTTAAGAATTTTGCTTTGAAATTTTCTACAATCTTTTCTGAAATTTTAGGGTATCATTTGAAATCTTTTTTAATATTTTCATACAATTAATTTTTTTTAAATAAAGAATCACTTTAAATATTCCCAGGAAACTGAAGAAAAGAAATTATTATTTCGAAACCTTTCAAATAATTTAAAATGTTCCAAAATTTTATTTCAAAATCTTCGAAAATCTACAGTTTGTTTGAAATTTGTGAAAACCGGTAATTTTTCTTATTTTTCTAATCGTTACATATAGTTTATACACTTCGTAAGCTAAGATATTGTAAGTTTTCCCCCATATTTTTTCATTTTCCTCTTCTCTTTGAATATGCGAAAAATTTTACAAATTATAGTCTGGTATTATTTCATTGAATAGTTCTTAAAAATGAAAACTATTTTTTTAATACACTTATATAGACAAAATTAGTTTTTACTGTGATATTAGGAAAATAGGACACAAATTGACTGAATCCCATGCATTTGATCCAATTTTTTCTCCTCACCAGTTAATGAAGAGAAGTTAGCTAACTATGAATTGAAAATGCCTAATAAGGTAGTCAACAGAGTGAGAAATTTTCGATAATTGAGGCTCCGGATGCCCTTGAGAATTAAGTTTAGAATTTTAACTTTGTAAATACGTATCCGCATTGGATATTTAGTAACGCATCTTTTTCTCTGGATAGAAAAAGTTGTAACTTTTTTAGTTTTCAAATTATTTATAAAAAATTAGGCAAAAGCTTGATAAATGGAAAGATATATGGATTCTATGTTATATTTCTTAAACGGAAAACATTAAATGTTGCATTTCAAAGTGTTGAAGGACCTTTGTTCCATTGATTATTATCAATCCTATCCAGTTATTAAAGATATTATTTCGATAGCATAAATGATATTTCAACTGAAAAAGATTTTAATTTTGAATAAAAGATAGTAGAATTCATACCAAAAAAGATAAATCTGTAACAAAATCGCGACAGATGGATTTTCAACATTTGAGAAATGAATCTAACGTTTCTTCTTTAAGTTTATTTGTTCATTTGTTTTCAAGGTTATATAAGTAGATAATTTCTCTATAATTCCTGAGAAAATTATTTTAAAAATTCGAATATTTCAGATATGTTGAAAAAGTATGATATTTTTATTTTTCAGGATTTGCAAAGTTTTGGGAAGAATTCAAGTCAATTTGAAAGATATTTAAGACCTTTAGAAGTTTTTCAAGGAATCTCAATACATTTTTTTTTCGAAATCTTCAAAAATTTTCATCTTCTTTTTTTGATTTTTGGAAATCTTTTCAAACTTCAAATTATTTTTCAAACATTTTCAAAACTTTGAAGCCTTCTCACTGTCTTTTCAAATTATTAGAAATCTTTCAAAAACTTTCTTAAAATTCTGAGAAAAAAATTGCATTGAAATCTTCCAGATTGAATGATGGTTTTAAAAATAAAAATCAATGTAAATTGTTCTATGGATTTTAGAAAAATTTTTTTACTATCGTGAAGAATCATTATCGCTTCAAAAATTTCAATTCCAAATATTCATAAGTGCACATTTTTTCCAACTTTTTTTAAATGTTTAAAAATTGTGCATTAATTTTTAATCCATCTAAAACTTCTGAATGTGTCTCAAACGTACTCAATTTTGCAACCAATTTTGCCTCAAAATGATCCACAGTCTTTTTGGAAATTTTAGGAAATAATTGAAAATGTTTTGAAATCCTTATCATTCTTTTCTTTAAATTTATTTCCCGAAATAAAAAATCAGTGTAAATTATCCCAGGATTTTAAAGAATTTTTTTTATTATCTAGAAACTTTTCAAACTCTTTAAGAAACTTCCAAATTTTCATTTCCAAATATTAAAAAATTTACATTCTTCCCTAACTTCTTTGAAATGTTTTGAGGTTTAAATTAATTTTGAATGGTTTTAAAAATGCTCAATATCTCTTAAACTTTATGGATTATTCTACAAAAATTTGTAATCTTTTTAATTGCAAAATTTTGCTTCAAAATGGTCCATATTATTTTTCGAAATTTTGAGATATAATTAAAATTGTTTTGAATAAAAGGAAAAAAATCATTTTCACCAGTTGCATTTTTAACCAAAACGATAAAGTTTTGTTCAAGAGAGATATTTTTCTACAAGAGAGTTCAGTTTTTCAATACGAAGATACGAGTTTTAAACGAAATAGATGAATATTCTACCGAAAAGATTAATTTTCTACTAAACAGACGGAATTTTAACAATAATAAATTAATTTTAACTAGTTTAAGTTTTTAGCAAAAAAGATTAAACATTAATTTATAAGTCCATTTCTTCATTTGTTTTTTAAAGGTTATAATAAATATATAAATATCCTAAGATTCTTTGGGAAATTCAAAATTAATTTCAAAGGTTTTAGATGTATCGAAAAAGTATTATTTTTTTATTCTTTTAGATTTTGTAAAATTTTAGGAAAAATTCGAGTCAGCTTGAAAGATTTTTAAAAGTTTAGAAGACAAATACATTTCAAACTGACGTAAGCTATTCCTAAAATTTTGAAAAATCTTTCGAAATAACAAAAATTTTCCTTTAATATTCCAGATATTTTCGAAATTTGTAGAAATGTTTTGGAATTTTGTGATACCTTTTTAAATTTTCTTTGAAAATTCATTTTTTAAAGTCGTAAGTCATTAAAATTTCACCCTGAAATCTCAAGAGAAGTTTCATATTTTCTTGAAGCCTTTGAAACTTCTTAAAAAGCTTCGAAATTTTTTTCGAAAACTTCAAAAATGTACATTTCGTTTCAAATTTTTGGAAATATGTTTAAATTTGAAATTATTTTTGTAAACATTTCCAAAATTTTCGAACCTTCTAAATATCTTTTGAATGTATTATTCTTCTATGACAATTTCGGAAATAAAAAATCATTTACAATTTTTCTATGAATTTTGAGATTTTCTTTTCATTCTCTTGAAACATTTTTAAATTCTTGAAAAGCTTATTTTTTCAGAAATTTACAGAAATCTGCACATTACATTATTTATATCAAAGTGCTGGGTACCTTTGTTCCATTGATTATTATTATTATTATTGAATCTATTATTCAGTTAACTTTAAATTTCTCAAGAACCTGAAGTTTGCAGACTTTTTATTTTAAACGAGAAAAAGGAACGACAGCATCATCCAATCATGAACGTGGGTTTCCCGACAAGAAGAGTTTCGAGGTTGCCATAGTTGCGAGAAATAATAAAAAATGGCGACATGCAGATATATTTTCTCCCGTTTCCAAACATTTCAGCGAAATATCTTCAACAGTTTAAAAATTAGGAGGCGGACAAAATTTAATCGCAAACACCACAATTTATGACCTCATCGAATATCATTTGCCCTAAAAGTTACATATTTTACTGGAAGTGAAGAAACCAAAATTTAGGACTACTGAGACTTAGCTTTATCAATATTTCGTTGATTTAAAATTGCTAAATAAAGAAATCGACTTTCTACATATTTGTCGCGCTTTGCCGACATTACAGGATTAAAACTAATGCCTTTTTCAGAAATCTGTATAGGACACCGTTAATAATCTAGAAATAATGACGTAAGAGACAGGTTTTGGATCCGGAATCATCTTTCGAGAAAAATGGTCCGTAGTAATAGTCTGGTCGCATTCCATAAACATAATCATTACTCTTCTTCTTGGTGATACTTACTAGTATTTTTCATATCATGACTATTCAAAAATTGTTATGATCATATTCTACCAATCCATGAGGACATACCGTTTATGAGTTATAGCCTTGCGTCAATTTTGCCTGAATAAAAGATTAACGAAATTTAATTTTTCTAGTCAAAAATGTAGGTACTTGAATTCTTTGAATAAAACTGATATTTATAATACAGGATGTGGCAAGAAATAAAAAATAGTCTAATACAAAATTTTGATATCTATCATCATTGCCTTTAAAACTAGTGATTAATCACAGATGATTATGTTAATTAATTCCGAAACGCACTGATTGATTCCTAACTATTACTTCAAGGCCAAGGTTGTTCAGAGGTGTGAGAGGTTTTCCTTTAAAATTTGACCCTTTGCTTTATCTTCACAATTTCCTGATTTCAGATCTTTTTTCTATGAATAATATTTGTTTTGAAACCTTCAAAACTCATTTGCTGAATAACAGTGATGTATGGTAACTTGTTTCTCTTAACTAGTTACTTTGTTGGTAACGATTGTGGTAACAATGTTACTTCTATAAGTTACATATTGGCAACTAGTTACATTTTTTCAGTAACAGTTTCTATGAAAATCGTTATTTGTTTAGTTAATTTTGAAATATATAGGTCACAAGTCTCTTTTTATGACAATCAATAAATTTGATTTTTTTTTCAATTACTCTTCTATTTTTAATATTCAAATTGAAGCGGCCAGTTTCTGAAAGATTCTTCAGTATGGCAGGAACCATATCAAAATTGAAAAGATAAAGTTTTTGAAAAATTATTGCTTTTTAAAATTCAAGAAGAATAAACAGGTCTGTCGCAGCTTAATTTACTTGAAAACAGTGACGACGTCACATTTCAGCCGGAAATTAAGAAAAAAAAAGATAAATTAACTAAAATTCGAGTGAATTCAGAAGAATTTGAGAGAGATGAGAAGAATTCAACAGAATTCAAAAGAATTTCATAAAATGCCCAAGAATTCAAGGTGAATTTAAAAAACTTCAGAGTGAATTAAAGAAAAACGTTAAAGAAATGTTTTACATTTAATTGAGTAGAATTAAGTAAATTTCGAAGAATTCAACTGAATTTGAAAGATTTACGGACAGTTGAACAAATCCAGAGAATTCCAATGAATTCAAAACAATTGAAAATGATTCAGGATAAATTAACCCATTAACGACGAAGAACTCCGATTTTTTAATTCATTTTCAAGCCTCCTTACTATAATTAAGAAGTCGGAATTTTTGAACAAAAATGATCTTTCCTACTATTTTTGGGTATGCTCTTTCAGAATATGAGCTCAAAATACAAATATCTCCTTCAGAAAATTAAATATGGCGGCTTTTATGTCAAAAAATATGAAAATGTTGAGAAAATTTTTTTTTCAAGATTTTTTTTCACATTGAAATCGCGAGGAAACTCCACACTTTCTTCTACCATCGGTGCACACAAATCGTGTCGTTTGACAGTATACTTTTGGTTTTCATCATAAAAGTCGTTATAATTTTCAAAATGGTGATTTTTCACTTGAAAATTTTGAAAAAATATAGGTATGTGGACGCTTCACTCAGATTCCAACAAATATTGATGAAAGTGGCTGCACATAGGTTTTTACGGTCGCTGAATCCGAATCTAGTGTCAGATTTTCGAAATTCAAAATTGCGGATCCAATATGGCGGCCAAAATTTTGTAAAATGTTTGGAACTGGATGAAATTGTCCCTACATAGGGTTTTGGGGTCGCTGAATCCGAATATAACGTCATATTTCCGAAATTCAAGATGGTGGATCCAATATGGCGAATAAAATTTTTAAATGTTTGGAACTGGATGGAATTGTCCACACATAGGTTTTTGGGGTCGCTGAATCTGAATCTAGTGTCAGATTTTCGAAATTCAAGATGGCTGATACAATATGGCGGCCAAAATTTGTAAAAATATTTAGAACTGGATGAAATTGTCCATATATAGGTTTTTGGGGCCACTGAATCCGAATCTAGTGTCAGATTTTCGAAATTCAAGATGGCGGATTGAATATAGCAATAATTAAACACTTTCAACATTTTGGACGCCATTTTGAATTCTCCATCTGGAATTTCGAAAATCTGACACTAGATTCCGATTCAGTGACCCCAAAAACCTACGTACGGACAATTTCATCCAGTGCCAAATATTTTCACAAATTTTGGCTGCCATATTGTATCAGCCATCTTCAATTTCGAAAATCTGACACTAGATTCGAATTCAGCGACCCCAAAAACATATGTATGGACAATTTCATCCAGTTCCAAACATTTTGAAATTTTGTTCGCCATATTGGATCCACCATCTTGAATTTCGAAAATCTGACGCTAGATTCGGATTCAGCGACCCTAAAAACCTATGTGCAGCCATTTTCACCAATATTCGTTGGAATCTGAGTGAAGCGTCCACATACCTATATTTTTTCAAAATTTTGAAGTGAAAAATCACCATTTTGAAAATTATAACGACTTTTATGATGAAAACCAAAAGTATACTGTCGAACTGCACGATTTTTTTGCACCGATGGTAGAAGAAAGTGTGGAGTTTCCTCGCGATTTCAATGTGAGAAAAAATCTTGAAAAAAAAATTTTCTCAACATTTTCATATTTTTTTACATAAAAGCCGCCATATTTATTTTTGTGGAGGAGATATTTAAATTTTGAGCACAGATTCTGGAAGAGCATACCCGAAGACAGTAGGGAAGACCATTTTCGTTAAAAAATTCCCAACTTATTTATTATAATGAGGAGGCTTGAAAATGAATAAAAAAATCGGAGTTCTTCGTCGTTAATGGGTTAATAAGAATTCCGGCAATATTTCAAATAAATTCAAATGGGTTGCAAAAAATTTAAAAAATCAAAAATATTTCACAGATTTCAGTAAAATTGGAGCAAATTAAGAAGAATGGAAGAAAATTAGAGAAATTTTGATGAAATTCACATAAATTTGAATGAACAGAATCTAATAAAATTTCAAAAATGAAAAAATTCCAACTTAACTGAGTGAAATGAGAGTGAACACAATGTAGGGAGAATTCAACAGAACTTATTTGAATTGCATTTTTTTTCTCAACCAACGAATTATATGAAATTCGAGTGAATGTAGAGAAATTTAAGGCAAATGAGATAAATTCGATGGAATTCAACAAAATTCGAGGCGATTTTTTCCAAATTCAAGTTAATTGAAAATAATTCAAAATTTTTTTCAAAAATTCATTGAAATTGTTAAATTTGGAACGATTTTGAAATTCAACGGAATTCAGAAGAATTTGAGGGAACACCTAAGAATTTAAGATGAGTGTTAAAAACCTCATCCGGAAATTAAAACGCTACAAAAAATGCAATGAATTGTGTAGAATTGAGTGAGGAATTTATTAAACGAAAATTCGAAAGAATTCATTACAAATTAATAAGAATTTAGGGTGAATTCCTAATAGATTGAAATTCGAATTGAATTTCAAAAAAAGTTGAAAAAATGTTTTGAATCCATTTCTTGAAGTACATTTGACTGGAGTTTGAAGAATTCAAGTGGATAACAAAAGATTTAAGCGAAATTGAAAAAAAAATCAAGAGAATTCCAAAGAATGGAATATGATTGAAAAGAATCAAGGATAAATTAATCCGAATTCTGGGCAAATATCAGATAAATTCAAATGGATTGCAAGCAATTCAAAAGATTTTACTGATTCCAGTAAAATTGGAGTGAATTTAGTGAAATTTAAGGCAATTCAAGAGACTTTAATGAAATTCATGAGAATTTGGGAAGATAGAATTAAATAAAAATTGTATAATAAAAAAATTACCATCGGATCTAGTAGAATGAGAGTGAACAACATTCAAAGTGAATTCAATGGAATTTAAGTGAATTCAAATTGTTTTTAAAGAAGCCAACGAAGTAAATAAAATTTTAATTTAGGTAGAGAAATTTGAGGGAAATAAAAAGAATTCGATGGAATTCATAATAATTCAAGGTGGATTAAAAAAAATTCGAGGGTATTGAAAATAATTCAAAAATATTTTTAAAATTCATTCAAATTATTGAATTTAGAACGAATTAAAACAATATATGCAAGTGAATTACAAAAAAATTGAAGAGAATCTTAAAGAATACAAAATAATAATAAAAAATCAACATTTATTAGAATTGAGGATGAATTCCCAATGAATTCAATTCAATTGAAAAAAAGATTCAAAATATCCCATTTGTTATCATTAAAATTGAAGTGAATTCGGAATAATTCAAAGAAATTTAACAGAATTTGATCGAATTCATACGAAATCAAGATAAATTAACAATAATTTGAGTGAATAGAACAACATTTTTAAAATCCAATCAATTCCATTGAATTCAGATAAATGGTAGTGAACAGTATTAGTGAATAAGAATCTGGTCAAGTTCATATGAATTGCTCGTGAAATTAAAAGTCTCCAGGTTGAATTAAAATGAATTAAAACGAAATAAAAAAAATACAATAAAAATAAGAAATCCTTGGGTTCTCTGTTTTAATTTATGGAAAGACTGGACTAAAATGATCTTTTTTTAAAGTGCTTATAGTGAGTTAATGCTAAAAAAATTACTAAAAAGTTATTTGAGAAAAAAGTGACTAAAACTAGCTTATGTGTCTGTGTGGCATCGTTGAATACAGTTTGGAATGAGCATTCATTATTTTTCTTAGTATATGTTTCGCATATGTAATGGGGTGCCCAAAATTTTTTTATTTTTGAAAATTGTTTAGAGGCCGTTTTAGGTCTGATAATAAATTTTCTTAATCTTCAATTCTCAAAAATACAAATTTAAGGATAACAAATTATTACATCCCTAAAAATATATTCTTTATTTATCGAGGATTGAGCCCTACATTTTATAAATGAAAAAAATAATGTTTGAGAATTATCGGGCTTAGAATATGAAAATTTATAATTGCATTACAATAAATGGTCTGAAATGGTCCCTAGATTTTTTTTCTGGATGAAATAAAAATATTCATACCAGGTGACCGAAAAAACCATAAGTTTTGAAATGCACAAAAAATATACATTTTTATACTTGAAAGATTCCTATAGTACTTTAAAATGTATTTTTATCCATTATTTTCTTAAGAAAGGTGTGAAATAATTTTGTCTAATTTTGGTGCAATTCTGCTTTTTTATAAGTTCTGCTTAATGAATTCACTGAATTCATAATTACTGGAAATAAGACTTGGTATAAAATTATAGATACAAATAAATTCTAAAGTACTATAGGAATCTTCCAATTGTCAAATGGTATATTTCCAAATTAAAAATTTTTTGTCACCTGGTATAATTATTTTTAATGTATTCCTTATGGCGAATATCATCTTTATAGTGTAGAAAGAATTCTGTTCATATTGTTTCGTGCGAAAAATATTCAGGGTCCATTTCAGAACATTGTAATGAAATAAGAAATTCTTATCCTAGATCCGAAAATACATACAAAACTTTTTTTTGTTTCACTAAATTTATGGCTCATTCCTCAATTAATATAAAGTATTTTCGGGTTAATAAAATAAAATGATAATACAAATAAATAAAATAATAAAAAATAAGAATAAAATTGATGGTATTATTTTTACCAAAAGAAAGAAATTGAGAGGGTAGCATTTGCAAAATTATAAATTAAACTTTTTTTGGGCACCCTAAAATATACGGAAAAAAGTAAAGAATGACATTTATTCCTAATTCAAGTTTCTGGCGATTTACATCAAACATGTTGACTGAAACTACCATAAAAATGTTCTCGGCAGCTGTATTTTTCTCTACATTTACATTAATAATAATGCATAAACTTTAAGCTCTGATGAATACATTTAAAACTTTTTCTCCACTATTTTATAATCTCGGTATTATAAATGCCAGCAGCTCATTGAGATATGATGCAAGAGAAAAATCGCCTAGGATGGTACAAAGTGAATTGATTACAAAAAAAGAATCTAATCATGACTGAGTGGAAAGCGAATGACTTCTTTATTATCAGTCCAATAGTACTTGAAACTCCCATCGAATCATCCTCATAAAATCTCTGAAGCATGCAGGAATTCTTTCAGCAATCAATTAAAATAATTTAATATTTTTCACAACCGTTCTTTCGATTTTGATGAAACTTTGTGAAATTACAGTGTTAATCAGAAGACATTCAGTGCCAGAAGGATTTTTTGAAAAATTCGAAATTACAGGAGTTCCGCCATATTGAATTATGGGATCATTTTTTTTATCGATATTTCTGAAATCGTACAAGAAATTTTAGAGAAACTTGAAGAAATTGTAGAGAAAAAGTATACGATTTAATATCATGATTGGAAAAAGAATTGAAAAATTTGACCAACATAAGTTCAAGAAATTTTTGAGTTCAGTGACACTCGGAGAGCAGGGCGGCTGTGGCCTACAGTGTGGCAAAATGTGGAAATTTCTTCCAAAATAGCCTAGCGCCAACAATTATTCTTAATCGATTTTTTAAAATATACTCTTGAATGAATTTAAAAGAGAATTATGAGGCAGTTTTCACAACTTCATTCTTTATTTATCCGTTGATAATCGAAATAAACTCAGGATCATACGAAATAAGGGAGGTGGCATTTACTACATAAAATTAACTCGTCAAATTTTCAAATTAATTTTTATAAACAAATTACATAGCCAAATTTTAAAGTAGGTGGTTCTACGATTTAATTTTCCTTTAATTCACTCTGCACTCCACTGTAAGGGATCATAACATAAAATATTGTAACCAATAGATATTTTTCGAGTTTATAAACAAATGTGAATTTCAGTCATTTACGGCAAGTAATAAATCGTGTTTTCATCAAAAAAGTTTTAAATTGTCCTCACAGAGATGAGAAATTAGGTAACATTATTTTTGGATAACATTAATTAACGTTGAAAAAAAATTCTGTAAAAAAATGCACTAGTCGGCCATTTATTGACAGAAATACATTCTGCTTTCACTGAAATTACTTTAAATTTATTTGATGGTGAAGTTCCATCAGAAAACGTTGTACTTCCAACATATTTGTTAACTAAGCAAATAAGATTATTAATTTTCAATTAATACGTACATATTTATATATATATATATATATATATATATATATATATAAATTAATTCATACGTATAAGTAAAAATTATTTAAACAAATGCACTATTCGGCCACTTATTTATAGAAATACATTCTGCTTTCATAGAAATTATTTTAAATTGTCGTAACAGTGATTTACTGCGAAAAACGATTTTTGCAACATATTTGTTAATGTTACAAACAACTTGTATAATAAATGTTTGTGAAACTCGCAAAGTAAGAGAAAATGCGAAGATGAATATTTTTCATACAATCTGTTCAGAACAAATGGCCGAATAGTTGAGTGATTTATATAATTTTGTTTATAACATTAACAAATATTTTGTAAGGACAAAATTTTCTGATGGAAAATCACTATTAAATCAATTTGAAGTCGTTTTAGTGAAAGCAGAATGTATTTCTGTAAATAAATGGATTTGTTTCGTTGACGATTCATAATTTTAGTTTGAAATTCATCTCTTTCGTTGATAATTGAACTATTTTGCTTCAAATTAATTTTTTCTTGGTAGAAAATTCAACTATTCAGTTAAAAATGAACTTTTTTGTTGGAAATTAAACTCTTTTGTTGAAAATTCGTCTTTTTGATTTGGGAATTTCACTCTTTCCTTCAGAAGTGTTCTTTTTGGTTTGAAAAATAATTTTTTATGGTAAAAAATGTCACCTTTTTGCTTAAAAATACAACTGTTTGACAAAAAAATGTAAATGAAGAATTTTCATGTTTAAAAATACAACTCTTCTGTTGAAAATTCATCTTTCTGGTTGGAAATTCAACTATTTTGTTGAAAAGTCATCTATTTAATTGAAATTCAATGTTTTTACTTAAAATTTTAGAAATTCAAAGAATTTCAAATTGAATCATACAAAAGGTGTCGAAAGTTCAACAAGTCGTTTGAAAAAATAACAAAGATTTTTTTTTTTAAATTCATCTCTTTTATTGAAAAGTGTTGTTTTTGGTTCGAAAATTTCTCTCGTTTCGTAAACATATTTCCGTAGAGGTTTTAGCTATTTTGTTGTAAATTCATCTTTTCTGGTTGAAAATTTCAGTGCTTGGTTTAAAGTTGAACTATTTGGTAAAAATTAAGTTGTCTGGTTGAAGATTCATTATTTTAGATGAAAATTCATCTCTTTAGTGGAAAATTCATCTTTTTGGTTAAAAATTGAATTATTTTGTTTCCAATTCGTTTTCTTGGGCCGTAAAAAATTTAAATATTTTGGTATGAAATTCAACTATTTGGTTAAAGATCAAGTTTTTTGTTGGGAATTCAACACTCTTGATAAAAATTCGCCTTTTTAGTTTAAGACTGATAGAAAAATCAACTATTTGGTTAAAAAATTATCTTTTTGGTTTAAAATTGAACTATTTTGTTAAAAAGTAATCTATTTTTTGTTGAAAATGGCATATTTTTACTTGAAATATTAGGAATTTAATGCGTTTCAAATTGTCATACAATTATTTTCTACAGTCATGCAAATAGTATTTTTTCAATTATTTTATTAGTTGAAAGTTATGATTTGCGTAGCACCGTGAAACGGGAAAATAGACTTGCTAGAATGAAATACGTGAGTCGTAATTATAACTTGAAATTCAATATAAAAAATCTTTTCTAATTGATAATGAAAATGAAATCAACGAAACAAGTTATTCTGATGATGCTGCTAAAAAATGCGGAAAAACAAAACCCGTTCAGAATCTGATATCATGGTCAGCATATTCCGAATGACATATCTATTACTGAGTTTGAATTTCATTCTGAATATGCATTGTTTTTGACTTGCCGAAATATATCGTCTATTTTTTATTTACTTCAACTGATACCTAAATATTTTCAAATCAACTTTTTACAAATTATCGTCTTAGTTATTTTGATTTTTAAATTATAAAATTAAGGAAGTTCAAAAGCAGCTTTCTAGATAACTTGAAGTTACTTTATCTAGTAACTGCTCCTGACGTATACTGGTCCACAAGTAAATTAGTAATATTTTGTTTTGTCTAGTTTTAGCAAAAATGTATGATAAATTTCTTTCGTAGATTAATGAGCCAATGGGTTGCAGAAAGTAGATGAAGGAATTAAGTAAATTACTAATATTTTTTATTTTTTT
>CAKNXH010000250.1:51828-67830 GCA_932178445.1 Andricus quercusramuli | reverse complement strand
GAAATGAGACGAATAAATTGAAGCTGGTCCATTCTATATCCAAGCACGTCAGAAAAAGGAACCCCGGTAGTTGGAGCTATATTTCTGGCAGGAGGAGATTTGGACCTTGCACGAAGAGAAGGTTCAGCAGGAGAAGAGCCGCTTGATGGATGTGGTCTGGCAGGACGAAGAGAACTGGCAGGAAGATGTTGTCTGTCAGAAGAAGAAGATGGGCCGCTGCGAGAAACACCAGGAAAAGGAGCGGCATTCAGCAAACCATCAAATTGTGAACCTAATTCTGCAACAAGAAACAGGACAGATTTTCAATGAACCAGTTGAATTTTCAACCTAAAACAATGGTGGCATCATTGCAAGGGGAACTTTTTTGTTGGTAAAGGTGTTATATTAGGCTCACATATACATCTTCAAGGGAGCAAGTTTAATTGGTTTCGGGAATTTTTAGCTTCCAATAAAGCAATTTTACTGAGTTCATCAAATTTTCAGGTGTCTTTCATACTTTTGTTGAAAGCTGTGTAACAGAAATTCTTAGAGGAACAAAAAAAAGTAATTTTTTTTATGAAATGTGTCTTGTGATTCAGATCTTGAAAACGGATTTTCCAAGAAGAAATTTTGCAAGGTTTTGTGAATGTTCAGTTTTTCAGGTGAGATGGGCTGTAAGGATAGGTGCTGTCTTATTTTAATCAACTTGCCAACAAATTTAAAGCAGGAAATTTTGCTGGGATTCTCGAATTTCAAGTCATTTTGCTAGTTTTTTTAAAAGAAACGGAAATTTTTTGATATCGTTTCTTCAAACCACTGGGTACTACGTCCTATACGTTTAGAGTGCTTCATAATATAGTTTTAAACTCCTCATTGATTAACAATTTTGTCATCAATTTTTATTTAAACCAGGGTTACCTTCATAATTTGAATGTTCAATACTCTTCCCAAAATTTTTCAGGAAGTCTCTTGTTCTGGGAGGTGATGAAGAAGCTGATGAAATTTCTGTGAAAAGACAACAAAGATTTGTGAATTCGTAAGTTATACTCAAATATCAACATAAATTATGAAATCCAAGTTTGCCAAGTAATTCTCAAATATAACTAATATAAATCGGTTGCGTCACCTCCACAAATATGACGTATTCACAATCCTATAAATCCCGGATTTTCTCGGAATGTCCCCTTGAGAGATACGTTTTCTCGAAAATAGAGGAAACTTCTAAAGTTGGGAATTCTAAAGAGAGAAATTTTATATCTCGACTTCGAAATTTTAAAATCCAGCAAAGACTGATCCTAATTGAATCTTCTGAGGTACAATGTATATTTTTCAGGAAGGTCAAGGTGATTCTTGAAGTAACTTTCAATGAAGAATTCAATGGTAACCTTTATTTTGATCTCGACGATGACCTTCAAGGGGGTTTCAAGGTTATTTTTTTCCAAAATGAAAACCTTCTTTTTTAGATTGGCATTCGGTAGAGCGGGAAATTTTACGTTCAAGTATGTACCCAGTTCATACACAGGTACATTGTAAACTTGAAAGGGGGGTTCCAATAGGAAAAATTGAACTGGAAATGACCTTAAAGGTCATCGTCAAAGTTACGCTCAAATTCACTACCGAATACGCCTGATTAAAGTTAGCAACTTTGTTTTAACCTTGTTCAAGTTTAAATGACCTTGGAGTGACCTTCAAGTTTGTAATTTTACTACGTATGACCTAGCTACATATTTGAACGAAAAATTTTCCGCTCTACCGATTGCCGATGGGAAAAAGGGGTTCCCATTTTTGAAAAACTTTGACCTTGAAAAAATCTTGAAGGTCATCGTGACCTTTGGAAATATTCAGCGGTCTCGGAACTTTCATGGCACTCTGTATAATAGTTGTTTCAGCATACATACTAAAAAAAAATAGGAAAGTTTTACTAATTTATTCTTTACTTACTCATTAGATTCAAAATAATGTCCAGGGTTAAGAGCAGGATAATAAGGGGCCTCATTTTTGAAAATGAAGGTACAATTGATTGACGCAGAATGTTGATACCAGCGTAACTAATTATTATGCTGATCTATCTTCTGTAGATATTGCTTTGAAATATTTGTCTTTCCCCTTCCCCTGAATGAACCGCGTGTATAGATTATTTCGAGGGTTGCTGTGATTAGAAATTTTAATTACTATTAAAATAATGTATTTCGTAAAAGTTAAACTCTCGCACGTACGTGGTTTTTTTTACCTTGAGAAACTCAGATAAGTCATGTTTAATGTAACCGTAGGCTTTTTCATCATACCGCCTTGAAACATCCAGGCTTCAATAATTTATAAAGAGATTAATAATATTCTCATTGAATAATGTCAGCAATTTGTCGTTCTTTCTGATTTTTTTCTTTTTTTGTCAATTGTTCACTTAGATTGATGTAAAAGTGAATAAAATTTAACGAAAATATATATAATTCTTGTCCACTTTTTACTGAGTGAGATAATAATCAGTGCAGGGTAACAAACGTAATTTTTTAAACACTTATCATGGTTTATTACCAACTTTTCAGAATTTTTCATCTTTTCTTTAACTTTCTAGTTAGGATCATTTTTCGGCATAATGAAATAACCGTTTGTCCTACATGTAAAAAAATGATCCATTTCATTTTTCATTGGTCAATAATTTCTAAAGAAGGCAGAACCATTAATAAACACATTCTTGATTTTTTGCTAACATACGTCGTCTTTAGAAACCTTGAAATCTTTGAAATCTTTTTGAATTCGCTGGAATCTCTTGAAATACTTAAAATCGTTGTGAAATCTGGAAATTTCTATGAAATTTTTTGGAATCTTTTCAAATTTTTGTAAAATATTTGAAATCTTCAAAAACTTTAAAATGCTTGAAATATCAGGGTGGTGATTCGGCGGACGATTTCAAATTTCCGGTCATTTCCCGCTTTTTCCGGGTCAAGTTTTTCAATTTTCCCGGTTAACTAAAAGTAACATATTCATATTTTCAGAAAAAATGCAAATATTTATTTTAATTATTACGTTTATTCTAAACATCCTTTAAAACAATAACGGAGAACAGAAAAAAAATGCTTAAATTGTTCACTAAAAAATTTTCATTTTTTACAAAAAACGGTAGTCAAACTTTCAGTGAGAAAAATTAATTTTCAACAAAAAAAACGGACTTTTAACAAAATAGTTCAAGTTTCAACCCGAGTGATAAATTTTCAATTGAAATAATGAATCTTCAACTGGAACAGTTAAATTTTAAACCAAAAAGATGGATTTTCAACCACCCTAAAACGATGAATACTTTACTGGAACACTTGAATTTTCAACCAAAGATATGAATTTTCAAACAACATTAATCTTCAAATAAAAAGATTAATTTTCCACCAAAAAGATACAATTTTTCAACAAAATACATGAATTTTTAACGAAATAGTTGAATTTAAATTTAAAGAAGGCAAATTTTCAACTTAATAGTTGAATTTTGAACTAAAAAAATAATAATTTACAACCGAAAATGGAATAGCAACATTTTTAGTTAGAAAAATTAATTTTAACCCAAACACAAAAGTTTTCAACTAAAGGAATGAATCTCCAACTGAAATAGTTCAATTTCAAACCAGAAAGATGAATTTTCAACTAAAGAGATGAATTTTTAAACAAGAAGATTATTTTTCAAATAAAAAGATTAATTTTCCACCAAATAATTTTATTTCCAACCTGAAAGATAAATTTTTAACTGAAGCGATAAATATTTAACTGGAATACTTGAATTGTTAACCGAAAAGAAGAATTTTTAAACAAGAAGATTAACTTCCCAATAGAAAGATAATTTGGTACAAAAAAATATTTATTTTTTAACAAAATACGTGAATTTTGAACGAAATAGTTGAATTTTCAATTAGAAAAGACAAAACTTTCATCTAAATTGCCGAATTTTGAACTAGAAAAGATCCATTTTCAACTAAAAATGGAATAGTTGAATTTTCAGTTGAAATTAATTTTCAACCAAACTGATGAATTTTTAAATGAAATGATGAATCTTCAACCGGGAGATCGAATTTTACGACAAAAAGATAAATTTTGAAGCAAATAGTTTAATTTTTGAATGCAGATTATCAATTTTCAACCAAATAGTTGAATTTTCACAACAAAAAAAAGATAAATTCATTTGCAACGAAGTAGTTATATATTCAACCAGAGAAGAATTTTAAATTGAAATGATGGGTTTTTCGATTGAATTCCCGATCTTTCCCTTTCAAGTCGCCACCCTGAATATTAAAGTCTGTTCATTGCAATCTATAGAATAATTGGTAGAGTCTACAAAAAATTTCTAGAAATCTCTTCATTTATTGCGTAATGAGTGAAAGATATAATTTATCTTGATAAATGAAAAGACTTTTCAGTAGCAAGGTTTTTTCTAAACGAGATGTTTCTTTTATACTAGACTGAAAAATTTAAATTACTTTTCGCATTTCAATAAAAAAACCAGTTTATATATTCCAGCAAGTGTATTAACACATGTCAATATTCCAAAGACATCACCATCAGATGTTGACAAAACAATTTGTTCTTGGATTGGCACGGGTATGAAATGATTACGTCCTTCGGTTACTTTAATTCGTTTATTCGCAGGAAAAGTGTACTTCCGAAGTTCGAAAAGCCGATTCGGATTTTTTTTGGAAATGAGAGGAATAAATTGAAGCTGGTTCAGTCTATATCCAAGGACTTCAGAAAAAGAAACTCCGGTAGGTGGAGCTATATTTCTGGAGGAAGGAGACCTGGACCTTGCGCGAAGAGAACTGGCAGGAGAAACTGGCCTGGTACGAGAATTTGTTCGGTCAGAAGAAGCAGATGGGCCGCGGCGAGAAACGCCAGGAAAAGGAGCGTCATGAGGCAAACCATCAAATTGCGAACTCAATTCTGCGAGATGAACAGACGATTACATTTTGTTTTAAACATAAATTTTTTTTTCATTTGTAAGTTTTATTTGTGTACTTGTTTCAGATTCAGTGATGATGATTTGCTGCTGACTAAATAAGTTAAGAAAAGATTTCAGGAACAAATTACTGTATTCGAAACAGACTTGAACGTTAGATTTCGGACCAATCGATTTGCTGAAAAAAGCTTGGACGTAATCTTCTGTTAACATTTGCTCATTGAATTTTATTTCTAATAGAAAGCTTCAATAAATGAACAATGACAAAGTTGGTTTGCAAAGATCGAATTCAACTTTTCTAAACTGTACATCATACATTTCATTTGTTACAAGTCCTGCGGTAATAAGATTAATTTTAATTGTAATGAGAAACTATTGATAGAAAAGTATAAGATTCCTATGCGAAGAGAATTTGTTAAAAATGTATGGCATTCCGAAACATAGAATTTAATATCAGTCCTGTCCCGTGCGGGGTTGCTGGTCCCCCATCGGGCGCCTGCCTAGGTTGCGGATAGGGGAACGCCTCCCAGATATGGGTAGTACTGACAAAATCAAATACGGGGGGTGGACAAAAACCAGCTAGGGGAAGGAACCCCGAATGAAAATCAATCATGAATGAGTATGTGAAAAACGACATACCCCAAAGGAGTAGAAATCTCCCCACTGCCGGTCCCATGGATTTGGGGGGGGGGACATACTTGGAGAGGAGTGTTTGTGAGGAGTTAGGTGGTCCTTTTGACGTGACGGAGGAGGTGGAAGTATCGACGAACAAGGCGGACATCGCAGAAATGGATGCCAAACTCTCAGAGACGTATGCTCTCTTTGAAGAGTTACGAGGCACCATAAAATAAATAATGGAATTTAGCAGCACAAAGAGGAATATGTGGCTGCCAATTAGGGATGGGCTGGAATGAGCGGAACGGCTCATGAGCGAACTGCACGATCACTCTATCATGACCGAAGGGCTTTATAGGGATTCGATCGAGAACGTTGGAGGAACTGCCCGAACAAGAGCCATGACCCGAAAGGAGAAGACAAAGAAGAAGACAGACGAAAGCTGCACTTAGACGAAGCCGTGGCAGCTCCCAATCCCCGTGATAGGAAGCGAGAGAAGGAGTTCACCCTGAGTACAGTAGAGATGAGTCCTTCCAAGCCGAGAAGCAGAAAGCCCAGGACACGTAACGCTCCAGCGCCAACGACCTCGACACCGAAAATGGTGGAAAAAAAGCAAGAGTCTGATCCAAAACGGAAAAAGAGGCAGATGCGAACCAGAACCGAGGCGGTCCTTATCAAACTGACCAAGGGACTTAGCTACGCAACGGTCCTCAAGGACCTTAAGAAGAAGGTGAAACCTGACGCCCTTGGCGTAAAAATCTAGGGGGTCAGGCCAACGAGGCACGGCGAGGTCCTAGTAGAACTGGGACCTACATCAAAAGGCAGAGCTGAGCTGTCGGCTGCCATCGAAGAGGCGGTTGGGGACGGGGGTAGCGTACGTGAGCTTGTCCCACGCACCGAGGTCGAGATTCTGGACGTCGATACGACAACAGATGCAGAAGAAGTAGAGGAAGCCGTTTGGAAACATTTCGGCAAACCAGCCGGAGTCATCAGGGTCAGCCTCACGAAAAGACCCCTCAGAGGTAATCTGAAGGCTTTCGAGGAGCTGGCAGAAGATCTGGCTCTATGTTTGGTGCGCATTGGACACCTCAGGGTGGGATGGGTATCCTGCCGTGTTCACAAGAAGGCGGAGGCAATAAGGTGCTACCGCTGCCTAGTCTTCGGCCACATGGCAGCGAACTGCAAGGGTCTAGATAGGACCAAATCATGTTGGTGATGCGCCAAAGAGGGACATAAAGCTGCAGTATGCGAAAGCACACCACAGTGCTACCTCTGCGTCGCAAAGAAAGATAAGCCCTGGACAGAGCATCGCCCTGGGACATGGAGTTGCTTGGCGTTCAGAGAGGCAGCCTCGGTGCAGAAGCTTCTTGGACGTGTAAGCTAATATCGTAGCTGGGAGGGTGCGACAAGAAGCCCAGTTCATCAGGAAAAGACTAAGCAGGCACAGAAGATGAAGACCGAGGCACGGCCAAAGTACGGCACCCCCTGAAGTAATGCGAAAGCGGTTCCGGGGGGAAGCATGTCAAGGGAAAGGGTGATGGTTTTTAGTCGGTAGTTGGTAGCATCACTATAATGGTCGAATTAAGATCTTTGTGTATATTTATATATATTAAGATCATTGTAGTGATGGAATCAATATCCTGACATTACTGAGAAGTGCGGACCCTTCTCGATGTGTTTTCGCACATTTTCCACCTTCCCTCGTGAAAAAAAAAATCAAAAATAAAATATAAGTCCTGTGCTCACAAGATTTAATGGAGCTCAAATAAGACACATTTGATAGAACAGTAAAAAATGACGCAAAGGATAAAATTAGATAGAAATAACCGATATGGTGAAGCAGAAGGCTTGATAGATGCTTGTCTGGATAGGACGTCAAAGAGTTTTAATTAAATACAGCTAGTGGAAAAGTATACGATTTTCAGATAGTATCTTGTTGTCATTTTCTAGAGTCCTAACAAAAATTCACACAATTCTTGTACTGATAAGACTTAACAGAATTTGAATGAACACATATTGATAGCATAATTTCCAGATAGATAGAATTTTATAGAAAAGTTAGATAAAAAGGTTGAAATGAAACTGGTTAAATAAGTAGATAGGCCTTCTTGCCGCTTAAATTTCTTTTCTGAATAATTATCCTTTCAGACTCAATTCGTATTCGTTTCGGACAAACTCGAATAGAGTTTAAAAGATGATGACAATTATGATAGAATGCATATTGCGATGCAGATATTCTTATTTTCGAAAATCTTAAAAACTTTTTTTAAATTATAAATATAATTTAATCAGAGTTTAGATATTTCATCTCAATTGTTATTTCATGGATCATAGGCGTCAAACTCGTTCCGCTGCGATATTTATGTTCATATTTCATATATCAGTCCATGAAAAAATGTAGTTTCCTCAGTTGTGTCAACTTTGGGAATATATTTTTTATTCTAAAACTTTTCGTTTAACTGAAAAAATACCAGAAGCTAAACCGAAATATATTTAGATATATTGACAGTTGGACAGTAGAGAAGAAACTTCGCTAGCTAATAAACTGTTGTTCTTTTCTGGAAGCATAAATTTCGATATTTCTTTTTTTTTTAATTTTCACCATTTAGTTTTCTTTTGTTCTTCAAAGAATTAAAACCAAACCAATTTACTCAAATTTGTTAAACATACTTTAGCACTAATTTCCACTAAAAAATCAAATTCCCTACTTATCTTATTCACAAAATACACTGCGGTGGTCAGATCCTCCACGGATTATTCACACATGTGGCAAAAATAATTTTGAAGATAATTTAAAAGGAAAACAAATCACAATATAAAATGAATTAAGTGGTTGATAATGGTGAACCGGTAATTAAATAGTGTACTGGCTCACCCTCGACTCTGGAAAATGGTTCGGAAGAAATTCCATAACATAACCTCAAATTGTTCTAATCCATAGATCATCGAGAAGACTTAACTTAATTCTCTAGCATAACCTTAATTATAGGAATTTTTAAGTTTCTTCAAAGATTTAACTGTTTCTGTTGAGAAATAGGCAAGAAGTAGTATAAGGAGATCCCACTCCCGGAAAATTTGGACGCTTGGATTCGGATTTAGCTAGTTTGCATCGCTCGTAGCGCCTCTTGTGGAAACATGCATACATACATACAGACCTACATACGTACAGGCATGCACTGTGACAGGGTAAAGTTGACTTACCTGTCACTTCAAAGTGATATCCGTATTAGATGTTTTTTTTTTTGTTGAGATTTTGAATCCATCGAGACAAAGAGCGGAAGTCACCTCGGCCAGGAGCACTCATCAGAAATTGTTCATTTAGATTATTTACTCCGTAAATTCTGCTTTCATGTACCTAACCTCCATCTGTCAAAACCGAGATCAAAGACAACAACTACAGGAGCCAGGGAAGGGTCATCCGATCAGAGGTCTACTAGGAGTTTCCAACGTACCAATCACCAACCATGGTCCAAGCATCCCACGTTCCCATGGTTGCCGGCTTCAATCCAAGATGGCGGGCCATGAACGCTCCATATCACTAGCACCGTATCTGCTCGTCATCCCCACCAGCCCTTGAGCGCCATGTCAGCAAGGCGTGAAGTCACTAGAACATCCAGTTCAAGGAAGCCAAGGGTGGCTAGGTGCAGCAGAGGGTTCATTGGAGTTAGTCAACGCACCCTGAGTCAGAGATCCGCCACCAATCATAGTTTTACTACTCTACGCCGCCATCTTCCTGATCACAATACAAGATGGTGGGTCCCGAAAATTCAGTAGTGGTCTCGTTTCTGATGGTAGGTATTCACTTGTCCGAAATTTCATTTTCCCTAAAACTCATTTTGCCGAAAAAATCACTATATTACTAGCCGCCTTCGCAACAATTGATAGATGGGCTTCAGCTTGCCAATTTCAATTGGCCAAGCTGAAGCAATTATTTGCGGCGACATCTTTTGGATATTTAATTATTTAGTTTCATCATTACCGACTTCCCTGCCTTTACACTATGCGGACTTCCATCTCACGAACTCGAACTTCTTTGTTTGGATTTTTGGGGAAAATAAATTTTGGGAAAAATAAAATTTGGGTGAACTGAGATCTTACCATAAATATTAAGAGAAAACAAAAGAAAATATTGATAAATATGGGCGACAGCCCGACATCCCGCTCGGAACGTGAAGAAGAGTAACTGAACAAGTGGAGTTCTTCACGTTCCAAGCTGGATGTCGGGCTTTCGCCCGACATCCTTTGTTTTTCTATCAATAGAGAGAATTTTCTGAGAGATTTTCTGGATGAAAGATTTTCTGGTTTGACAGATTCTTGTCTAGATAGGACTCTAGAGTTTGAATTAAATACTGTTGATTGAAAGGTACACGATTTTCGGATCACAAGAATTTTTTTTTAAATGTTTTGATTCTTTTAACTGATTGTAAGAAGTAGATGATTTTGGTTTACACGCTGTATTTCAAAATAATTTAAGATGGGTCGTTGGAATTGTTCCTACGTTGAAATTTGATGGGTCCATATTGATTCGGTTCCTCGAGTGATAAAATTGGATTACCTGCAGGAAAAGTATATTTTTGAAGTTTGAATACCCTGTTCGGATTTCTCATGGAATGATAAAGTGATCTGGCAGGAGGATGATATGTGTCAGAAGAAGAAAAAGAGGAAGAAGGAGAACAAGAAGAGGAAGAAGAAGAAGAAGAAGAGGAAGAAGAAGAACAAGAAGAGGAAGAAAAAGAAGAGGAAGAAGAGGAAGAGGAAGAAGAAGAGCAAGAAGAAGAGGAAGAAGAACAAGAACAAGAAGAGGAAGAAGAAGAACAAGAGGAGGAAGAAGAGGAAGAAGAAGAAGAAGAAAAAGAAGGGGAAGAAGAAGGTGGCCTGCCACGAGAAACACCAACAATATGGGCGCCATTTAATAAGCACCAATGTTTTTGAATTCGAATAAGTTTTTCTATGAATTTTTTATTAGATGCAATTGTATCCAATTTGTATTCCCTTCAAAGTTTCAGAAATTCTTGAATATCTCTTAAAATGTCTTAAATTATTCCTAAACAAATGACCAAGAATCTCAAGAATAATTCTTTACTATCTTAAAACTTTTCAAGATTCTGTGAAAGCTTCCAAATATCAATATCCACATTGCAAGTATAGTTCAAAATTTCAAAATCTTCATGAAAAAATTTGTGCTCTTGAAACCTCTTAAAGTTCCTCAAAAGATTCTGAGTTCTTAGTTCCAAATCTTCAAGAAACTACATTTTTTTTAATTTGTTAAAATCATTTTATACCTATAATAATTGTCTTCGAAAAATATTTTTGCAATGAAATTAAACAGAACTTTCTTTCATCTGTTTCTGAAAAAGACTGGCTAAATCATTGACAAAAGATCGAAGCCTTAGGAACCATAATATATAGAGTTTTTATTATCAGTTGTAATTACAAGTTACTCGTAATATCTTAAGATGGTTTGGGCTCATCAACATTTTTGTTAGTCTTACAGTTTTTTAATTAAGTAGATGACGTGGCTGATTGTGGTTTACATGCTGTACTGTAAAATATTTCAAGATAGAGCGAAGGCGGCCTACTGGAACTTCTCTTGTTTCATCTGTGGTCAGTGGGGTAATCGTTCCACTTTGCATGTTTATTCTTACCCGCATTTTATAGCCCATGTAATGTGCATATATTCCAGCAAGATAGTTACTACACTCCAATATTGCAAAGGCCTCACCAGCTGATGTTGATAATACAATGTGTTCTTGCTTTGGCACCGGTACATACTGATTGACCCCTTCGTGTAATAACATTTCTTTATCTGCAGGAAAATTGTATTTTTGCAGTCCGAATATCCGGTTCGGATTTCTGATGGAAGTAAGCTGAATAAACTGAAGTTGGTCAAGTCCATGTCCATTTCCGTCAGAAGAAGGAAGCTTGTTGGGTAGAGCTGTACACCTGGGAACAGGAGACCTGGGCCTTGCACAAAGAGAAGCCTCATCGGAAAGAGACCTAAAGCAGAACTTTATTTATCAAAAGAAGAAGAAGGTGGACAAGAAGATGATGGCCTGCCACGAGAAATTCCAGCAATAGAGGTGCCATCGATGAGCACGAATGTTTCTGAATTCGCATAAGGTTTTCCATGGCTTTTTTATTAAAAGGAATAGGTTTGAGATTTAATTGCAAAAGTTTCAAATTTGAGATAAAAAATAACTTCAAGTAATGAAAGACCAATCAGCTTTTTCAAAACAATATTACTCTTAAAATGGCTATAATTTCTCCTAAAAATGTCTTGAAATCTTCTGGACTTGTTTTTGATGTTTTTATATCTTTCGTAATGTTTCAAGATCTTCTAAAATATTTTCTTCAAATTCATTTTTTAAATGAGTAATCCCTTTTGATATCCCTAGGAACCTTGAGATCATTTTTCTACTGTTTTGAAACTACTCAAAATTTCTAAAAGACCTCTCAATTTTATTTTAAAGTCTTCAGAAATCTACACTGTATTTTAAGTTTTCTGGAAACTTTTGAGATTTTCAATTATTTTTGGAATATCTGATAATCTTCTCGATCAAAACTCTTGAAAACCTTCTAAGTATTCAGATCCAAATCTTTAAAAATTTACATTTTCAAAAATTTCTTGATATAATTTTAAGTTCAAGATTATATTTGTACAATTTAAAAACTCCGGAAATCATTTGTAATTTTGCAAATTTTTTGAAAATATTCTCTTCTTCTAAATATCTTTGAAGACAATTTGAATGTTTTCTAATATTTTATAATGCTGTAAAATTGATCAAGTTTGCATGAAAATCTTCGTCATCCTTTTTTGTAATTTTAGATAATCATTTGAAATAATTTAGAATCTTCTTGAATATTTTCCCAAAATTAGTTTATCAACATGAAAAATTCAATTGTTTTCAGTAGAATATGGTAGTGAGTTTCGAAGAATTAGAGGGAAATACAGAATCAAGATAAGATAAAATTGATTTAGATAAATAAAACCAAATTTTTTTAATGTCACAAGAATCACATAAAACCCATAAGAATTTAAGGTTAGTTTGCAAGTCTTCAGAATGAACTGAAAACAATAGAACATCCTTGAAAAATCCATCAAGTGCAGTGGATTTCAAGGACATTGCAAAGGATTCGGAGTGTATTAAAAGGAATGCCAAAAAATGGTCATAAAATTCAGAAATCCTTGGGTTCTCGGTTTTCATTCATCAAAAGAAGCGACAAAAGTAATATTCATATTTTAGAAAGTTACTGTAGTGACATGAAAGGAAGCTTACCCATCATTGTAGTTTACATGCTCTACTCTAAAATCATGTGCGACGCGTCGACCTGGGCCTACTGGAATTTCCTCGACTTCATCTGGTGTCAATGGGGTAGTTATGCCGTTATCTATGTTTATTTTTGCCCGCGTTTTACGCCTTTTAGCAGGATTATGTTTATATAATCCAGAAAATATATTATCACCCGTCAATATGGCAAAGACATCACCATCGGGTGTTGATAGTACAATTTGTTCTTGGGATGGCACGGGCGAAAAGGTATCACGTCCTCTGAGAACTTTAATTCCTTTATCCGCAGGAAAAGTGTATCTTCGAAGTCCGAAAAGCCGACTCGAATTTTTTTTGGAAATGAGCCGAATAAATTCAAGCTGGTCAAGTCTATATCCGAACACGTCAGGAATAGGATCCCCGGTAGGTGGAGCTATATTGCTGGGAGAAGGAGACCTGGACCTTTCACGAAGAGAACTGGCAGGGGGAACACACCTGCTAGGAGAATTTTGTCTGTCAGAAGAAGAAGATTGGCCACTTCGAAAAACACCAGAAAAAGGAGCGGCATTCAGCAAACCATCAAATTGTGAACTTAATTCTGCAACGAGAAACAGACCATTACATTCTTTTAAAGAATTAATGTTTTTGTATTTCTTATAATAATCTACAAAAGTACCGAGCTAATACGTCCTGTTTCCAGCATATGGCTGTTGCGTAACTGTACATGCGTGAGAAAAGAAATACACATTTATTTCTCAAAATTGTGTCTATTTTTTTTAAATCAATAAATGTCACAGAAGCTATGAATTATTTACAATTGATTATTAAAAAAAAATGCATCAGTTGTGACAGCATCATTGAAGTGTATGTTTCAGAAGTTTTTTGTTTTTTTTTCATTAAGGAATGATACAGAAAAGATTTTGCTTTGACAAGAACTTTCCAGAGAGAAAGTTTTATAGATTTTGCGAAGGTTCTGGTTTTTGCTAGCTTAGTTACAGGTAATGTTACCAAAATTCTGAGCAATCGAAAAAAGGAACCTTTTCGGTTTGCATATGTGTTATATTAGGCTCACCTACAAATTTTCAAGAAAGCAAGTTTGTTGGGTTTCACGAATTACTAGAGTGAATACTAGATATTAACAATTGTTTCAAGCTGTTCATTAATTGAAATTTTTGTCATCAATTTTTAATCATATTAGGGTTACCTCCATAATTCGAATGTGGACCACTCCTGTCAAAATTTTTCAGAAAGTCTCTTGTTTTGGGAGGTGATGAAGAACCTGATGAAATTTCTGTGAAAAGACAAAAAAGAGTTGTGAATTTTGTAATGTTAGAAATGTATTGAAGAGAGTAAAAGTTGATTTTTATTTTTCCATTTCATTTCGTATGAGTGGGTTGCAGCCTGCCAATGATTCACGGTAGTGATTTACCACCAAGTAAAAAAAACGCGAATATTTGTTGGGTTGTAAGTTATACTTGAATATCAACATAAAATATAAAATCAAAGTTTTCCAAGTAATTCTTAAATATATTTTTCAACGAAGAATTCGATAATGACCTTTATTATGATCTTGACGATGACCTTCAAGGCTCTTTCAAGGTCAACTTTTTTTTATAATGGAAACCTTCTTTTTTACATCGGCAATCGGCAGAGCGGGATATTTTACATTGCAGTATGTTCCCATGTTAACCAGCTTCATTCCAAGATGGCGGGCCACGAACGCCCCGTATAATTCGCACCTTATCTGATCGTCATCCCCACTGGTCCTTCAGCGCCATGTCAGCGAGGCGTTACGTCACGAAGAACATCTCAACAGTAATACCTCGGAAGCCAAGGGTGGGTAGAGGCAGCAGAGGTTTCTTTAGAGTTAGTTAACGCAGCCTGAGTCAAGGATCGGCTACCGATCATGGCCTTACCATTCTACACAACCATTTTCACGATCACAGTACAAAATGGCGGGCCTCGAATATTCAGTAGTTGGCCTCATTCCTGATCGCCTGCTTTCACTATCCAGCGATATATTCCCGAGGCGGACGTCACGATACCAGTTAACGACTCCATGACAACCAGGGCTGAGCCGCCACGTCAGAGGATTACCAAGGTTCTGGTACGCTAGAATGGCTATTTAGGTGACGCCATCTTGAGGAAGATTACGACTACTGTAACGTGCGTTGAAAATTGTAAATCCGGTAACTTTCGAAGAATGTTAACCTATAATTTGATTAAGGTTATGTCTCCATGCAACCTTTCACTTAGCATAAAATTATTCAAGTATCTATAAAAGGGTTTATGAGACAAAAAGTTCGAGATGTGCGAAAGGTCTCATAAAAGCGTATGAGCATGCGCGCTCGCGTCTGGCCGAGGTTAGGTTATTGGCGCGTCATATCATGGTTATTATAAATTCACAACCCCAGGTCCGCGTGAATTCAGTTATTTTGCCTCACGCGATGTTCCGTTCACATTTTTATTTTTTAATTTTCCCGCCAACCTGAGGTTGGAAACTTTCCAAGATTCGTGAAACCTTCTCTTGTTGAAGTTTCACGAATCTTGGGATCTATGTTTAGATTAAGAGTTGTTTGTGAGAATTTGTACATTATTTGTATTTAATTACGGGAAGTAGTTCATAATTTTAGCTGGTGACCATATAGTTCTTAGTCCGCCTGCTAGGCGCGCTGTAGTCAGAAACTCGGCAAACTTCGATTTTGGCGTAGTTTTCAAGATTTAGAGTAGAAATCGTGGTTCCAATTATACCGAATATGTTTATGTAAATGTTTCGCGATTATTGTCACGGAAATCAGTTACAGTTTTAGTCAACGACCAATTTTTAGTTCATAATTTTACCGGTAGTGCGCTGTGACTCAAGGTTTGTGAACACGCCTTTATGCGAGCATCCTTCGAGTTCACGGTCTTGGTGCGTCGCATGAAATCTGTCACTTTCGTTCTGGGTCTGGTAATAGCAGGAAGCACTCGGAGATCGGCGATTTTATAACGCTGGAATTGGACGCTCCAAACCATTAGTTGGCAGCTTGATTTTGGAATTGCCTTACAGATCTTGGATTTTTGAATCATTCACTTTTTATTCAATTTAAAGGATTTTGGAATCATTACGCAGGATGTTGAAGGTAATCCTTTGTGTTTTCTTGGCAAGCGACGCAGTTGGCGGGTTTCATTATGGAGTTTTGGCAGCATCCCGACCCATTGCCTCACTGG
>CAKNXH010000250.1:21731-51818 GCA_932178445.1 Andricus quercusramuli | reverse complement strand
CTCTTCTTCTAAATATTTTCTGGTAATAATTTGAATGTTTTCTAAAATATTGTAATTTTGAAAAACTGAACAAGTTTGCTCTAAAATCTTCATCACTTTTTTTGCAATTTCAGGAAATCATTTGAAATTATTCAAAATCTTGTTGGATATTTTCTTCAGAATAGTTCACCAAAATTCAAAATTTATTTGAGTTTTTCCTGAAGTTTTGAGAACAATTTATGTCAAAACCTTGAACGATCTACATTTTGTCTGAAATTTCCTAGAATCTTATCAAATTATGAAACATTTTGGAATTACCAGTGGAATTTTTTAATTTGAGTGAATTGAAGAATGTCGATGTAACTCAAAACAAATTGAGGATAATTTGAAGAATTTAAAACAATTTTAAGGAAGCCAAGGTATGTACTAAAGTAATATTTTTATTTGAGAAAGCTACTGTAGTGACATGAAAAATAATTCACCCATCACATTAATTCACGTGCTCGACTACGAAATTACCTAGAAATGTGATATAACGATAACTTGTTTATTTCTTAAAAGCAACTTACCCTTCACTGTCGTTTACATGCTCGATTCTGAAATCAGTTGAGAGGCGGTGGAGGATGCCTACTGGAATTTCTTTGATTTCATCTGGGGTCAATAGGGTAATCGAGCCGCTTTCTATTTTTATGTTTACCCGTGATTTACGTTTGATACTGGAATTATATTTATAAATTCCAGCAAGTGTATTAATACTTGTCAATATTCCAAAGGCGTCACCATCGGAAGTTGATAGTACAATTTGTTCTTGAGTTGGCACAGGTATAAAATTATTACGTCCTTTGGTTACTTTAATTCGCTTATCCGCAGGAAAAGTATACCTCCGGAGTTCGAAAATCTGATTCGAATTTTTTTCTTAAATGAGCCGAATAAATTGAAGCTGGTCCATTCGATATCCAAACACGTCATCAAAAGCAGCCCAGGTAGGTGGAGCTACATTGCTGACAGGAGGAGACCTGGACCTTGCACGAAAAGAAGGTTGGGCAGGAGAAGACCTGGGCGAAGCACGGTGTCTCGCAGGAGAAACAGGTCCGGTAGGAGAATCTTTTCTGTCAGGAGAAGCAGATGGGCCGCCGTGAGAAACTCCAGGAAAAGGGGCGTCAATTGGCAAACCATGAAATTGTGAACTTAATTCTGCAAGAAGGAACAGACCATCACTCCCGGTTTGATAAACTACAAAAATATTTCAGGAACAGTTCACTGTATTCGAAAATGACTTGAACGTTAGATTTTGGACCAATTATTTCGCTGGAAAGGGCTCCGACGTAATCATTTACGTTTGATACTGGAATTATGCTTATATATATTTTTTGTTTTTTACGAGGGAAGGTGGAAAATGTGCTAACACACACCGAGAAGGGTCCGCACTTCTCGGTAGAGTCGAGATATTGAAATCATCACTACAATGATCTTAATATGTATATAAATATTCTCAATGATCTTAATTCTGTCATTATAGTGATGCTACCAACTTCCGACTAAAAACCACCACCCTTTCTCCTTGGCATGAATCCCACCAGAACCGCTTTCGCATTACTTCAGCGGTTGCCGTTCTTTGGCCGTGCCTGGGCTTTGATTCTTTTTGCCAGCTTGGTCTACTTCTGGTGAACTGGGCTTCTTGTCGAACCTGCCCAGCTACGATGTTAGCTTGCACGTCCAAGAGGCTTCCTCCGCGAGGCTGCCTCTCTGAACGCTAAGCAACTCCGTGTCCCCGGGCGATGGTCTGTCCGGGGTTTATCTTCCTTTGCGGCGCAGAGGTAGCACTGTGGTTTGCTTTCGCATACCGCAGCTTCATGCCCCTCTTTGCTGCACCGCCAGCATGATTTGGTCCTATCTGGACCCTCGCAGTTCGCTGCCATGTGGCCGAAGCCTAGGCAGCGGTAGCATCTTATAGCCTCCGCCTTCTTGTGCACAATATTCCAAAGGCGTCACCATTGGAAGTTGATAGTACAATTTGCTCTCGAGTTGGAACAGGTATAAAATTATTACATCCTTCGGTTACTTCAATTCGCTTATCTCCAGGAAAACTATACCTCCGAAGTTCGGAAATCCGATTCGAATTTTTTTCTTAAATCAGCCGAATAAATTTAAGCTGGTCCATTCGATATCCAGTCACGTCAGCAAAAGCAACCCCGGTAGGTGGAGCTATATTGCTGGCAGAAGGAGACCCGGACCTTGTACGAAGAGAACTTCCAGGAGGAACAGGCCTGGTAAGAGAATTTTGTCTGTCAGAAGAAGCAGATGGGCCGCCGTGAGAAACACCAGGAAAAGGGGCGTCCATTAGAAAACCATCAAATTGTGAACTTAATTCTGCAAGAAGGAACAGACCATCACTTCCGACTTGATGAACTACAAAAATATTTCCGGAACAATTGACTATATTCGGAAATGACTTGAACGTTAGATTTCGGACCAATTATTCTCCTGGAAAAACCTTCGACGTAATCTTCTATTAAATTCTGTACTCACGAATCTTGGAAGTTTTTATCTTACTCTATCCTTCGTGAAAGCTTATATACTTTCTAATAAACATTTTCCCTTGAGAACTGTACGAAATCCTATTTCTCGAAATCTCGAAAATATCTATTAGATTCTTTCCATTGTAAAATCTTATAGTTTCTTAACGGCAGTTGTTATATGAAACTCTATGAAATCTTAGCTACATCAGACATGCTTCAAATCCGATTAGGAACATAAAAACGAGTGACTGAACAAGTGGAGTTCTTCACGTTTCAAGCAGGATGTCGGGCTTTCGCCCTTATTTATTTATATTTTCCTTTGTTTTCCCCTTAATTCTTCGAATCCTTGATTATAAAACCTAATATCTCGATTTTCCGGCTTAATATCTAGATTTCTAAACATTCCAGAATACATGATCATTTGAGAGAAAATTTCAAAATTCTGGTACGTGGGTTTCCATAGATGTCCAGAGAGGAAAATATTTTCTGGAATTAAAATAAGAAGTTTTTGATAAAGAAGTATTGGATTTCTCGTCGGATACAGTTGGAAAGGAATTCCAAATATTATTTAACATCGGAATTGATACAAGTTGCATGGTAATGATATTTGATAGAATTTTCATGAAAATCTCTTTACAGAAAGGTATAAGATTCCTATGCAAATAACATTTGATAGAAATGGCTGGCATTTTGAAACACAGATTTGATATTTGTGCTGATAAGATTTGATGGAGTTTCAATGAGAAACCTTTGATAGAAGCGTAAACAATTACGCAATGAATAAAATTAGATAGGAATAACCAACATGGTGAAGCAAAGTCATTTTGTAGATTCTGAAACAAAGAAATTGATACAAGTCTTGTATTGATATGATTTAATAGAATTTAAATGAAAACATATCGATAGAAAGGTATAGGATTCCTAGATGGATAGATTTTGATTAGGAAGTTATATAGAAGGGGTTGAACAAAAATAGTAATTTGAGTAGGTAGGTCTTCCTGCCGCTCAAACCTGCCTTCTCAATATAAAATACACACCTAGTGTTCTTTTTGCTCAGAAAGTTCCTCAAAAATGAGCCGTATTTGATTACAGATTGAAACAATATCACAAATTACGATATATCAGTGTTCGGCCAACAATGTTTGAATAGTAGGAAATATTTTGGTGAAGAAATTAATCAGAACTTTATCTGTTTCCAAAAAGGACTGGCTAGGGGATTGACGAAAAAACAAAGCCCTGGGAAACATAATATATCGAGTTTTTATTATTATTTGTAATTACAAGTTACCCGTAATGTTTGAGGATGAGATTGGTTCATAAACATTCTTTTAATTTTTACATTTTTTTAACTGATTGAATGACGTGGATGATAGTAGTGTACATGCTGTACTCTAAAATAATTTTAGATGTGGCGAAGGCGAAATACTGGAACTTCCCTTGATTCACCTGTGGTCAATGGGGTAATCATTCCACTTTGCATGTTTATTTTTACCCGAAGTTTATTGCGAGCAACATGAATATATGCATATATTCCAGCAAGGTAGTTACTACTCTCTAATATTGCGAATACGTCACCGGCTAATGTTGATGATACAATGTGTTCTTGCTTTGGCACCGGCACATACTGGTTCGCTCCTTCGTGTAATAAAATTTCTTCGTCTGCTGGAAAATTGTATTTTGCAGTTCGAATATCCGGGTCGGATTTTTAATGGGAGTAAGCAGAATAAACTGAAGTTGGTCAAGTCCATATCCATTTCCGTCAGAAGAAGGAAGCCTTGAAGGTGGAGCCATACACCTGGGAACAGGAGACCTGAGCCTTGGATGAAAAGAATTCAATTTTAAAACTTTTAAATGTACGCTATGAAATAAATTTAAGTGGTGGAAACACAATCGGGGTTTTCAACAACAACGATTGCGAAATTATCGAAATATATTGTTACACCATTTTTCAGATATACTGCCATCACTGGTCGCGCGTTCGGGAAAAATTAACAACAGTTTGTCAATTCTGCACAGTTTTAGAATTTTTTTATTCCCTTCAAAAATTTTGGAAATCTTTCCCAATGTTTCAAAATGATCCAGAATATTTCCGTGAAATTAGCTTTCTTATTGAGTAATCACTTTTAACAATCCTCAAAATCTCAAGATCATTTTTTATTATCTTGCAACATCTTAAAAACTTCTAAACCGTATTGAAAGGCTTCAAAAATCTACATTGTATTTTCAGTTTTTCGAAATCTCTTCAAATTTCAAATTATTTCTGAAATTCTTAATAAGATTCTTGATATATTTTGAAAGGATTATAATTGTTTCTAAAACTTTTAGAACATACTATAAAATTGCCGAAAAAATTCGGAAAATCTTCCAGATTCTTTTTTACCAATTTTGGAAATCTTTGGGATTTTTTTGAAATCTTTTCAAAAATAGTTATGAATAGAAATTTTTTTTGAAATTATCCCATAGATCTTGCAAAAGATTTTGTATTCTTTTGCAACTTCTAAAAATTCTTGGAAATCTTATAAGCCTTTGGTTTCAAATTTTCAAAAATCTACAATTTTTTCATAATTCGTTTAAATAATTTTAAATTATGTTCGTATATTCACAAAACTTCGTATATGCTTCGCAATGTTTGAACATTTGGTTAAATATTCTCTTTTTCATAAATGTTTTGAAATACTTTGAGTTTTTTCTAAGATTTTGTAACACTGCAGAATTGAGAAAGTTTGCTTTAAAATCTTCGTCACTGTTTTTTGTAATTTTAGGAAATGATTTGAAATTATTCAGAATCTTGTTAAATATTTTCTTGAAATGAGTTCATCAAAATAGAAAACTTATTCAAATTTCCACTAAAATTTTGAAAACAGTTACAAATTTCATGCTAAAACATTGAAAAATCTACACTTTGATTAAAATGTCATAAACTCTTATCAAATTATAAATTGATGTTACTTAAAAAAACTGAAGATAATTTTGAAGAATTCAAAATAATTTCAAAAGAGGTTACGATAAAGAAATTAGTATTCAGTGTTAATTTCGAGTGTTTTGCTTTCATTACAATTTAAGTGAATTCCGAAGAATTTCAGGGAAATTTAAAGAATCTGATGGAATCCATACCGAGTCAAGATATGTTAAATGAAAATTCAAAGAAATAGAACCTTATTTTTGAAATCGAAAAACATTCCATGAGAATTAGAAAAATGGGATTAAGTAGAATTAGTAAATAAGAATTACATAAAACCCACTAGAATTCAAGGTCAGCTCAAAAGTCTTCAAGATGAATGGAAAAAAATACAGAATAACTTAAAGATCCATTAAGTTCAGTGGATTTTAATGACATTGCGAAGAAATCGAAGTGAATTGAATGGATTGAAAAATGTAATGGAGTTCAGGAATTAGGGATGGGTAACGCTCAGTGAGAATCGATTCTTCGATTCCTCGATTCCGCCGGATGCGTCGATTCCGAGGAATCGAATAATTGAAGGTAGGAATCGATTCTTCGATTCCAATTCATCGATTCCTATTCTAGTGTTCCCCACTCCTCCTTTTGAAAAAGCCCGCGTAAATTAAATATTCCAAAGGGTTTTTGGAGAGGTTTGTTGCAAAAATTAAAACCAATGCAAATCGATTCCTGAAATCGATTACCTAAAACCAAGAATCGGTTCCGAAGAATCGACGCCATCAATCGATTCTTCGAAGGAATCGGAATCGACTTGGCCATCACTATCAGGAATCCTTGGGTCCTCTGATTCCATTTATCAAAATAAGCAACTTTAGTATTATTTTTATTCGAAAAAGCTACTATAGTGACTTGAAAAGTAACTTACCCATCACTGTCGTTCGCATGCTCGATTCTGAAATCAGTTGATATGCGGTGGAAAGCCTACTGGGATTTCCTCGATTTCATCTGGGGTCAATGGGGTAACCGTGCCGCTTTCCATGTTTATTTTTGCCCGTCCCTTACGTTTGATGCTGGGTATATGTTTATATATTCCAGCAAGTGTATTAGTACTCGTCAATATTCCAAAGACGTCACCATCGGAAGTTGATAGTACAATTTGTTCTTGGGTTGGGACGGGCATATACACATTACGCCTTTCGAGTACTTTAATTTGTTTATCTGCAGGAAATGTGTACCTTCGAAGTTCGAAAACCCGATTCGGATTTTTTTTGGAAATAAGCCGAATAAGGTGAATCTGGTCCAGTCTATATCCAAGCACGTCAGAAAAAGGAAGGCTGGCAGGTGGAGCCATTTTGTTGGAGGGAGGAGATTTAGACCTTGCACGAAGAGAACTGGCAGGAGGAACAGATCTGCCAGGAGAATTTTGTCGGTCAGAAGAAGATGGGCCGCCTCGAGAAACATCAGGAAAAGGGGCGTCAATAGGCACCCCATCAAATTGTGAACTTAATTCTGCAAGAAGAAACAGACAATTACATTTTGTTCTAAGAAAAAATATTTTTTTATTACTAATAATAATCTACAAGTCATGCTCAAAAACTTATTACAGTTACTCAGCAATCACGTAATTCTTCTTTTTGTCCTTGGTTCAGACATGATGATTATGATTTCCTCCTGAGTTAATAAAATAAAAAAAGATTTCAGGGACAATCTCCTATATTCGAAAATGACTCGAACGTGAGATTTCGGACTCTCAGATTAAATAATAATTAGGATGAAATGCATATTGCGATGCAGAAATATTTACTTCCGGAAATCTTGAAAACATTTTTAAGATTATGAATCTAGTGTAGTATTATAATCACCAATTAAACTAAGTATCACTGCCAAGGTAAAGACCACAGGATGAACGATCCGCATATTTGGAAATTAGAGGAAAAACTCATTTGTACGTTAATGGAGAATGTGCTCATCAGTGTATCAAATTATTATTCTTGTGTTTTATCGGAGTTTGAATATGTGATGTCAACTGTTGTGTCATCAATTATAGGCGTCAAACTCGTTCTGCTGGGATATCCATATTTATATTTCATATATCATTTTAAAAATAATTGAGTTTTCTCAGAAAAGTCATCTTTGGGAATAATTAAGAGTAGTGTCATTACATCCTTCATTTTTTCATTTTTATCTCTTGTCTATATATTACGTCAAAATAAAATGACTTCTCGCCTACAAATCTCTGAATGGAGATCATAAAAATCAGCCACAAAACATTGAAGAGGATGGCACAAAGACCAGTTGCTTGGACTCAAGGAACGGCACCATCGTGTACAACGCCCTCAGATCTGGACACCTGGATATAAATTGATTTTGATTGTTACGTTCCCTCATTGTCAAGTTCTTGGTTATCAAGTTTTTGGTTCAGGTCATAATGGAATCCGACATATATAAACGGAGGATCAGAATCAAAACATCAGTCTATCTCAAAAATGCAAATCGGGCGGAAGCTCTCCTCAAGTTATTATTAAAATACCAGATAGACTCCGGTTATTTGGAAACCATTTCGTAGTAGCTGCAATATCATTTGAAAAATAGAAGAACAATCAGTGTTGTGCTGCGGAAATTCCAATCGAACTGAAGTCTATATTGAATTACAAATCCCTTGAAATAAGTGAAACTAATGCCCAATATTCTTTTGACAATTCCATTGTCAACCATCATTACCCTTAAGTCCAGCAGGGAACCTTAGCCTACCTGCTCACTAGTAGACTCCTTTGGCAAATTCTCCTCGTCAACCATCGCGACGGTGAATCACCAGAAGGAAAATCAACGTCGCCGTGCTAAACCAATGAATGCCTGATCCAGTGCCAGTATTCTTCCCATTGAATGAGAAGAGTATTGAAACAAATCAGAAAAACCAGTTCTTATAAAAGAACTTCGAATGGTCCAGCGAATCTCCAAACAGTTACTCGCCAAGTTGAAAAGTGAGCAATTGGAATATATACTAGGTCAGTTTAAATCAAGAAGTTAATAACTCACAATATTTGAATTCCTTCAAAAACACTCGTGATGGAGGTCTTCCTTTATTACAAGGTGGAGATCTTGATGAGGAGTTTTACCACCCGAGAGTTTTAATTCAAATCAGCTAGCTCTCTTTAACTTCAGAAGTTAAATCTTGTCCCTGTTTCGAAGTCTGAGATTTCGTTCGAAAACGAAAAAGCCTTTTCCATTAATTGCTTTCAGCCAGGTGAGTCTGTTTAGAATTTTTTTTATTAATTCCACAAACAATTTGTATTCCTAATATTGTGAATGGCTTCAAAAATAAACTAGAAGATGGTCACGTTTAAAATCCGAGTTTAATTGGAACAGAAACGAAAAACGGAAATATAGACAAATTTTCTACGAAAAAGTTGAATCTTCAACCCAAAGAGATACATTTTCAGCCAGCTGTATTTTTAAAAACAAACAAACATTTTTCATATTTCCCTAAACCAGGGCTCGCCAGAATGCAGTCTTTGACTGACAAGACTGACAGTGTCAGTAACGAAGACTAGGTCAAATAGACCCCAATAAATTTTCGTCGAACTTGTCCTTCGACTGGTCCCTAATCCTTCACGGTAAATTACAGTTTGAAAAAATGTATTGCGGACTCAAGTAGAAAAAAATCAGACCCTTCGGTGTGAACAATAAGCCTGAATAAGCCCAAATGAACCATGACCGTAAAGACCGTAACCCTTTCGAGGATTCCTGGAAACCGAAGAAAAAAATGACAGAAAAACTTTCTGTCAGTCTCGCACTTGTCGTGTCAGTCTGCACCTGCTGAAAGTGGTGAGCCCTGCCCTAAACTGACGAATCTTCTGCAAAGGAGGTACATTTTTTAACCCAAAAATATGCATTTTTGACCATACACATGATATATCTAACAAGAAGAAAATATAATAGTTGATATTAAAACTAGCAAAGGTATAAATATATCAAATAAAGTTAAATTCATCAGACAAGCTGAATTTTCACCAAATTTAAAGTTAATTTTAAATTTAATTAAATTTTAATTTCAATTTTATCATTTTCATAAAATTAGTTTTTTCAAAATGATGAATTTAGACAATATTCTCCCAGTATCTTTAGAAAAAAAATTATCATCTGAAAACAATTCAAATTCCTTGAAAAATTTCAAATTTTTCTTTCAAAATCTTCAAAAATGTGAATTTTTTTATAAATTTTTTGAAATCTTTTAATGCTTAAGTTATGTTCGAATATTTTCATAACTTGTGAAACTTTGAAATATTTTTCGAAATAATGCTCAAGGTTATTTTTAAATTCTAAAAAAAATAAAAAAAATACATAGTGAACGAAAAATAGAAAAAAGTACATGTTTAAATATATAGCTTCTTGAAGAAAAACAGAAAGTGCGTATCTCATTAAAAAATTTCAAAAGATTTTGGATATTCATATGAACCTTCTTCTTTCACGTCGTCGATTTCCAGACGCCAAAGAAAAAATGTCGCCGATAGAGAATTATGTACTCAGGGCTTATTCATGATCAGTATTTTACTAAAACTATCCAAAAAGAAATTTTTTCTAAAGTTGCTCAGAGGATAGCGCGTCGGACTTCCATGCAGGAGGTCCGGGGTTCGATCCCTGAGCCGGGTACCAATAGAAATTTTTCTATGTACTTCTACCGGGGCTTCGGTGGTTCGGAACCCACCTTAAACTGTAGGTCCCCTCAGAAAAAGCTGGTATCGTACCAAGGTGGGGCCCCATGTCGAGGGGAATAGCCTTGGAGGTCGAAGCCGATTCTGTGAAGACTCGAAAATGAGTCAGCGTTCATCTTGCGCTTGGGAGCTTCTATAGGAGGCACCACGCTCGATGGTCGCTGGCCAATTTCGAGTAATGAACACACACACATACACTGACATAACACAGCAGGACAGTGCTTCCAATCTGTGCATCAACCTGATGACCTCAGAGGGATCGCTCCGTACACCCTAGCCTGCTAGGGAGGCTGCCGAATGGCGGAGTGGGCGAGGATCACTTTGCCTGATCAACAAAGGAGGACGTCGTTTACTGTGCGATAGGTATGCCTGGCACCTGAGAGGTACAATCTCAGAACGTTGATAACAACGGAAACCACCGAGATCCAAAAACACTCGGTGAAGGATGGCCGGGTTCGGAGTACTGCCTTGAGAATTAACACGGGTGTGGCACAATAGGCTTCTTAGCTTGAGCGCCAGGGGTTGGGACCTCACGGAGCCCTCCCCGCCTACATTACAAACTAACTAAACTAAATAAATTGTTAGACAAAAACATAAATCGTCAATCAAAAAAAAATACCTAGCTATCCAAAAAGATGGATTTTCAACCAAATATAAAACATAATTTTTAAAATCAAGAAATATCCGTGATTTACGCTTGATGCTGGGATTATGTTCATATATTCCAGCAAGTGTATACTTACTTGTCAATATACAAAGAGATCTGGACCTGAAACGAACACGTATCTCTGATAATAACAAATGTTTCTAAATTTGCAGAAGGTTTTCTGTGATTTTTCATCGAAAGGAATTGGTTTTGAAATAAACAATATGGACTTCATAACAGTAGAAAACTTCTAGACAATGCTAGACAACGATCGAAAACGAGTGGATCCACGATCCACCTAAAGGGAGAATGATGTCTGGCAGAAGGAACAGGCCTGGCAAGAGAACGTTATTCATTAGAAGAATGAAAAGGAGAAAAAGAACACGGTCTGACACGAGAAACACCAACAAGAGGAGTGCCATTAAATAAGAACAAATTTTTCTAGATTCGCGTAAGTTTTTCAATGATTTTTGTATTAGAAGAACTCTTAAGAGATTTCATTGTCAAAATTTTGAATTAAAAATATGAAATAACTTCAGCATCATTAATTAAATATTTTTGATCTCTTCAAAATTTCAGAAATTGTTAAACATCTCTTGAAATGGTTTAAAATATTCCTAGAAATGTTTTGAAATGTTTTTGATTTGTTTCTGATAATTTTGGAAATCTTTCCTGAGATTTCGGTATCCCCTCAACTGTGTTCTTAAAAGGAATTTGAAAAAATGAATAATCACTTTTGATATAGCGAGAAATCTTAAGAACATTTTTTCATTATCTACATTGTATTCAAAGTTCTTTAAAATCTGTTCGAATTTTTAATTTCTTTTGAAATTTCTCATAAACTTCCAGATATATTTTGAAATTAGTCCAATTGTTCCAGAAACTTTGAAAAAATTCTGCGAAATCAAAAAGCAAATCTGAAAATCTTCAACATTCTTTTTGACTTGGAATGTAACTTACCTATCACTGTGATTTCCATGTTTGAATACGAAATTAACTGAAAATGTGACGTAACGATAACAAACTAGTTCATTTTGAGAAGTAACTTACCCATCATTGTGGTTTACATGCTGTACTCTGAAATAATTCAAGATGCGGCGAGTGGGGCCTACTGGAATTTCTTCTACTTCATTTGGGGTCAATAGGGTGATTATGTTGCTTTCAATATTTATTTTTGCTCGTCCTTTACGGTTTTTATGCGGATTATGTTTATATATTCCAGCAAGAGTATTGGTACTCGTCAATATTGCAAAGACTTCACCACCGCATGTTGATGATAGAATCTGTTCTTGGGGTGGCACGAGCAAAAAGACATGATGTCCTTCGAGAACTTCAATTCTTCTCTCTACAGGGAGAGAGTATCTTCTCAGTTCGAAAATCCAGTTCGGATTCTTATTGGAAATAAGCCGAATGAATTGAAGCTGATCATATCTATATCCTAGCACTTCAGAAGGAGGAAGGCTGGTAGGTGGAGCCATATTGCTGACAGCAGGAGATCTGGACCTTGCATGAAGAGAATGTCCGGCAAATATAGACACGAATCAGTTGGGACTGCCGAACATCTGTTCCCGTGGACACTGCAAGAAACCATTCCATTGTGATGCAGTCGAGTGCATAGGATGTCGATCCAAGTATCATAAAGATTTCGCGGAGAAACTGAAAACACTACAGGATGGAAGATTCGCGAGGTGTTGCGGGACGAGATCTAATTCACCATGCGCTGAAAATAACGACGTCACAAATAGTATGCTCAATTCCCAACTTAACGTTGAAAGTGAACGAGAATTTTTGGACACCGGAAAACTTCATAATAATGTCAGCGACGAAATGATATCTATTCTGGCATCCTTTAAGGATGAATTTATTAAATCGATGACTGAGAAACTAGACCACAACAAAGAACAAATGGCCTCTAGTATTCTAGAGATTTAAAAATCAGTTGATAAAGTGACCAAAGAAGTTATAGTTATAAAAGATCATTTGTCGCAAGTCACCAATAACGTGAATACATTAACAGACAGATTAGAATCTGCAGAAGAAAAAACACATGCAATTGAAAGCAAGGCGGACAATTATTATCAAGAGGGAGCAGGTGCGTTGAAACGTCTTTATGACCTTGAATTGAAAACCTTAGAAATTGAACAGAATCTTTCTAATGCGCAGTCTTCAGTCACTGAATTATTAGTTGAAGCTTCAGAGCGTGAAAAACGAAAGCAAAATTTAATATTTTTTGACGTAAAAGAGAGTATTGGAGCTGACAATTGCCCTGATGACCAGGTAGACCTAGAAACGGTCAAGGATTATTTAAAATTCATATCTGTTATTGTAACTACAGATTTGATAATTAAATTCTTTCGATTGAGTAAATTTTCACAGGCTCTGCTGAAACCAAGGCCTCTAAAGGTTATTATGCAGTCAAGAGAAGCAGCTGTCAAAGTGTTCAGGGCCATATCGGACAGCAAGCTCAAACTACCGAATCACAAGCAATACCAAATGATTCGTGTTGCTACAGACAAAACGAAGATGCAACAAATCGAGTATCGTCAAGTTGTGGTGCAGCTAAAGCAGAGAGTTCAAAGGGGAGAGACGGGGCTTCGAATTGTGCATCAAAAGTCAATTCCGGTGATCATCAGCGACACCGACACGACGCAACATCGGAACAAATCAACACATCCAGCAACAGAAAGTTCCATCCTTTAATTAAGTATCCTTTCAAAATTTATTACCAGAATACGCGTGGTTTGAAGACTAAACTAAATCTCACTCCATTATTCCCTGATATTAGTAATTATGATTGCATCGCGTTAACCGAAACATGGCTAAACCCAGAAGAAACGTCTAATGAGATTTTCAGGTCGCCTCATTTCACAATTTTTAGGGATGATAGGGTTGATGGAAAGGGGGGAGGGGTACTGGTTGGTATACGAAAAATCCTTAGAGTAACGCAGATTGATCTGCCTAGTATTCATGACTTAAAATTGAATGTAAATATTGTCGGAACAATAATAAAATCGAACAACTTATTTCTCAATTTTATACTACTTTATGCGCCGCCTGACTTCACAAGCCAAAACATCAAATCGATCTACAATTCGTTGCAAGATATTAATCGTTTGCAAAATTCACAATTAATTATACTGGGGGATTTTAATACTCCAAATTATACTGTCTACCAAAACATCGGGAATTATGACATTAAAGCTGCATTATCCGACGAGCGTCTAGCTACATTTGATCTTAAACAATATAATTATACAGTAAATAGCAGCAGCAAATGTTAAGACTTGGTATTTTCGAACGCGAACTGCACAGTTGATCGCGCTCAAATAGCAAAAGTACCAGAAGATCATTACCATCCATCCCTATATATAAAAGTGCAGCTAAAAAATAGTTTGCACGCAAACGTGCCATCATGCCCTAATCAATATAGAGTCAAGGACATAAGTTACAACCGCAAAAAATCTAATCTACCAGGATTATATGTTCATTTACTCAACATTGATTGGACAGATATTCATGAACAAAAAAACCCAGACGAAGCTTGCAATTTATTTTGTGAATAATTAAATTCAGCCATTGATTTATTTTTTCCTAAATTCAATTATATGCCATCTAACAAGGATGTATTCCCAAAGCGGTATTCAAAATCGTTGATAATTAACATTGAATTGAAAAAGAAGTTTTGGCATAATTATAAAATAAATAAGTCAGACTTCATAAGAGATCAAATTAAGTCCCTATCTCAAATTATAAAAATAGTTGTGAAAGCAGACTATCAAAATCATGTAGAGAAAACAGAAGCTAATTTAATTAATGAACCAATCGCATTTTGGCGGTTTATTAACAAGTCAGGTGGTGCAAGTTTTCTTCCAGAGGAAATAATTTATAATGGGCAATTAATAAGTAATCCAAATCAAATAATTGATCAATTTGCTCATTACTTTTCGAGTGTGTACAATAACAAGCAAAAGGATGATACTATCCAGTCATGCTACAAATATGATTCCGACTATCTCACAATTCCAAAAAATGAATTAAATACGGTTATCATTCATACCCAGTCAGAACCCTACCTCCTGAGCATCGATAGTGTAATGAAGACTGCGGGAAAATTAAAAGCAAAAATGACCTCTGGTCTAGATCGAATTCCCAGTTTCTTTATCAAAGATTGCGCGAGTGTATTAGCTAATCCATTACAGGCTATTTTCAACTTATCACTTATAACTGGAAAATTTCCTAAAAGATGGAAATCGGCGAAAGTTATTCCCGTATACAAATCGGGCAATAAATATGATTTAACTAACTTTAGGCCGATATCAATACTGAGTAATTTCGCAAAGGTCTTCGAGTTTGCGGTAAAGGATGAAGTGCAAAGGCGCATATCGCCATTCGTTTCTGATGCTCAACACGGCTTTCTGTCCAAACGTTCATGTGTAACAAATCTATCTTGCTTTACTCAAATTGCTAATTCAGCAATACCAAAAGGTTTACAACTAGAAGTCATCTATACTGACTTATCGAATGCCTTTGACAAAGTTGACCATAGTATAACCGAACGTAAGCTCCTATCTACAAATATTCCAATGAACCTTGTATTATTATTATCTGAATATCTGACAGATAGAGAACATAGGGTTCAATACCATAGCATCATTTCAAATCCATATTCACCGACGTCTGGTGTACCTCAAGGGTCTAACCTGGCATCTCGCATTTTTATTGTTTATGTAAATGATGTAACGGGTAATATTAACTCATTTATATTAATATTTGCGGATGATATAAGAATTTTCAGGATAATTCGGAACATGGAAGATACTAGGGGGCTCCAAACGGACCTTACAAGATAGGTCACATTGTTCTGGAAAGGGAACTCAAGATAAGAGATCTCGGTGTCTCCAATTTAAAGCTCCAAGATTGTCTGCAAGACACGTTGTTCCGTTCTATTTACCATTGCCAGACTCAATGATTGGTTTTAACTCACCTATTTTTGTGATGTGCAATCATATGAATTTAATGCACAAAAGATCTAATGTGCAATTAGACATGCAAATCATTAGCCATAATCAATTCGTAGACAGCCTTAATAAGTACATATTAGCCGAACGCTCTTAGCTCTTTATACTTATTTACGAATAAGTTCATAATAAGGTATGATTATCATTATATTATTTTCTAGTAATTAGTAGTAAATACTATAAAAGCGTTTGGATTATATTTGATAATATTAACTGTAATAATTTTATATTATTCTGTATTCAATATCTTTGTTGCCTGATGATGGTTCCGACCAAAGGCATTTGTTTGAATTAAAAAAAAAAAAGATGAAGAGCACAGTATAAGCGATCCTCATGTTTTGCAAATAGAGGAAACACTGATTTATACGTTAATAAAGAGTTTGGTTAACAGTGTATCAAATTCATATTCTAGTGTGTAATCAAAGTTTACATATGTTGTCTCAATCATTATGTCAATAAATTAATAGCATGAAACTTGTTCTGCTGAGATATTCGTGATTATATTTCATATACCTGTCTGGAAAAATTAGTTTTTGCAAGAGAGGCAACTTTGGAAATAATAATGAGATGTTTGCTTCACTTATTATTCTTAAATAGTTGAAAAATTTTAATTCCAAATAATCTGTGAACAACTGGTGAAATACTGGAAAGTGCCCGAAAATATATGTAAGGATATATTGAAAATGAGATTGCTAGAAAGAAGCTTCTCGTGCGTTATGAATACATAGTTCTAAAGTAGTTTAATTTTTAAGGATTCTAGATATTTAATTTTTTTCCAATTCGGACCATTTAGTTTTTTCCTAGCTCTCAAAACAATGGAAATTTTTTGTTTCAGAACATTCAGGTGGAACATTCATGGAAGCACAAAAATTTGGATTTTCCGACGCTATCATCCCTTATGACTTTTTGAGATCCTTTGAACGCACGGAATGAGCTTTTGTCTATCAAAAATATGCAAATAACTACATTTGAATAAACAATTATGATATCAACTATTCATTTATTATTTACGCTTGGGTTTCTCTTCTCAAATTTGTTGCAATAACCAGTGGAGATTTTGTTTTCAATTTCACAAACGAAGTTCAAGTATTAAATGATTTTAAAGTTGACAGTATACGTAAAACATCCTCAATTTTAGAAAATGAAGAAACCTAAGCTTTTCCTTGAGATCGGAATAAAACCAAAAAATGTTCTTTCTTCTAGATACAGTGTAAAGGATGTTTAAAATATCATTTAAAAATTGTTTCATTTATAAGAGTTTCATTTACTATTTCTCAATATAAAATAGACACCTACTGTTTTTATTTCTGAGACAATTTGAAATTAATAGCGTTTTGAAATAATAGATTTGCATTTCCTAACATTAGCAATTTTCTGGGCAATCGAAATTCAATAATTTATGAATTGTTGAGTATACATGGAATTTTCCCAAATATAACCGGAATATGGTTGATGATAAAACAAATGAAGAGAATTTTTTTATCTGTTTTTAAAAAAGACCGGCTGGGACATGGACAAAAGATAGAAGCCTTGGAAGCCATAATACATTGAGATTTCATTAGTATTCGTAATGACAACTTACTCGTAATATTTCAAGATGGCTTTGGATCGAACAATTTTTTTCTCATTTTTACAATTTTTTTAACTGTTTGAGTGATGCGGATGATTATGGTTAACATGATGTACTCTAAAGTAAGTTAATATGGGGCGAAGGCGGCCTACTGGAGTTTCCCCTATTTCATCTGTGGTCAATGGGGTAATCGTTTCATTTTGTATGTTTATTTTTACCCGAAATGTAGTGCTAGTGCGACTGATATATGCATATATTCCAGCAAGACAGTTACTACCCTTCAATATTGCAAAAACGTCACCAACAAATGTTGATAATACAATGTGTTCTTGCTTTGGCACCGGCACATACTGATTCGCTCCTCCGAGTAATAACATTGGTTTATCTGCAGGAAAAGTGTATTTTCGAAGTTCGAATACCCGGTTTGGATTTTTAACGGAAGTGAGCTGAATAAACTGAAGATGCTCAAGTCCATATAGAGACCCGTCAGAAGAAGGAAGCCTGGTAAGTGGAGTCATGCACCTGGAAACATGAGACCTTGAACTGACATGCAGGCGTGGCTCGGATGAGGTTTCCTATGATTCTTTATTAAATGAATTGGCTCGAGACTTAATTTGAGAAATTTTAAATTCATTATCTAAAATAAATTTAAGTAGTGAAACCCCGATCAGGTTCTTCACAACAATGATTGCAATATTTTTGAAGTGCATTGTTACATCACTTTCTTAGATATAATTGCATCCTAAATTGAGCACTTGGGAAAAATGTAACAACAGTTTAAGAAAATTTTTCTGAATTTAGAAATATTTTTGATCTCTTCAAAACTCTAGAAATTCTTGAATATCTCTTGAAATGATTCAAATTATTCCTGAAAATGTCTTGAAATCTTTTGTATTTGTTTTTGATAGACGAAAAAGTTTTTCTTAACATTTTTCAGCCCACTGATGTAGTATTTAAAATTGTTGATTCAAATTGTAATGAATCTTACGACTGACAGATTACTTTTTATTAGAACCCAAGAGCGTCATGATAATTTCAGAGAGAATCCAAATAAACATAAAGTTATTGCGAAAAATCATTGCGTCATCCTGTTTCCTGATGAGGAGAGCATTTGAATCTCGAAACGTCGACACGATATTTTAATGGAAAATCTTCTGATCATCGAGGTCTTTTCATTTGGTCTGAAGTATAGAGTATTATACCTTTCTCTCTATTCATCCATAAGAATTCCATGTCATTTTGAAAGGCTTGAGGATGAATGGGAAAAAAATATAAATCCTTAAAAGATTCAAGAAATTCAGTGGATTCCGAAGAAATTGCAAAGGATTGAGAGTGAACTGAAAGGACTTTTAAGGAACGTAATAAAATCCAAGAATCCTTGGGTCCTCGGTTTTCATTTATCATAGGAAGCGACAAAAATAACATTCTTATTTAGAAAAGCTACTAAGGTGACTTGGAATGTAACTTACCCATCATTGTGGTTTACAAGCTCTACTCTGAAATGATTCAAGATGCAGCGAGTGGGGCCTATTGGAATTTCTTCCACTTCATTTGGGGTCAATAAGGCGATTATGCCGCTTTCAATATTTATTTTCACCCGTCCTTTACGCCCCGTATGAGGATTATGTTTATATATTCCAGCCAGTCTATTGTTACTCGTCAATATTGCAAAGACGTCACCGTTCAATGTTGATAATACAATTTTTTCTTGGGGTGGAACGGGCGAAAAGATCCTATGTCCTTCGAGCACTTTAATTCGTCTATCCGCTGGAAAAGTGTATCTTCTAAGTTCGAAAATCCGGTTTGGAGTCCTCCTGGAAATAAGTCGAATGAATTGAAGCTGATCGTGCCTGTATCCGAGCACGTCAGAAGAAGGAAGGTTTGTAGGTGGAACTATATTGTTGGCAGGAGGAGATTTTGACCTTGCACGAGAAGAAGGTTCAGCAGGAGAAGAAATGAGCGAAAAATGGGATCTGGCAGGCGAAAGAAAACTGGCAGAAGGATGTTGTCTGTCAGAAGAAGCAGAAGAAGCTGGGTCGTCACAAGAAGCGCCAGGAATAGGAGCGCCATTTGGCAAACAATCAAACTGTGAACTTAATTCTGCAAGAAGAAACAGACGATTAAGTTTTTTCTTAAGAATACATTTTTCTGCATAACTAATACTAATCTGCAAGGTAAGCGAACTCATGAATTCTGTTCGCAACATAAGGTTTCTTTGTTTTCATGCTTTCGTTTTTTCATTTTACTGCTTTGTGATTACCATTACATTTTTAGCGCAGCTGAATTTCTCATGTGATGCTTAGAAACTTATCACGATTACTCAACAATCACCTTATATTTAACTGTGTCCTTGCTTGCGATTTACTGATTATTATTTGCTTCTGAATTAGTAAACTGAAAAAAGGATAGAATGCAAATTGCGATGCAGAAATTTCTATTTTCGGGAAGCTTAAAACCTTTTTTAAGGATATAAATATATTATAGTAATATATTCACCAATAGAACTAAGTATCACCGTCAAGATAAGGAGCACAGTATGAACGATTCTCATGTTTGGCAATTAGAGGAAAAACTGTCATTAATGATAAGCGTCACACTTGTTCTGCCGAGATTGATGTTTATTTATGACAGATATATCTGTCATAGATTTGATTCCTAGCATTGTATTACCATCGCCTACATTTTTTATCCTTATCGTTAGAGTGATAATATTTGAATGAATAGGTAGAATCTGTACTTATTCAAAAAAAAAAAGAGCTGAAACAAGTACATAAGAATTGCGAACAACTAAAATTCTCTCGCGAATGCAATCGACTCTGAACAATTCTGGAAGATAGCAAATAGCGATAATTGCAAACCTTCGTATAGGGATTATATAGACTTGAACATGTGGGAACAGTACTCGAAATCTCTTTACCCAGTTCCGGATCCGAATTCTGACTCAATAACGATTAATAATTTCTCAAATCCTCATCTTGATTCACGCGGATCTCTTGATTAAACTAATTCAAGCTTGGAACATTGAAAGAATGGTAAGGCCCCTGGTCCGGATGGTATTAGCTATGGCTTCTTGAAAAATGTGCCTCGCAGTCTGATCCTCCACATAAACTCATTATCTAATGAAATGATTGATGAAGAAAAGGTCTCAACTTCGTGGTCTCAAATATTTCCTGGAATGATACACAAGAAAAGGGATGTCACGGATCCTCCTTATTACCGGCCCATTGTGTATTTTCGAAGTTGAAATACCCTGTTCGGATTTCTGACTGCAGTGAGCATAATAAACTCAAGTTGGTCGAGTTCATATACAGATCCGTCAGAAGAAGGAAGCCTGATAGGTGGAGCCATGGACCTGGAAGCAGGAGACCCGGATCTAAATCGAAGGGCAATGATTATTATTAACGCTTTGCTTTCACTTACTCCTGGTAACCTTGTCTTTTCATGCTTCCTTGGACCCCTTGCCGTCGACGAAACAAACTGGGTGAGTGGAGAAAAGGCGAAAGTCCGTTGGATCCACGATTATTGACCTAAATTTTTGCAACTTGTTCCAGCTACTACTAAAGGCCGCCACCGTACGGACGTCCGAGACCGCTGTTCGAACAGAGTCGCAAGCGGGCGAGAGAGTAAAGTCTCTCTAACCAATCTCTCTCACCAGAGTGCCATCCAAACGATGTCATTTTGTATTCGCTATTTTCTGCATGTGAATTGAATCGGCCACCTGTATTCCGAAATCCTAAATTAGATAGTCATAGCTATACACCAGGGTGCACTCCCGAATATTTAGGAGCCTGCAAACTCGCTTAGTTTGCGATGCCTGCCCACGTGATCTCGGTAACGACTCTTATTGGACAATAATAATAACGTGGGTACGTCAAGTATAACTCTGGGGAAAAAATAAAAAAAGCAGCCATGTCAGGCTTGCACGGAGGCAACTTCTTTACTAAATACCGAAAGGCCTACCACCAAGGAAGAGTGGAGAAGAAACAATAGGTATAACTTTGATTACCGGCAAAGCTAATGGTCACACGAGTTCATCAATCGTAAAGTTTCTTTTGCTTAACTGACAAGCTTTTCTAGATTCGCCACGTGTTCCGACCATGGAGTTCGCCACCTCCTTTGAGTGCCGCGAGTATTTCCGGTTCTCCGATTGTGCTTAAGCCGCGTTAGCTTCCTACACAACGGAATTTAGTCTTATTTTTCTGAGTGTTATTTTCGGAGGAAAATCAACAGTTTTCATGGAGTGATTACAATAAAGTGGTAAGATTCTGGCAAAAATATTCACAAGTCGGAATTTGGTCTTAATCCTTTTCTTGAAATGTTACTTCCGAAATAAAATCAACAATGTTCAGGGGATAATTGCTTGAAAATGGTAAGATTGCAGGAAGGTAACCTACTGTTAAAAAATTGTCGACTCGTGTGCGTGAAGCACCTACATTTTTAACGACTTAACACTAGATAAGAGAATCTATCCGAAGATCTGGAAGGAAACCAGAGCCTGTCCATTTTTTCAAGCGGGAGATAAGTCGGATATCAGGAACTATAGGCCGATATCAGTTAGAAACAATTTCTCGAAGGCTTTTGGGTACTGCTATGTATTTTGTACATAGCCAAAGCATTCGATCGATTCAGCCACGTAAAGCTATCTGAGGGTCTCCGGGGGTCTAATCTTTCAGGGAATGTAATTTCGATACTCGATAGCCTTCTTGATAATAGGAAACATTTAGTAATCTACGGTGGAACCAAATCGGTACCTCACACTCCGTCGTCAGGCGTACCTCTAGGTTCTAATTTGGGACCCACAATGTCTACTATAATACTTAATGATAAAAGAGAATCAAAAAGTGTATAAAAACGTATGTTCGCGGATGATATCGAGATATTCATCAAGAAATCCAGTGTGAGAGATTGCACTAAATTGTAGAGGGACCTCCTGGGGACTCTCAGCTGGCGTAGTTACCTGGAGTTGATTGTTAATGGGAATAAAAGCAAAACTATGACCTTTGCCAGAAGCGAGGATCTGATATTCTTTACTTATAAAGTTGAGGGATCTCCCGTAACAGGAGTAGTTTGTCTCAAGGATCAAGGAGTCTGGTTTGAGTCTAATCTGTTTTTTTCAAACCATGTTGCACATATTGTAGGATAAGCTAATCAAATGTCTTATATTATGGGATGCTGTAACATGTTTTCTCAAAACAAAATATAATTTTCTGATTCTTCTTGCAGAATTAAGTTCACAGTTTGATTGTTTGCCCAATGGTGCTCATATTCCTGCTCTTTCTCGTGGCGGCCCATCTACTTCTACTTCTTCTGACAGAGAATATCCTCTTGCCAGTTCACTTTCTCCTGCCAGACCACATCCCTTGCTTAGGTCTTCTCCTCTGGAAGTTCCAGAAATTCATCCAGATCTCGCAGCTACAGTTTGAGTGGTTCCAGTACTTCGTTGCACGGATCTCTAGGACACGATCGAAACATTAGCGGCGAGCGTGACGCGAGAGGTGCGACCCTCATATTATCTTCTCAAAATGATCTTGGTGGTGATCGTCACCCACGAGGTGCGACCCGTAACAAAAAAGGCAGTAATCGTCACCCACGTAATAAAACTCAAAAAACCCGTGACGGTGAGCGCAATCAACAATGTGCGATACGCCAAAATAAACAGGACGGAGGGCGTAGCCCCAGGGGTACGTCACGTCAACGACAAGTTGATATACAGTCTAAACTAAATGATGTCACAAGTGTTGATAGAGAAGATACCGCCCTCAATCATCTGGCTGGTGATCATTTCTCTAAGGAATCTAATGGTGAGCCAATTAGTGAATTCCTTGCACAGCTGTGGTCAAAAATTATGCAGGTGGGTCTCCGAGAAGAACAGCGGAAAGAACTAGCTGACAAATATTCTTCTGCAGTGAACTGCAGAATGATGACTGCAAGAAAGTTCAAATCTAGAAATAAAAGTGGTTATAGACCGAAGTGGCGCCAAAAAGGTCAGTTTCAGTGCGCAAGCTCTTTATGGTCTAAGATGCTTCGCAAAAAAATGCCATGACTGTAAAATTCTGATGGGAATAGATAATACGACAGAGATTTTGTACGTCAATAGAATGGGTGGCAATCAATACCCAACATTAAGACCGGCATCAGTAGAGATTTAAGGCAATGGTGTGACAAAACAAAGATATGGGTCTTTGCCTCTCATCTCAAATGGAAAGAAAATAAAGAGGCCGATGAGTTGTCGCGAATATTGCCCCAGGAAACGGAGCGGGAATCAGCGAACTGGGTCTTTGATAGAATCCGTGAAGCGTTTGTAAATTTTCACAGCGACCTGTTTGCATCAATGGTCAATGCAAAGTGTAGAAGGTATTTCACTTGGCACAGAGACCCCGGCTCAGAAGCTGTAGACGCATTTACGGTAGATTGATCTATGATCTTTTACGCGAGCCCTCCTTTCTGCTTAGTTTTGCAAGTTATGTAAAAAAACCTAATGGAACAAGTAGAAGGTGTTGTTGTTGTCCAATTGTGGCCATCAGAACCTAAGTACCGCCTTTTCACCTCGTTAATTATAGGGAACCCTATGCAATTCAAAGCTTATAAAACTTTACTACGTTGCCCTTGCAGGAAAGAACACCCGCTGTCGAAGACGCTTTCCCTGGTTGCGAGTGAGTGTCCATTTTATATTTAGGATTTTCAAACCCTGGTTTGAATAAAAATTGATGACACGAATGTTAATTAATGAACAGTTTCAAACTTTTAATGATCTCTTCAACCATAAAGTCCTCCACACACGTGGCGCCTAGTTATTCATTCAAAAAAAGTAGATAAGCGGTTCTCGTTGAAGTGAAACCTTGTCTGTAGCGTTTTTTGATGGAAAAACTGAAGAAAAAATTTCTGAAACATGAATTGCAATAACTGAACCGCAACCAGTGCATTTTTTTTTATTTATCATTAGTGCAAACAATTTCTTACTGCTGTGAAATTTAATAATTTAAAAATAATAGATGAGAGATCCTCGTCAAAATCAAATCTCATATCTCATGTTTCTTCAGGGGAAAAAAACCCAAAAATTTTGAAACCTGCACTTCAATAATGCCACAGCAAATAGTTTATTATTTTTTCAAAATCTTGAAGTGCAAATAATTTCTCACTTACACTCAGAGAAGAAGTTGTCTTGTAATAAAAGCATCTTCCTCTTGCCCATTTTGTTTTGATCGACGTGAATATATTTTTTACACAAATAGAATTATTTGGCTGCAATATTAGATGACTTTAGTTCTAAAAGGAAAATTCTTGGTGCAAATGGATTTCTGTTCACAGAAAATTTACTTCTTGTTTGAAACTCGAATTTTTATGTTAAAAGTCAAACTGAAATCCTATTCAGTTTCGTATCTTTGATCTTATAATTCATTTGCTTAATAAAACTTCGTTCTTTTTGGTCAAAATATTAACTACTACACTCCTTTCTTGAGAATTCATCATTTAAGGTTGCGAATGCAATTTTCTTCTTAGAAAATAAACAATCTGATCGAAAATTCAGATATTTGGTAAAAACTCATCGTTCACGGTACAAAAGTATATTTTTTAATGAATAAATTTTGAATTCGTATCTGAGATATTCCTTTGTTCCGTTTATAAAAGATCCTACCTTAAAAATGATAGAAAATTAAAATGCTGGTATTTGAATCTTAATGGTCAGGTAAAATAAAAAAAATAGAAAAAAAACGTACGTGATTGTTGAGTAATCGTAATCGGTTTCTAAGCACGAAATAGAAATTTCAGCGAAGATAAAAATGTAATACCAATCACGGAATAATATGATGAAAAAAAAACCAAAGTCTCAGTCGCTTCTTTTGATAAATGAAAACCGAGGATCCAAGGATTTCTAAATTTTATTACATTTTTTTCATTTCGTTTCAATTCGCTCTGAATTCTCTGCAATGTCCTTGATAACAATTGAACTTGATAATTCTTCCAAGGATATTTTATTTTTCCAATCCATATCCAAGACTTCAAAACTAACCCTGAATTCTCATGGGCTTTATGTAATTTTGGTTCGGTATGAATTTCATCGAATTCTCTTAATTTCCCTTAAATTCTTCGAAATTGACTACAATTTAGTGGAAACAATTCACATAGAAGTCATTCTAAATGCTTATTTTCCCCGAAATTTTTCTTAATTCTTTTGAATTCTTTGAAATTATCTTAAATTTTTTATAGTTAGATCGACTTTTTGACGATTTAGTTATATCAAAAAAATGTTCAGAAGAAGATAAAATTTACTCAGAATTCGAAACATTACAGAAGATTTCCACAGTTGTGGAAAAATAAAAGAATAATTTTAAACACAACATTTTTTTAAACAAGTTTTTGAAGATTTGGAACCAAATACTTAGAAGAAGAATAGAACATTTTTCTCAAGATTTGTGGCAGAATTCAAAATCATTTTATAATTCACGACCATATTTTTGAAGAATTCAAGAGTTTAATAAAAATTTCAAAAATAGTTCAAAATTTGAAAAGTTTCGAGACATTAAAAAAATTATCTTAAGATTCCTAGGTATAAGGCTGGAGACGTCTCATGGACGTGCCGTTCGCGCACGACACATAAACCCAGCCAATCGCGTGCAACCTGCCGTGCTGCTACGGTCCGCGGCAGCACGTACTCAAGTGGGTTGCGAACTAGAGTGAGTAGCTACATACTTGTGTACCGCCACCGCTCGGACCGCAGCAGCACGACAGGTTGCACGTGATTGGTTGACGCTATGAGTTAGTGCGTGGACGGCACGTCCGTGAGACGTCTCCAGCGCACTGCAACGGGTTTTCTTGTGCGAACACCTTCACCCCACTGACCGCAGATGAAGGTTCGGAAACTTCAGTAGGGTGCCGTCGCCCCATCTTATATAATTTCAGAGTACAGCATGTAAACCAAAATCATCCACGTCATTCAATAAGTTCAAAAATATGAAAATGAAAAAAAGGTTTTGATCCAAAGCCTTCTTGAAATAGTGCGAGTAACTTGTAATTACAAGTGATAATAAAAACTCAATGGACACCAAGTTCTTTACGTGTCTGGAAATCTTAATTTTCTTCACGAATTTTTTTCCACTTTTGATTTGCTGATCCATAGGAGATAAGTCTTGTCTAATGGACGCTCCTTGTTCCAATATTGCTAATCAGCACTGGAAATTGTCTGAGGAATCAAAACGGTGGAAGTCTATTTTATCCTTAAAATGGGTAAATAGAACCCTGAGGTATCAAAAAATTTCCTTGAATCGAATGAAGAACATTCTTCGGTTTCATTTTGATCTCAAAAGATAGCTGAGGTTTCATTATTTAGGAAAATTGTGGAAAACAAGCGTAAATAATAAATAAAAAGATGGTACAATAATTCTTTTTTTATGTGGTCTTTGGATGTTTAAGTATTTTTTCCTATTAAAAATTTGTCTTCGTGTGTTATAGTTCAACTTTGAAAAGAAATTAGATAGTATTAGTAAACTCCTTATCATAAATAAGCCATGAATACATATAACTCCATCGACGACGTTTTTTCTTTGGAATGTGGAAATCGAAGACAAATATTTGCTATGGTTTTCACATGTTTGGACAAAGACAATTACTTGAAGAATTTTGAATTATTGAAACAATTGAAAATGGTTCATATAAACAGAGTGAATTTGAATGAAAAAGTGTGCATAAGAATAATCAAATTTGTCGGAAAATTGTTGAAGAAATACTTGCCTTCTGTTTTTCTTTGAAAACCTATATATTCAAACATTTAAGTAATATTGACACAATATTTCAGCATTAGGCTTCATGCTCAACGCCTTATTTATTTCCATTCTTTCTAATCCCTCTTCTAATCAAAAATAATCTTGGGCATTATTTCAAAAAATATTTTGAAGTTTCACATGTGTTAAAGATATTCGGAATTGATTTAAATTTTCACGATAATAATGCAATTAGTTATAATTTCTAAAACTGAAATATTATTTTCAAGAATAAATATAGCTTCTATGTATTTACTTGAATTCTATCATCCTAGAGGTAAGAATAAGAGGATGAAGGAGGTAATAAAACTGCGCTGTATTGTTCCCAAAGTCGACTCTCTTGAGGAAACAAAATTTTTTTCCTGAACTGATATATGAAATATAAAGATGTTCATCTAAGCAGAACAGGTTCGACGCCTATTATTAATGACATAGTGATTGTAGTCACATATATTAACTCTGATGCAATACTAAGATATTTATTTGATACACTGATAAGCACATTCTTTATTCACGTAAAAATCAGTTTTTTCTATGATTGCCAAATATGAGGATCGTTTATACTGTGGTCTTTATCTTGACGGTGATACTTAGTTCCATTGGTGAATATAATACTTCACAATATTTATCATCTTAAAAACGTTTTCAAGCTTTCCGAAACTAAAAATTGTCGCATCGAAATATGCATTTTATTCTAATTGTTATTCTTTTCCAAACGATATTGGAATTTATCCGAAACGAATAGGAATTTAATCTGAGAGATTAATTATTCATAATAGGTTGCTGGTCGTATGCTTTTCCATTGAGCTACTGGAGAGATCAAGTAGAGAAACTTTTCTCAGAAATACACGTATTGCATTTCTAGGTAGTACAAATCAAATTTTCCAAGAAATCTGTATTTTCATTAAAGAATAACTTCTTTCGATATCTCAAGTAGCTTAATGAGAAAGCACCCGAACGTAAAAAAAATGTATATCAGTAGATTATGGGAGAATCGTCTCTAATTGGATCAAACGAATTTCACAAATCAGAATTTATCAGCACATTCGATGGACGTTCCTATCAAAATCTATCTATCTAGAAATCCGATATCTTTTTATTAATATGTTTTCATTCAAATTCTATTGCATCTTACAAGTACAAGAACGTTATTTTCTAATCATGTACGTTATTGGTCCAATCATTTTTTGAAAAGATAAATATTTGAAGTTAATAAATGAAGATCAAAAATGATTTTGGCTTTTTTTTACTTCCGATCTTCAGAAGACAAAATTTGATGCGATTGATATCAGATGTCAGAAAGGTTACCAAATTACAATTTCGAAGATTCGAAATTGACATTCGCGAACTAACGTTCGCATTGTTTCAGCTTTTCCAAACAGTAATACTAATTGAGAATGAAAGGTAAGCTATGCCAGAGTAGATCGAACAAAACTTCTACAGTTTTTACGTAATTTGCAGTAAGTTATTCAGAAAAGTAATATGTGCTGTGGGAAGACTTAACACCTTCAATAAACTTTCTGTCAACAGTTTCTTACTGCAAATCCATGAAAACCTATTAAGATAAGAATTTATTAACCTTTTAGATTATTATTATTATTATTACAAAAAAATGTATCCTTAAACAAAATGAGCTTCTGTTTCTTCTTGCAGAATTGAGTTCACAATTTGATGTTTCGCCTAATGACTCTCCTTTTCCTGGTGTTCTTCACGGCCACCCATCATCTTCTTCTGACAGACAAAATTCTCCTGCCAGGTCTGTTCCTCATGCCAGTTCTCCTCGTGGAAGGTCCAGGTCTCCTTCGGCCAGCAATATAACCCCACCTAGCGGGGTTCCTCTTTCTGGCGTGCTTGAATATAGCCTTGACCAGCTTCCATTAATTCGACTAATTCCAAAAAAAAATCCGAATCTGCTTTTCGAACTCCGAAGATACACTTTTCCTGCGGATGAACGGATTAAAATACTTGGAGGATGTAGTGTATTTCTGCCCGTGCCACCCCAAGAACAAATTGTACTATCAACATCCGATGGTGACGTCTTTGGAATATTGACGAGTATTAATACACTTGCTGGAATACATAAACATAATCCTGGTAAAAAACGTACGACGCGGGCAAAAATAAACATAGAAAGCGGCACGATTACCCCACTGACTCCAGATGAAGTCGAGGAAATTCCAGTAGGCTCCCTTCGTCGCATCTCAACTGATTATAGAGTAGAGCATCTAAACCACAATGATGGGTAAGTTACTTTTCAAAATAAACAAATTATTGTTGTATCACATTTTTTGTCAATTTTTGAAAAATGTATATTTTTGAAGATTTGGAACCAAAAACTTAGAAGCTTTTTAAGAATTCTGCCAGGTTTCAAGAGAATACAATTTTTTAAAAGAGTTATATGCAAATTTCAAATCCAAACTTCTTTTCAAAACTTTGCAATGTTTCGAGATAGTAAAAAAATAATCTTAAGAGTCCTTGAGATATCAAAAATCATTACTTATTTGAGAAAATTGATTTTACGAAAATATTTTAAAAGATCTTGAAACTTGATCTTGATAACTGTTATTGAATTTGTTTCAAACGTGCAATTAATGATGCTAGTATATCTAAAGAATGTTGTCGCATTGTTGTCAGAAACCTGATTGACGTTTCACTAATCAAACTAATTTTATGAAATAAATTTGAAAGTTTTGAAATAAAATCTCCAACCAATTCCTCTCAATGAAAAAAATAGAAAACCTTATGCAAATTTAGAAACATTAATGCTTATTTAATGGCTCAGGTCTTCTCCCCAAGAAGCTTCACTTCGTGTCAGGCCCAGGTCTCCTATTCCCAGGTGCATGACGTTACCTACCAGTCTTCCTTCTTCTGACGGAAATGGATATGGACTTGACCAACTTCAGTTTATTCTGCTTACTTCTATGAAAAATCCGAACCGGGGATTTGAACTTCGAAAATACACTTTTCCTGCAGATGAAGACATTTT